>UESW01001354.1:103958-147851 GCA_900491605.1 Calamus simplicifolius
TTATTTTTTCATTTTTGGGATCCATAATTCGGTGTTTATTTACTTTGAAAAAAGTAATTTTTTTCTCGTCAACCCGAATTCCAACCCGAAACTCAACCCGAACCCGATATTTAAAAATAGGGTTAGGGTTGAGGTTTTACAAATAGGGTTAGGGTTAGGGTTAGGGTTGACATTTTACAAATACGGTTAGGGTTAGGGTTAAGAAAAACCCGAGTTTCATGAGCTCGAGTTGCACCCCTACAAACAGTTGGTTACCATTGACCTTGGCAATAATAAGCTGTCCGGCAACATACCTAAATGGATTGGAGAGAGCTTGTCATCATTGAGAGTTCTTCGTCTCCGATCAAATATGTTGGATGGTGATATTCCGATGCAACTATCTCTTCTTGCTTCTCTTCAAGTGTTAAATCTTGCTAGCAACAATCTTTCAGGAACTTTGCCACCATCATTTGGCAATTTAAGCTCCATGACTGTTATACAAAATGGGAGTAAATATTTTCTTTTCAAGAAGCCCCCTATTACACTGAGAATCTTCTGTTAACCATGAAAGGTTTGGAGTATATATTCACTAGTGTGCTCTCACTTATAATAGGTATAGACCTCTCGGACAACAATATTTCTGGAGATTCCGGAAGAGTTTACAAACCTTTATGGACTTTGTTTCTTGAACTTATCTGGAAATCATTTAATAGGAAGGATTCCAAATAATATTGGTGCTTTGGGGCAGTTGGAGTCACTGGATCTATCGATGAACAACCTATCTGGCACAATTCCTGTAAGTATCGCTGCTTTGGATTTTTTGAGCTACTTGAACTTATCGCACAACAATCTATCAGGAACAATTCCATTCGGTAACCAACTTCAAACCTTGACCGATCCATCCATTTATAGTTGTAATCAGTATCTCTGTGGACAGCCAATAGGAAAGTGCCCTGGTGATGAACCTCTGAAGGTCCAACAATTCATGAAGGAGAAGAAGAACTGAAAGAAAATCCACATGATTCAGAAATGATATGGGTTTATGTTAGCTTTGCTCTAGGATTTGTGGTCGGCTTTTGGGGTTTTCTTGGCACAATGATGATCAAAAGGAGCACAAGATTTGCTTATATCCAATTCATCGACAAGATATGTGATTGGATTTATATAGGTATGGTGTTAATTTTTGCTAGGCCAAAGTCAAAGAAAAACCAAAGACCCATGTAAGAATTTGCAAGGTTGTAATACTTTTCCTTATCTATGGAATATTAGAATAAATAAAAATGACTAGAAACCACTTCCATAATTTAAGTATTAAGGACTTCAAATATTGATCTACTTTAATTATATGAATTATTTGAGCAAAGTTCTCATAGAGTCTCGTCTCAAGTTATGTTTGCTATATGCTGAAATTTTTCTTCAATGCCTTTACCGGTATATAAGTGATGGGTGGAATGCTCCCTGTTTTACTTTGAAGAAAAGAAAAAAAAACTTTTTCATGCTTTATTCTATCATTGTTTTCAGATAACTTATGTGTAGTTTCTTCATGCTATGGCTATCATGATATGCTAATTTAAAAATATAACTGTAAATATTTTCATAAACATAAGGAAAAAATAATGCTGCCTTAATAAATAAGCTAATATGCAATTTAGTGCATATCCTTTTGTTTTTAAAAAATAATTCTTAGTAGGCAAAAGGAGCCTAAATCTACCGTTACATTTTTTCAAACCTCGCTATCAGTCAAAAGTTGTTTATCAGCTTGAATTATCTTGGACGGCAAAACCATGATGCTGCTTTAACTAAACCATTGGACTTCATTTTAATGACAACTTTTGGACTGGGGTAGGGGATGCATTTAGCCTAACTGTAAGGAAAGCATTTATGCATGACCCTAAGGGAACAGAAATTTTACTGTTGGTATCAAATATATATATATATATATATATATATATATAGCGAAAGCATGCTGATTGTTTAATATGCATAAAATTAATATTATCATATGAAAAGAAAAAATTATCATTGATGCGGACAAATCAACCATGTTGAGCGACGGGCATGCTGAAGTTTGTCGTGGGCTTCCAAGTGGGATGGAGGGGTCGTTCCCCTTCTTCGAAACCCTGCAAGAAGTTTCCGGCCGGTGCTCCCGGCGAGGACCCTCCGACGCTCAAGTTAGTGAACTTGTCGCTCAGTTCTGTAGTAGTGAGATTAAGTTGAGAGATAGAGAGCGATAGATAGGGAGAGAGAGCGAGAGACCCCCTCTATTGAGCTCGGGTCCTCCTCTTATACCTGTCTGGGGGGTCCCATTTACTCGTTTCATTGGAACCGTCGAATCTTCCTTGTTGGGATAAGTTTCCTCGAACGGCGAGTGGTTAAGCCATTGCTGGATGAGGGCCGCTTGTAGCGGTAACTACCGAGCGTGCTAGCACTTGCTCGGGATTTCAGTGAACGAGGTGCACGGCAATAGGCCTCGAATCTCGGGATTTGTTCCCTGAGGCGGGTCATTGTGCATGCGAGAAAGGCACCAAGTTAGGACCGGAACCATCGCTGGAGGCCGGAGCCAAAGGCCGTCGCTGGAGGCCGGAGCCTAAGGCCATCGCTGGGAGCTGGAGCCTAAGGCCGGAGCCGAAGGCCGTCGCTGGAGGCCGTCGCTGGAGGCCGTCGCTGGAGGCCGAAGCCAAAGGCTGGAGCTAGAGGCCGAAGCCAAAAGGCTGGAGCCCAAAGGCCGGAGCTGGAGGCCAGAGCCCAAAGGTTGGAGCAAAAGTTCTTTTTCTGGGTTTTGCTGTCACATCATTATTCCCAAAAATCAAAAGATAATACCATCCAGAGGAGACGGTCAGCCGTATCAGATGCCCTCCCGCCCCTGAGATGAGTGAGCACATAATCACCAGCGAAAGGGGTGTTAATAACCTCTGGGCTGCCAGTTTTCGTGCCATCATTTCATCCATCTGGGCTGTTGGGATTAGAAGGATTTCCTTCGAGCAGTGAGTCGTAAAAGGCGAGTGTCATCATTATGGTAAGGCCACCACCATCTCTCTATTGGTGGAGCTTGTCGTGTTTTTCGCGCTGGTAGACCGCCAAAGCGCCTTCCATTTGAAGGTGGATACATAGCCAGAACGGACGGCCATGGGATGATTTGAAATGAGGCTATAAGAGAAAAAAATCATCCTTATCCTCCCATCTGTCCTTCTCTTACGCTATTGCTTCCTCTCGAGTCTGCAAGCGTCCGTCCGCCTCTCGTGTTTATTTTCTCCTCGTGCTCCTTCGATCCTAGCTCAAGTTTTTCAGGTTAGTCTCCATGGCCTCCTTGCCTTCTTGCTCTATTTCCAATTCCGGGGGGCGTTCCCCTACTCAAACTTCTGCTTCCTTACCAAGTCAATGGTCTACCCCCTCCTCCAATCATTCCTCGCTGGAACGGCGGCAGGTCAGACGCCTCGTAGCCGGGGTCATCTGACCGGTGGGTGACTTCCGCTCGGAGCCGTCCGATGGCTGCTGGTCCTTCCAGCACCCCGAAGGGACTGTTTCCACTATGTCTGCTCAAGACATAGTAAATCTGAAAGCTAGGTATAGCTTTCCATCCAACCTTCGTTTGTTCTATCCTGTTCCTGATGACAGGGTAACCTCTTCCCGTCCCGGAAGAGTTGCCTTGTACGGAGCCTTCTTTAAGGCTAGACTTCGACTACCTATCCATCCTTTCATCCTCATCTTTTGGACCAATTCTCTAACACCTTCCCAGTTAGTTCCTAACTCGATCCGAACCATTGTCGGCTTTCTGGTTCTCTGTCACCTACAAGGCATAGAGGCCAGCATCTCCTTATTCCGCAGCTTTTACACCCTTCGCAAGCAATCAGGTTGGTGGTCCTTCACCCCTAGGTCCAATAGGATCCTTAAGTTGTACCTTCCCACCTCTGTTAAAGGGTGGAAGAATAATTTCTTCTTTGCTGATATCGATGGGGTGCGCGGAAGCTGGGGAACACCCAACATTGATGCCAATAGGGATTCTTCTATCCTTCCAAGAGATCGAATGGCATTTGGATAGCTTCTGACTGCCGATGTCCCTCGATGTAATAAGCTTTTGGTTAAGGAAAACCTTTGTCTCGCCGGCCTAATCCTTCTGGTGGTGAGCACTCGATTACGCACCTTCTTCCTTCTTTTTTTTTTATTTTTCTCCCTTTCCCCTTTTTTTTAATTTGTCTCCTGCCTTTATAGGGATGGCGCCATCGCTCCCCGAGCTTAGGCGGGCGGCCGCTAAGAAAAGGAAGGCCACGGGAATGAGTCCCTTGCCGAAAGGAGGGCCGACGCTGGAGGGGCTAGGGTTGTGAAGCCCCTACGTGCTAAGGTTTTGAAGAAGGCTGACACTAGAAGGGCCGACGCTGGGGGCCGATGCTAAAAGGGCCAAAAGTGTAGAATCCCCGCACATGGGCAAGGCAGCCAGAGCCCAAATCGATGAGCCCGCCAAGATAGACATGGTACAGGCCGAGGCCGGCGAGGAAGTCGGGCGGAGCCAAATAGAGAAAAATCCCCTTCAGTTCCAGCTCCTCCTATCATCCTGCTCGATCCTTCTCCAGAGCAGGTTGCAAAAGCGTCGTCACCCCCGCCCGAAGCCAAGGAGACGGAGCGGGTCCCCGCACCAATAGAGCCAACTCCCGCAGCTATCTTGCCCCCCGTAAGGGCAACAACCGAAGCGCCTTCGCCAGCCAAGGGGCCGGAGGCAGCAGAGTCGAAGGCGGAATCCTCCTTCGTGGCCCCCGCGCCAAGGGAAAGGAGGGGCGTCGACCCTTCCTTCCAATCACTGTTGGCGAACCACAGCCGCTGGGCGAGCGGGCCTTAGACGAGGCATCTGTGGTAGAGGTGCAAGAGTTTCTTTGGCATCAAGAGAGAGCCACTTTCTTCCGCGAGGCATCTGTGGCACATCGCTGGGTGAGCCTTTGCTCCATTATCCTTTTTCCTCTTTGTTTCATTTGTTTTATTTTGCTTTTTACATTGACATTCCATTCAGGCACTGAACTCTCTAATCGCCATGAGGGAACTTTGGACCCTGAGTGATGCCGCTCTCGACCAGTCGCGGGAGGAGATGCTATCACTCCAGGCCAGGGCAGAAAAGGCAGAGATGGCTTTGGAGGATATCCAGGCCACCCTAAAGGGCAAAGTCGAAGCCATCCGACTGAGAGCCGAGAAGGCCGAGTATGCACTAGAAGTCGCCCAGCGTCGTGCAGCCAATGAGCTGGATAACGCTCAGGTGGCCGAGGAAAAGGAAAGGATGGCCGAGGAGAAGCAAAGGATGGCCGAGGAGAGGCTGGAGGTGGTGGAATTAGAAATGTGTGTCTTGAAGACCCAATTGGATTCTGCCTCCATTGAAATAGACGCAGCCAAAGAGGTCGCCTGCCAGTCTGATGCCAAGGTTGCCGACTTGGAGGCTACGGTGACTGAGGCCAAGAGGGAGGTCATCGAATTTGAGTGGAAAGCCCTCGAGGCGGAGAAAAGAGCTGCAGAAGCCGTAGAGGATTTTTGGAAGTCTAAAGCCTTTGATAAAGAGCTAGCCGAATCGACGGCGTTTGCTTATGATGCCGGCTTCCAAGATTGCAAGGAAAAAATCCAAGAACTCTACGACCTCGAAGATATTGAAGGGTTGAAGCCAGATGACCTTGAAGACGATGATCCGGCCCCAAATGACCCTTAGTAGTTCTTTTTTTTTTTATTGCCCCAAGCCAACTCAGATCGGCAATTTTGTAAGCTTTTAGCCATCAATGAAAATGTTAACTCTCATCGTGTGCCTTTAGTCATGACCAACTTTAACTGTGCGAGTTATCGCGAATCACCAACCAATGGCGCCTCGTTAAATATGCCGTGCGAAATGGGATTGTGCACCGAAACGTTATCCCTAATTACCGACGCAGGGAGTCGGTCTTTGGTGCCGATGCGGGGCGTCGGTCTTTAGTGCCGATGCGGAGAGCCGGTTTTTAATGCCGACGCGGAGAGCCGGTCTTCAATGCAGATGCGAAGCCGGTCTTTGGTGCCGACGCGGAGCCGGTCTTGGTGCCGACGGGGCCGGTCTTTGGTGCCAACTCGGGGCCGGTCTTTGGCGCCGACGCGGGGCCGGTCTTTGGCGCCGACGCAGAGCCGATATTTGGCACCGACGCAGAGCCGGTCTTTGGCGCCGATGCAGAGCCGGTCTTTGGTACCGACACGGAGCCGTCTTTGGCGCCGACGAGGGGCCGGTCTTTGGTGCCGACACAGAGCCGATCTTTGGTGCCGACGCGGAGCCGATCTTTTGTGCCGACGCGGGGCCGATCTTTTGTGCCGACGCAGGGCCGGTCTTTGCTGGCGAGCATACTCACTCAAAATAATGCTAACATTTCAAACATTAATATATCAAGTAGATTCAAATTAATGAAGATAGCACCTTACTAATAATACCAGCGTAAATTATCGGCATTCCACGTGCGAGGAAGCGGTTGCCCGCCTAGCTCTTAACTTTGTATACCCCATGGTGAAGTACCTCCTTGACACGGTATGGTCCTTCCCATTTCGGTGCCAGCTTGCCCTCCTCTGTTGACTTTGGTACTTCAGCTCTTCGCAGAATGAGGTCTCCGAAGCGAAACATCTTGGATCGTACTCGAGCATTATAGTATTTGGTCGCTCGCTGACGGAAAGCCGCCATGCGAAGCTGTGCTTGGTCTCGCAATTCTTTCACCAAATCTAGATCGGCTCACAGCTGGTTTGAGTTGTTTTCTTCATGGTATAATTTTGTCCGGGGACTGGGAACTCCTATCTCCATCGGAATGACCGCTTCGGTCCCAATGACCAGGCTGAAAGGAGTTTCCCCAGTAGGGGCTCGCGGCGTCATGTGGTAGGCCCACAGTACACTGGGGAGTTCTTCCACCCAGCGCCCTTTACAGCCATCTAGCTGAGCCCTGAGCCCTTGGAGGATGATGCGATTGGTCACCTCGGCTGTGCCGTTGGTCTGGGGGTGCCCCATGGAGGTAAACCGATGATGGATGCCCAGGCCAACGCAGAATTCCCGTAAGGCCGCGTTGTCAAACTGTCGGTCGTTGTCAGTAACGAGGGTGTGCGGTAGCCCGAACCGGCACACTATAGACTTCCAGAAGAAAGTCCTTATTTTGCCCTCCATGATCTTAGTGAGAGCCTCCGCCTCGATCCACTTGGTGAAATGGTCGACTGCTACTACTAGGAACTTGCGTTGTCCGGAGGCCGGAGGGAACGGTCCCAGGATGTCCATGCCCCACTGTGCAAAGGGCCAGGGTGCGGCCAGGGGGGTCAGCTGGGACGCCGGTTGATGTTGAATGTTGGCATAGCGCTGGCAGTTGTCACACTTCTTAACAAGTTCGGATGCATCCTCCTTCATTGTCAGCCAGTAATACCCCTGCCGTAGGGCTTTGTATGCAAGAGCTCTGCCCCCCAGATGGCTTCCACATATACCTTCATGTATCTCTCGCAGAATATAATTGGCTTCGGTGGGACCGACACACCTAAGAACTAGGTATGAGAACGACATCCGATAGAGCTTTCCCTCCATTATGAAAAATTTTGGGGCCCGTCTTTTAAGTTTCCTGGCTTCGGCAGGGTCTTCTGGGAGGGTACCCTCGATAAAGTACCGGATATAGGCGTCCATCCAGGAAGGCTCCTGTTCAACTGGTAGAGTTTCTCTTGATGCGTCAATACTCGAGGCTTCTAAGTGCTCTACATAAGTTCTTCCCAGCATCCCATCGGCTAAGGTGGCAAGATGGGATAAGGCGTCGGCTCTAGTATTCTCCTGTCAAGGGATGTAGCTGATGCTAAAGTAAGCCAAGGGAGAAGCTAGAGATTGCACCATGCTTAAGTAGCGGGACATGATGGGATCCCTTGCTTCATATTCCCTACGATTTGGCCAGCCACCAATTGGGAGTCGGTGAATGCCCTAAGGCGTTTCACCCCAAGCTCTTGAGCTAATCTCATCCCGGACAGCAGAGCTTCATATTCTGTCTGATTATTAGTGGCTGGAAAGAGGAAGCGGAGTGCACACACGGTTACAACTCCATCCGAGTTGGCTAAGATGAGGCCTGCTCCGCTCCTTTGAGAATTCAACACCCCGTCTACATGAAGGACCCATTCATCATTACTGATTCCAAGAGGCTGAGGGTTTGTAGAAGGTTCTTCAGGTTGCTCCTCTCCCCAAGTGCATTCGACCAAAAAATCTGCCAAGACTTGAGACTTCATGGCTGACCGGGGGCAAAAAGACAGATCGAATTCCCCCAACTTAAGGGCCCACCTTGCCAGTCGGCCGGAAGTATCCGGGCGAGTGAGAACTATCTTCAGAGGTTGGTCTGTGATTACCGCGATCGGGTGGGCTTGGAAGTATGGTCGCAGACGCTGGACAGACACGATCAACGTGAAGATAATCTTCTCCATCTTCGAGTACTGGTCTCGGCATCATGGAGCACCTTGCTTGTGTAGTATACTAGCCTTTGCGTGCCATTGGTGTCCACGCGGACCAGTACAGAACTAACGGCTTCAGGAGAGGCTGTGAGGTATAGAAGGAGTTCTTCTTCACCTGTTGGCTTGGCTAGCAGTGGCGGGGTAGATAAGAATTCCTTTAACCCCTCGAACGCCTCTTGACACTCTTTCGTCCATTCGAATCCATTGACCTTGCAGAGCGCCTTGAAGAAAGGTAGACACCTTTCAGCGGACTTGGACAGGAAGCGACTTAAGGCGGCCACCCTTCCCATCAGGCGCCGTATTTCCTTCTTGTTGGCGGGAGGCCTCATGTCCAAAATGGCTTGAACTTTGTCCGGGTTTGCCTCGATCCCCTGCTGGGTTACCATGAAATCCAAGAACTTTCCGGCTGTCACCCCAAATGCACACTTGCACGGGTTCAGCTTCATCTGGTACCGACAAAGGTTGTCAAAAGTCTCCATTAAGTCCGCGATATGGTTGGTGGCGTGGACGCTCTTTGTCAACATGTCATCCACGTACACTTCCATGTTACGTCATATCTGGCCTTCAAAGACTTTGTTCATCAGCCTTTGGTAGGTAGCTCCCGCGTTCTTTAGCCCAAAAGGCATTACCCTATAGCAGTACAACCCCTTCTCAGTTATGAAGGAGGTAGCTTCTTCATCTGCCGGATTCATCCTGATCTGGTTGTATCCAGAGAAAGCATCCATGAAGCTAAGGACCTCATGCCCGGATGTAGCGTCCACCAGTTGATCGATCCAGGGTAGGGGAAAGCTGTCCTTAGGGCATGCTTTGTTGAGGTCAGTGAAATCCACGCACATTCTCCAGCTCCCGTTGGTCTTACGGATTAGCACCACGTTGGCCAACCACTCGGGGTAATGGACCTCCCGAATATGGCCTACAGCCGTTAACTTGCGAACTTCCTTGTCGATAGCTTTCTGTCTATCTAGGGTGAAGTTTTTTTTTTCTGTTGGACCGGCCGACACTCTGGCCTGAGGTTGAGCCGATGAGTAATCACTTCCTTGGGGACGCCCGACATGTCTGAGGACGACCATGCAAAGACGTCGGTGTTGGCACACAGGAATGTGAGAAGTCGATCACGTGCTTCTTCTGAAAGCAACGCCCCCACCTGGATAGTCCTTGCCGGGTCATCCCCCAAGGGGAGGGTCAGGAGGTGTTCGGCTGGCTCTCCCCTCCTTCCCAGCTCCCGGGGATCGAGCGGCTCAGAGGCTATTGCCGACGCCGCTTCCAGTGGGCTAGGAGACAAATGATAGCAAAGCGGTGGCGGGCTTTGCTCCCCTTTCATCTCTTCGACTCCTTCATCAGTGGGAAACCTTACCAATAATCTCTTAGTGGAGATCACGACATCTAGCAAATTCAATCCTGGTCTCCCTAATATAGCGTTATAAGCCAGTGGGACCCGGACCACCAAGAAATTTATAACCACGGTGCTCTGACATGGAGGGGTCCCAGCCGTGACCAGGAGGGAGATCTTCCCCTCCACGCTCATCGAGTCTCCAGTGAAGCCCATTAGATGCGCGACGATGGATCGGAGGGAAGACTTCGATAGATTCATCAGAACAAAAGCCTCGTAGCTCAAAACATCCACCGAACTCCCACTATCAACTAAAATTCTTTTTACAGGATATTTGGCTATAGTCATGGACACAACGACACTGTCGTCATGCTTATTAACTACCCCATCTAAATCCTTTCCAAAGAAAGGAATTACAGAATCTATTCCCTCTCGCTGCCTCTTTGAACCGCCACCTGCCCCCCAAGAAATCATAGCTATGGTCTTCTCCGTTGGAGCATTGTCCATGCCGGTCGAAAGTATCGAAGGCGCCGATGGACCCAAAGTGGGAAGGTTTCCCCTTTGAACGAATTTGCCCAGGTGGCCCTGTTGAACCAGCTCCTCAATGGCTTTCTTCATATGGCGGCAGTCCTTGGTGTCGTGACCATAGTCTCGATGGTACCGGCAGTAAAACTCCTTGTTGCGGGGGGTCCTAGATTTCAAGGGAGCCGGACGATTGAAATAAGGTTCCTCCTCGATCTCTAGTAGGATGTGAGATATAGGAGCCATGAGGGGAGTGAATTGCTCCTTAGGAACAAGCGCCTATGGTCGGCGATCTGAGCGGTGAGGAGGCTCAGGCTTCCGAGGTCGTGCTCCAGCATGATCAGTAGGTGGTGGTTTCTTACTGGTGTTCTTGTCAACTTCCCTCCTGGAAGAATCCGCCTCGTCGGTGCGGATGTACTTCTGTGCTCGACTCAGAAGCTCGGCATAAGAACTCGAAGGCTTCTTATCCAGGGAATAGGCAAACCTGGAGGGACGAAGTCCTCGCTTTAATACCAAAGTGGCTACAGAATCTTCCAGGTTGTATACTTCCAACGCTGCTTCCTTAAACTGAGCAACAAAGTCCTTCAAGGTCTCGCCACTCCTTTGCTGGACAGCAAATAGGCTATTGGCCACTCGTGGGATCTTTCGGCAAGCATCAAAGTGGGCCAGAAAAGATCGCTCGAGTTGCCGAAACGAGTTGATGCTGCGTGGAGGCAGGCGGGAATACCACGCACGTGCCGCCTTGCAAAGGGTGGCCGAAAAGGTGACACATAAAAGGGAGTCCGTTGCTCTCTGGACCTGCATGAGGACCTTGTAGCTCTCCAGGTGGTCCAGTGGGTCTGTCGTGCCATCGTACGGATCCAGTTGGGGGAGACGGTAGCGGGGCGGGACCGGTTCCTCCATGATATGCCGAGAAAGTGGGGGGTGATGCTCATAGTCCGTCCGGTGAGGATTAGCGATCCGGCGGCTAAGCTCCTCCAACCATCAATGATACTCATCGAGCCGTTGCTCGGCCCGACGGGTAGTCTTCCTGAGGGTGCCATCTCGAGATGAATCGAAAGAAGAAGCCGAAGAAGATCGCCGGCGTAAAGAACGCATCCGTCTGGACTCTCTCTCATCCGGCCGATGGTGGGAACGATCGGAGTGGCAAGAGGGGGACCGCCGTCGCTTCGAGGCCTCTCGGCGATGAGGTTCAGGGGGTGAGCAGCGGGAGACCTCATGCGGGGTCCCACCTTGGTGAGACTGGACTATCCCCCGTACCCCTTTATCGGGTGCAGGGGGTTGAGGTACAGTAGTCAAACAATGCTCTTGCAGTCCCTGTACCATTGTCATCAGGTCCTGGACCTGGTGAGCCAGAACCTCAAGCCGGTCTGGCTGGCTTATCTATGCAGGGGGCAAAACACGGAGGTTGGCCTCCGATTGCTCAGCCCGTGGAATGCGCTCTATGGCTTGACTGGAGGAAGCCTCCTGTGCTTGCGTAGTCACCATCGCCTCCCTCGCAGAATTGATGGAGTCACAGGGAGAACCTTCGCCTTCCACCTGTGCGAATGCCCCTACCTGGCGCGCCAATCTGATGTGGACAAATCAACCGTGTTGAGCGACGGGCATGCTGAAGTTTGTCGTGGGCTTCCAAGTGGGATGGAGGGGTCG
The DNA here is from genome assembly GCA_900491605.1 of Calamus simplicifolius. Classification (NCBI taxonomy): domain Eukaryota; kingdom Viridiplantae; phylum Streptophyta; class Magnoliopsida; order Arecales; family Arecaceae; genus Calamus; species Calamus simplicifolius. Next base: position 115,876 of record UESW01001354.1, read on the forward strand.
TTCCCCTTCTTCGGAACCCTGCAAGAAGTCCTCGGCCAGCACTCCCGGCGAGGACCCTTCGACGCTCAAGTTAGTGAACTTGTCGCTCAGTTCTATAGTAGTGAGATTAAGTTGAGAGATAGAGAGTGATAGATAGGGAGAGAGAGCAAGAGACCCCCTCTATTGAGCTCGGGTCCTCCTCTTATACCTGTCTGGGGGGTCCCGTTTACCTCATTTCGTTGGAACCGTCGGATCTTCCTTGTTGGGATAAGTTTCCTCGAACGGCGAGTGGTTAAGCCATTGCTGGATGAGGGCCACTTGTAGAGGTAACTACCAAGCGTGCTAGCACTTGCCCGGGATTTCAGTGAACGAGGTACACCGCAATAGGCCTCGAATCTCGGGATCTGTTCCCTGAGGCGGGTCATTGTGCATGCAAGAAAGGCACTAAGTTAAAACCGGAACCATCGCTGGAGGCCGTCGCTGGAGGCCGAAGCCAAAGGCCGTCGCTGGAGGCCGGAGCCTAAGGCCATCGCTGGGAGCCAGAGCCTAAAGGTCGAAGCCGAAGGCCGGAGCCGAAGGCCGTCGCTGGAGGCCGGAGCTGGAAGCTGTTGCTGGAGGCCGGAGCCAAAAGGCCGGAGCTGGAGGCCGTCGCTGGAGGTCGGAGCCCAAAGGCCGGAGCTGGAGGCCGGAGCCCAAAGGCCGAAGCCAAAGTTCTTTTTCTGGGTTTTGCTGTCACATCATTATTCCCAGAAATCGCGCAAAAGATAATACCACCCAGAGGAGACGGTCAGCCGTATCAATCATATAATTTTTTTAAACATAAAAACATACCGATATGTTGAGGTCTCGAAGGAACATATGCGCCCTACTATCGGATTCGAAGCTATGGATGAAGAATCCTATGGTAGAGTTTACGGGTCAAGGTACTTCATAAAATACCTGCAAAATAAAATGAAACCGGAGCCTTCCTCATCTTTCTCAATCAAATTATGAGAATGAGCTCACTCTTATTTTTCTCTATTTCTCACAACTTTGGCACACATAAATAAGAGAGAAAAGGAAGAGGGAAAATTTTCTTTCGTTTTTTTTTTCTTCTAAAAGTTCACCTTATGCATAATCAGAAAAAATTATTTTTAAATTAATTTAATTTAGATAACGTTTATCTATTATATCAATTGATTTAGATAACGTTTATCTGTTATAATATTTAATTTAAATAATGTTTATCTATTACAACATTTAATTTAGATAACATTTATCTGTTACAACATTTAATGTAGATAACGTTTATCTATTGCAACATTTAATGTAGATATAAATGCCAAGAAAATGTTGTTTTCTTATTTGTAACTAATTTATAAATAATATCTAAATTAAATATAATAATATCTAAATTATCAAATCTTATTTAATAATTTTAAATATTATTAATTTTAAATATCCAATAAATTAAATTTATTATTTTATTTTTAATATTCTCAATATATATATCAAAAATATCAAAAAATAAAATTTTTCTCTCCATCAACTCATAATATGCACCACTTACAAGAGCAAAATTCTGTTCCACAATAATACTTATATGCAACCATTCATATCAATTATTATATGAACAATGTATCTAAACACTTTTTTTTATTTTATCCAATAACTAATTAATTGTACCAAAATAAATATGAGAAAAATAATCAATAAAATAGATTATTTATCTTCATAATAAACTCTTTATTATAAAGTTTCAATAAATATTTTATTTGAGAAAAATAAATAATTAATCATATTAATTATTTAATCCAAGAGTATTCGATGCGATTAACCTAAGACGGTGTGGGGACCATGCATCCATAATTTTAAGTTCCAATAAAATTGAATAAACTCAATTAAAACTTTTTAATTATTTATTCAGTTTATTAATCTCAAAGTTATTCTACTACAAACTCGAGACTGCACTTTTAAAAATTACAGATTAATTTTACTCAAAAACTTGAGTCATCCACTAATATAATCATTACATGTAATTCAACCCTCTATAATCAGTTCATAATTAGAGCTAGATGATTTAACCGTTATACCCCTCTAATTATCTCTTATTCTTTAAATACATTGATTCACTAGTTAAATAGTTAATTTATGATTGGATCATAAATTGTGCGCATAACTGTTTAGTTATATAATGAACACTTAAGGAAACTAATTTTAAGCTTATTTTAAAAAGCCATGAATTCCATATCTTTAAATCACATTCCCAGCCCAATGTGTTATTAAACCTCCAAGATGTAAGTATTGGGCTCAACATCAAATGAGCTTTAATAAACAAATCAAAAGATCCAATAGCACAATCAAGGAGTCTATGATTAAATCAGGATTAAGGTTGATTTACATATGGTCATCTTGTGACATAAATTGAATTCTTTATAACGATCTTAAATAAAGATTCAAATTATGTCGGTCCAAGTCCTATATAATCTTTTATATATAATACCTCTACTAAGTGTCTCTATACAACAATCCAGTAAGATTGTTATTATATTCATAATATTCATGGACCGCATTAGTGATTAGCAATAGAAGATCCATACTTCTATCAATCACAGACATGTTTAAATATATTAGCAGTAATTTTAATCCTCGTGTATACCACTACAAGAAAAATTAATTTTAGCAACGCCAAAATGCGTCGCTAAATCCATTTTAGCGATGCATTAGCGACGCATTTTGGGCGTCGCTATGAACTTCGTTGCAAACAGCAATCCATCACAAATGCATCGCTAAATAGCGACGCCTAGCGACGTAAAAAAATGCGTCACTAATTTGCGACTAAACTGAAGTCGTCGCAATTTAGCGACGCATAAGCGACTCCCGATTGCGTCGCAATATTGCGACTAATTTCATCGTAAAATTAATAATTTATTTTTAAAAAAAATTATTGTGATGAAAAAGTTTTCGTCGCAATAGCGTCGCTAATTAATTTTTTTAATTAAATTTAAAATGTTATAAATTAAAACTCTTAATACAATTTCATTGCATTCAAATATTGATCGAAACATTCATCACAAAATTTTCAATAATATATAAAAATTTAATATATTAATAATTTAAAATTTTTATATACAAAACATAAGTAGTAAAAAAATACATCATAAATCCGAACTATCACGATCACGGAAAGACTGCGGAGGCTGGAATGAACCCCGCGACATGAGGCGAACCAAATCCGGCATCTGACGCATATGCTCTCTCATGTCTGCAAGCTCCTGCTGAAGGCCTCTCGTGCGCTGGTCGAACTCCTACCGAATCTTCTACCGAACCTCCTCCATAATACATCTCCGAATGTCGTCTAAATGCTCGGTAAGAATATCGCCAGGATAGTGCGAACTGGAGCCCTGATGGGAAAAATATCTATAAGCTTTAGTGCCCAGACCGTAGACCCTACGGTCTCACGGCTGGGCACCAACAGCTTCCAAAACCACACGTTGACTCTTCTCTAGTGAGAGTTCGATGGGTGGCCCCCCATCAGTGGAGTCGACCTGCGATGCCTGGGACTGAAGCTCCTCAACTCATGCCTTTGAATTATAGAATCAACGATAAATGAATCATTATATTAACATGAATAAAATTTTAGAAATTAAACTGATATAATATAAGGCTAATTTCTTACCGCAACCTCCTGTGATCGTGCATCAACCCAGGAACCGTCCTTCCTGATGTGTGTCGCCCTGAATAGGCGAAACTCACCAGGATCTCTGCCCTCCTGCTCAGACTACAAAAGCAGAAGAAATGATATAAATGTAAGTATTTGCAAATGACTAAATTAGTAATTATAATATTTATGTTTTCTTACCATACGATGTCTGTGCTTCTGAATTGAAATGGACCCCGCGGTGTGGCAAGAGAGACACATGCCACGACCACCCTTCTTGGATCGGCGGTTCGTGGTGGCTAATGCGGACCTCCTTTGCCAGGCCTCAAACTGCCACATCTGCTGCCAGTCATGCCAAATATCCTTTGGCACATGCGTAGGATGCTCACCCGATCTCCTCCAACAATGAAGCATGTCAGAGTATCGGCGTGCTGCAAGAGCATTCCATGCTGCCCTAACGGCATCATGGATGGCAGGGTCCTACGTGAACTTTTTCTGCATTGAAATAAATAGTTAGTTTAAGAATATATTAAAATTAGGAAATTTTATATCAGTGATAAATTGTATATTAAATGTTTACCTAAACTCTAAAAAATAAAACTCCCTCATGGCCGCAGATATATGGTGCCAATCGTAGCCAGTAAGATCAGCACACCTCTGGAATATGGAGCTGATCCGACTCGATACAGTATGCTGCTCAATAAAGCTATTACAAAAATGTGTGTTCATAAGTAATTGACTTAAAAACATAAACATATATTTACAATTAGTATATACTTACTGCCCATCAGCATCAAGTCAAAGTACGGAGGGCCGGCCTAGGAAGAACTCTCAGAGGTCTGTGCCGATTGGCTATGAGACTCGAAGGCTGTAGATCTGAACTCTCCATCTCCAATGCTCATGAAGTGATTTGATGTGGCAGGGCTACATCCCTACTTGCACTGTCTGTCGGTGGAAGATCTATCTCGACCCGACATACTAAAAATACTAAAGATTCATGCAATATAATTATGAAAAATGATTGAATATGAAAAAATTTAGTACTTATAAAAATAAATTGAAATTGAATAAACCTCTATGTTTAATCAGTGTCATTTGTTTCGTCAAATGTTGGTTCAACATCTGATGCTGTATCAGATTGTGATTTGGTGTCTTATCATCGGGAAGAAACCGAACATTTGCATCCTCAATTTCTTGGACATCACCATTTGGATCTCTAACTGATTGCATGCATTTTCATCTTATCCTCTTGAAATGCAGGGCACTCAGGTGATTGACTTGATGAACTCTCATCTGATATGATTCCTGAACATGGAACAATTTAGAAACAACCCACCAATCTCGCTTGTCGTTGCGCAAACTTGAATATCCACAGTAAAACACTTGCTGAGCTTGGGATGCAAGGATGAATAGTTCATATTTCTGCAATCTTCAGCGATGATTGACTTCAACTAGATTGTAATCGTTATGAACCCTTTTACCCACAGGAACTGTCGGATCAAACTAATCGCAACAAAACAATACGGTTCATTTTATAGGCCAACCGGGATATTCAACTTCAACTACCTCTACTAACTTTCCGTAATAATCCTGTATATTTGCTCCAACACTTTCTCCTTTGACACACACACCCCAGTTCTGCGTGCCTCTTGAAAATGCTAGTCGTTCAATTTAAAATTTGTACCCATTAACAAAATAGCCAGTAGAGGTTGTTACGGTCTTCAATGGCCATTGCGCTAGACATTTAATGAAAATATTATCGGTTGTGAACCATGGACCATTTACCTATAAATTATTAATAAACTATTCACAACCAATTCGAAAACAAAAGCCATTATTGATTAGGTTGACTGATAGATACTCATATATTCATAAAATGATGCAGGACTGATTTGCATGCAAGTATTTTTTTTAATTATTAATAATTGCAATTGATTATTCTTGCAAAGTAATAGCCTAAGAGGAATTCAAAAAATTCACAGTAAATCCACACGCGAAACAGTTCCTAAAAATAAGAAAGAAGGACTACCAAGGCTAAGAAGCCCCGGTAAGGCTTGCTCTCCTACAATAAAGTTACTAGTAGATTAGAGGGGTGTACCTGGCAAGAGGGGGAAGATCAAAGTGTTGAAGGGGTTGCTCTGCCTGGCGGATGCGCCCTTGATGACCAAGCCTTGAGCCCACGGATCTACGACCAAGTATCCGCTGACCTGGATGGCGATCACCTTGAATCTTGAATTCGTGGCTACTGAGGGATCTGCAAGATCACCATACAAGGGTTAAAGAATAATAGAGAAAATTTAGAATAGAGGCAAAGAGACAAGGAAGGAGTAGAGAAAAGGGAAGGCCGGCCAAGGGCTCTTGGGCGTCCACTATTGGAAGACAAAGGTGGCAGCCAGGGTTTCTCCTGGAGACTTGGGATGTTGGCATGCGCAGGAGGAGGGAAACAAGAGCACCAGAGAACCAATTAACAAAAATCACAATAACTCAAAACTTGGATTGATTGATTAATAATGAAAGATACATCATTCATACAAGAGGGTCTCTTTTATAGAGCAAGAGACTTGAGGCCCAAGAAAATACAGATATGGAAAGAGAGAAAAGAAAAAAAGGTGCCCTAATCAAATTTGGCATGAATCTACAGCGTCCAGATGAGGAAGGTGATCTTCTAGATGCAATCAGCGGCAGCTGGATTCGGCATGAAATCTATGGCATCTAGATGAGGCAAGTGATCTTCTAGATATGATTAAGATGCAATCAGTGGCAGCTTAATTTGGCATGAAATCTGCAGCGTCCAGATGAGGAAGGTGATCTTCTAGATCGAAAAGGTTGCTTGCTCTGCTAGGTAGTATGTGGGCTGCTTGAAGTAGGTGTGGCACCAACTTGAATTTAGCAGCTGCTCTGTCTGACTGTGATGGCCTTGACTTTTGCTCCAATACTGATGTCTCCTCTTGTAAGCTGATGAACTTGCTATAGGACTCATATTAAAATAAACTGAACTGGATAGGACTCAATTTAGAATAAAATGAACAAGACGGGACTCAAAATAAACTAAACTTTATTTCCCAACTCAAGACTTGTATCATAACTAATCAGATATCCACAGAGGGTTAAGAATCCTCTGCTGATCCTGGTGCCCACACCAATTCTCCCGGGGTAGGAAGAACTCAACCCCATCGAGTATGGGTCATTCTGGCTCTGGTATCTCTCTGTAGGTCTGGGTCGAGGTGTTGCAAGTCTTCTTGAGTAATCCATGAATCGTCAAATTCGGGACGACCCTGCCATCAGACCAGATAGCGTTGATAACCGCGGTTCCAGGTTGTAATGGCTTGATCATCTAGGATACGCTCAATCCGCTCTCCTCACTCAGGTAAAATTGGTGGTGGACACTCTTGGGTAGGTTCGCTCATGAAAGGAGGGTTAGGTCCAAAGTACTCACTAGGAATCGTTGTTGGTTCCCTATATTCTACTAGGTCTACAATATTGAAAGTATAGCTAATGCCCCAATTCGAGGGCAGATCTAACACATAGGCATTGAATCCTACCTTCTCTATTATTTTAAAGGGACTAGCTCCGCGAGCATGAAGTTTCTTAACGGTACCTGGTGGGAACCGTTCAGGCCTAAGCCTAACCATGACATAATCCCCTACACCGAACTCTTTGGCTCTTCTTCGGAAGTTAGCCAGTCATTTATAAGTTTCATTACTTAGATTTATTTTTTGGCTAATGTCCTTATGTAAGTCTTTGATATGCTGTGCAAATGCTTGTACAGACTCTGAGACTCGTATGTGGAGGGTAAAGGAATTAGATCAAGTGGACGATTAGGCTTGTACCCATGGACTATCTCAAATGGACTCTTGCCCATGGACCTGTTCACTGAGCTATTGTAGGCGAACTCTGCACGATGCAGTAATAAATCCCACATCCCTAGGTGTTCGCCTACAAGGCACCTAAGAAGGTTTCCTAGACTATGGTTCACCACTTCAGTTTGCCCATCCGTTTGGGGGTGAAAGGCTGTGGAAAAATTAAGTTTGGTCCCTAACAGATGTCATAGTGTTTTCCAAAAGTAGTTGGTGAACCTAACATCCCTATCAGAAACAATGGTCTTAGGTAGGCCATGGAGCTTGACCACGGTGTCTAAGAAAAGTCGGGCTACCCTAGATGCGTCAAAGTTTTGCGAACAAGGGATGAGCCATCTTAGAGAACCTATCGACCACTACAAAGATGGAGTCATGCTTCTTCTGGGTTTTAGGTAATCCTAGAATGAAGTCCATACTGAGGTCTTGCCAAGGACGATCAGGCACTGGCAAAGGAGTATATAGACCGGTGTTCTGCTTCTGCTGTTTTGCAACGGTACAAGTTCAACATTGGGCTATTATCAGGGCAACGAGCATTTTAATCCTGGCCAGTAAAATTGATCCTCTATCACTAGAATAGTCTTATCTCTTCCAAAATGACCAGCTAATCCCCCAGCATGCATTTCCTAGACTAGGAATTCTCTAAGCGACGTCCTAGGGATACAAAGTCTATTGCCCCTAAAAGGTAACCATCCTGGATGGTATAATCTCCACTGGTACTGGATGGCCCTAGCTGAAGGATCTTATAAATTTACCAAAGTCATGACATGCCTCATACTCATCTTTTATCCAGTCGAATCCTATAACTTCGGTGCTAACAGTACTCAACAACAAAGACTTACGGCTTAGGGCGTGTGCTACTTTATTTTCTATATTGGCACGGTGTTTCAGGACAAAAGTGTATGCCTGAATGTATTCAACCCATTTGTTGTGCCTAGAATTTAGCTTCTTTTGGGAGTTCATAAATCGGAGTGCCTCATGATCAGAAAATAAGACAAACTCCTGCGGTAGTAAGTAATGTCTCCAATACTTAAGGGCTTGTACTACCGCATAGAATTCCTTATCATAGGTAGAATATCTAAGTTTAGCTTCATTTAGTTTTTCGCTAAAGAAAGCTATGGGTGATTTTCTTGGCTTAACACTCCACCTATGCCTACTCCCGATGCGTCGTACGCAACCTCAAACACCTTAGAAAAGTCTGGAAGTCTAAGTATGGGTGCATGAGTCATCCTATCCTTAAGCTCTAGGAAGGCCTTATTAGCTGACTTAGTCCACTCAAAAATATCCTTCCTAATACAATTAGTGATTGGTGCGACGATGGTGCTAAATCCCCTAATGAATCTCCTGTAAAAGGTTGCTAGGCCATGGAAGCTGCGGACATCATGGACGTTCATGGGTACCGGCCACTCTATGACCGACCTAACCTTTTTCAGGATCCGCTGAAACACCTTCTGGGGTTACCACAAAACCTAGAAAGATAACCCTATACATCATGAAATCACACTTATTAAGGTTTTCATATAGGCTATTCTCTCTAAGGGTCTGACAGATTAATCTGAGATGGTTAAGATGGTCCTATTTGGTCTTGCTATAAATTAATATATCATCAAAATAGACTAAGAATTTTTCCTTGTACTCTTTCAGGACCTGGGTCATGATTCTCATGAATGTGCTAGGTACGTTTGACAGCCCAAAAGGCATCACGACCCACTCAAACAGACCATCTCTAGTCTTAAATGTAGTCTTCCACTCATCTCCTGATCTAATTCTAACCTGATGGTAGCCACTCTTAAGGTCTATTTTGGAAAGATAGTGGCACCCGTCATCATGTCCAATATGTCATCTAGTTGGGAATAGAGAACCTATACTTGATAGTGATTTTGTTGATGGCCCTACTGTCCATGCACATTCTCCAGGTACCATCCTTCTTAGGGGTTAATAGTGCAGGAACTGCACAAGGACTTAAGCTCTCCCTAATGAAACCTTTCCTAAGTAATTTTCCCACTTGTTTTTGTAGTTCTTGATGCTCAGTGGGGTTCATCCTATAATAGGGAAGGTTTGGAAGGGTGGATCCTGGGATCAGGTCAATGGCATGTTGGATGTTTCTCAGGGGTGGTAACTGATCAAGCAATTCTTCAGGGAAGACATCCTTAAACTCCTCTAGGATCTTAATTACTTCTGGGGGTTGTTCCTTTTGGACTGATTCATAGATCTCTTTAGTGGTCAAAATCCAAACAGGATTACCCTCAGTGATGTCCTTTTCTAATTCCTTAGCTTTAATCAGATTAACTCTTAGCTTGCTATCCTTAAGGTTGCTAGATCCTTTCTTGATTGGGTCCCTTGGTGGAGTTGGATGTATCACATGCTTGTTCCCACTGTGTTTAAAAGAACAAATGTTGGATCGACCAAATCGTGATCGTTAAGCCAAGGTCGACCTAATATAATACTACTAACACCCATAGGAATTACATCGCACCAAACCTTTTCCTCATATTTTTGCAATTTGATTAGTATTTGGCATCTAGACTTGATTGGGATAGAGGTGGAATCTACCTACGAAACCTTATAGGGACTAGGATGGGGAACTGTGGTCAATCCTAATGACTTAACTGCATTGGTAGAGACGTCATTGATACAACTCCCACTATCCACTATGATCTTGAGCACCTTATCCTCTATCTTAACAAAAGTCTGTAGGATGTTAGTCCTACACCACTCTTCCTTGTCCTTAGTTTGAGTCTGGGTCAAGATACATCTAACCACTCCTAGTAGGTCTTCAGACTCAAATGTTTCCTTCTCTCCATCGTACTCATCTATTAGATGGGTATCAGCCTCATAGACCTCTCCCTCATGCTCAACTAGGGACTTGGATTTAGTCTCAGGTATCTCATCTATATGAAGGGATCTGACTGGGCACTGGGTGATCATATGTCCTAGTTTGTTGCATCTAAAGCATTTGATCTGGGGGTTGAAATTTCTTTGGACCTCTACAGATTTGCCCTTATCCTCTCTCTGGGGTATAGGAGTACTATTCTGGGGTCGACTCAACTCAGTTCGGCCTGTACTGGTTCAGCTAGTGTTAGGTTGACTCGTGAAAGTCTGGCGGGGGTTTGAGTACTGGATAGGTCTGGGATGACTAGGATAGGCCTGGCTAGATCCTGGATATGGGCTAGGGCTCTTGGTAGCCTCTGATCTACGATAGGGTGGCCCTCTCTGAAAACGTTCATAATCCCTAGTAACTTGGTAAGCTTCTTCTAAATAGTGTACCCTTCTTAGGTAGAGTTCTCTTTGAATATCTGCTCTCAGGTCATACCTAAACTTGGATAGGGTGACTTCCTCAGACTGAACGATATTACACCTCATGGTATACTCTTAGAATGTAGCAATGTATTCATTCACAGTTTTACTACCCTGAATTAATCCCTGCCACTGGTCTAATAGGCTCTGTTCATACGATGTGGGGACATAATTGGACCTAAGTCTAGCCTTCATGGCGTACCAGGTGACTATGGGGTCTCTTCAAGTCTGACACTTCTAAAGGCTCTTTCTTCTTGTTCTATTGCCTCATGATTGGGTCTCCTAGGGAGGACATCTAGGACTGGATCAGGTCGAAGTGGTCTCCTAGGGTTTGGCCTTATGTAGAGGTCAGGTTGTTGGGCTCTCCTAGGATGAGGTGGGGTCTCATGATCAAACTCAGTGTGGTTCTCACAGGCTTCTTCTAGGATGCCCAACCTAGTTTTGACTTGATCGAACCTGGACCCTAATCTAGCCTCAGATTTCTTGATGTCTTGGTTCATTTGGGCTAGTTGCTCAGTGATGATCCTTAAGTGATCATCAATGCTTTGATTAGCCATGGGTTCAGCCTATAATGGAGGTGGTGACGGATGAAAAGATGCTCCTGATCTAGTGCACATGCAAGCACAATCAAGCATACAAGACTCAGACTGACTCGGACTATGGTATGCTAGACCTAGTCATCCAGAGTAAAGGATTTGGCTTAATGCAAGCCAATCTAATAGTAACTCTTCAATTGGCCAGTTGGGACAGATGGAAGGGGGGAGGCTCGTCCCGCAAATTACAGGTGCCTAATTAGAATAACCCCAACACTCCGCTTAAGTCGTTTGACATTTGACCTCCCTTCTAGGCACCAATTTCAGAGCACACGCTAGATTGATTTATACTAGTCTCCTCCAGTACACTAAACCGATTGTTTGTGTCCTAGCCCTTTAGGGCAAATGTCAATTAAGTTGCTACTCAGTTTTAGATTAGAGGCTTGGGATCGGAATGCACGGGTGGTTGCTTTGGGCCAAGGAAGGGGTCACAATCCCTCCCTTATCTGACATCAATGAAAGCCCTTAAGAGTAATTTAATGCAGATAAATGACATGTAAAACACAAACCCTAATCCAGAAATCTGTAAATAGCAATAAATCTTAGAATTTTTTTTTATTTTTTCACAGATCGAATTAAATTCTCAAAAAATAACAAAAAATACTTTGAATTATAATGAATCTAGAGAAATAAATTTTGTAATTTTCTGATGTGTATTTAGGAAGAAACAATTCAAATAACGTGAATTAAAATTAAGCCCTAACTATGCTCTGATACCAAACTGATGCAGGACCGATTCGCATGCAAGTATTTTTTTTAATGATTAATAATTGAAGTTGATTATTCTCCCAAAGTAATAGTCTAAGAGGGATTCAAGAAATTCACAGTAAATCCACACGTGAAACAGTTCCTAAAAATAAGGAAGAAGGACCGTCGAGGCTAAGAAGCCCGGTAGGGCTTGCTCTCCTACAATAAAGTTACTAGTAGATTAGAGGGGTGTACCTGACAAGAGAGGAAAGATCAAAGTGTTGAAGGGGTTGCTCTTCCTGGCGGATGCGTCCTAGATGACCAAGCCTTGAGCCCACGGATCTGCGGCCAAGTATCCGCTGACCTGGATGGCGATCACCTTGAATCCTGCATTCGTGGCTACTGAGGGATCTGTAAGATCACTATAAAAGGGTTATAGAATAATAGAGAAAAATTAGAATAGAGGCAAAGAGACAAGGAAGGAGTAGAGAAAAGGGGAGGCCGGCCAAGGGCTCTTGGGCGTCCACTATTGAAAGACAAAGGTGGCGGCCAGGGTTTCTCCTGAAGACTTGGGATGTTGGCACGCGCAGGAGGAGGAAAACAAAAGCACCAGAGAACCAATTAACAAAAATCACAATAACTCAAAACTTGGATTAATTGATTAATAATAAAAGATACATCAATCATACATGAGGGTCTCTTTTATAGAGCAAGAGACTTGGGGTCCAAGAAAATATAGATATGGAAAGAGAGAAAAGAAAAAAAAAGGCGCCCTAATCAAATTTGGCATGAAATCTGCAGCATCCAGATGAGGAAGGTGATCTTTTAGATGCAATCAGCGGCAGCTGGATTCAGCATAAAATCTGTGGTATCCAGATGAGGCATGTGATCTTCTAGATATAATTGAGATGCAATCAGCGGCAACTTAATTTGGCATGAAATATGCAACGTCCAAATGAGGAAGGATCTTCTAAATTGGGAAGGTTGCTTGCTCTGCTAGGTGGTATGTGGGCTGCTTGAAGTAGGTATGGCACCAACTTGAATTTAGCAGCTGCTCTGTCTGACTGTGATGGCCTTGTCTTCTGCTCCAATACTGATGTCTCCTCTTGTAAGCTGATGAACTTACTAAAGGACTCACATTAAAATAAACTGAACTAGATAAGACTCAATTTAGAATAAAATGAACTGGACGAGACTCAAAATAAACTAAACTTTATTTCCCAACTCAAGACTTGAATCATAACTAATCAGTTATCTACAGAGGGTTAAGAATCCTCTGCTTGATTCTGGTGCCCGCACCATAAAACCAGTAAGTGAACTCCGTTTCTAACTTCTGCCTAATGGCAATTTGACTGATGTTGGGATTCATCTGTCGTTGTCTATCACAAAACATCCTTAAGGGATGATAACAATTAAAACTTTTGTTAGAAATTAAATAGTGAGGTATATTATAATTTAAAGTAGTAAAGCATATACTTACTCAATGTATGGATCGACTTCTCTACAGTTCATTAGGATGTAATAATGTGCTGCATTATACTCCACATCGCTCAAATCTCTTAACTTCTGCCTCCCAAATGAACGACTGATACCTTTAAAAACTGATATTTTACCGTCATTAGGTTCTCCTCATCCACACATACGTCATCGTTACGACCAAGATTTTGGCTCCTCGTGTGGACGTGACTCTCAAAGTAATGAGAGGCAAAAGCTAAAACTTCTTCAACCAAGTGTGCATTGCATATAGACCTTCAACCCTTGCCTTATTACGCACATTATTTTTAACTTCTTAAGGTACCTATATGTAAAGGTAAGAAATAAAATAAACCAACTTTCTCGCAATGAAATAATATTTGAAATGTCAACATGTACTACTAATATTATATATTTACCTCTCGAAAGGATACATCCAGCGATACTGCACGGGACCAGCTATACTCGCTTCATATGGCAAGTGAATCGGTAAATGCTCCATTGAGTCAAAAAAAAAACTTGAAGGAAATATTCACTCCAGCTTGCATAAAATAATTAAAATTTCCTCCTCAAGCCTTGCCATGGATGCAGAAGTAATGACTGCGGTAGATAACTCCTTGAAGAACAAGCTGAGCTCTGTCAATGCCTTCCACACATGGTACGGAAGCAACTCACGAAAAGCTATAGGCAATAACCGTTGCATGAAAACATGGCAGTCATGACTCTTCATGCCAAACGACTTGAGCTTATGCATGTCCACACACCTACTGATATTTGAAGTATAACCATCTAGAAGTTTTAAGCTTCTAACCCAGTTACATAAAACTTCTCATGAATTTCTGTCAAGAGTGTAACAGGCTTCAGATAGGTCCCATCAGCATTCCTTCTCAAATCAGCTCTTCTGCAATACTGATTAAGTTCTTCTCTCAACTTTGCAGTGTCTTTGGTTTTTTCCGGAATGTTTAGCACCGTGTTAAATATGTTATTAAAAAAATTTTCTCAATATGCATAACATCCAAGTTGTGCCGGATGAGATTTGTGCTCCAATACGGCAGATCCCAAAAATACTCCGCTTCTTTCAGTTGTGTTTTTTACATATACTGTTATTTATTCTATCTGCATCTACTTCCCAAGCAGACCTCAATCCCAAATGCTCTATAGTATCAAATATATCTGTGCCAGACCTAACCGGTTCGGCGAATTTTTGTGACTGCTTTGTTTTTCTGGAAGGCGATCAAGTTTTGCCTTTAAGGATGATTTGGAGGCAAAAACTTTCTATGATTATCAAATAATGTGATTTCATCAGAATCATTCATGCAGTAAGGGCACACCATATGCCCAGCAGTGCTCCAACCATGACAACATTGCATATACCGGGAAGTCACTTATTGTCCACATCAAAGCAGCTCTCAAGATGAAATTTTGTTTCATAGAAATATCGTAGGCTATGACCCCTGTTTTCCACAACATTTTCAATTCGGCCACCAACGGTTGCAAGAAGACATCAATCTTTTCCTTTGGATTTGATGGTCCTGGAACCAAAACTGTCAAAAATATTGCAGTATCTTTCATGCACTTCCATGGACGAATGTTATATATAGTCAGTATTATGGGCCAACATGAATACTGTTGGCCCGCTTGACCAAATTGTTGGAAGCCATCGGTATAAAGACCTAATCTCACATTCCTTATATCTTCGGCGAAATCAGGATAATTCTCATTGAAATGCTTCCAAGCTTTTGAATATGATGGATGCCACATTTCATCTTCTTTAGATTCATGTTCGGCATGCCTTCTCATATCAGTAGCTATAACCTCAGATCTGTATAATCTCTGCAGGCGTGGAGTAAGAGGAAAGTAATGCATCCTCTTGTAAGGCACACTTTTCCTCCTACTTGTACTAGCTCTCCCTTCATCGTTGGTGTACCTCGATTGCCCACAAATCTTACAATATCTTATGTTGGCCCAGATGGCAACCAAAGAGGGGGGGTGAATTGGGTTCTTTAAAAAATTTAACACTTTGAAAATAATTTGCTTGATGTGAAAGTGCCCAAGTAAAGTGAATTAATAAAAGCTAAGCACAATATGATAAAGAGAGAGAGAGACAAATGCACAACAAACACACAAAGATTTATAGTGGTTCGATGTTATTCACACCTACGTCCACTCCCAAGCAACTCTTGGGTCCACACTATAATCCCCTGATTACAGTTAAGTTGTTTTACAAGCTCACAACCCAAACTTTTGTTTTACATGTGGTCACAACGAACCCATCCAGTTTTCACAGGTTCACTAGCACAAAACCTTAACCTAAGCTAAATTAGCTTGTCCCGAGGTAAACTACCTCAACTAATTCAATCCCCCTGATTGAATTAGTAAACCATAAGTCAAATTAAAGTTTACAATTCAAAAGCTCCTTAATTGAGCAAATAGACAATGTAAATAGACAAGGATTAGAAAAGCCTGATTGAAGCAATCTAGATGTGAGCTTTTCTTCTTTTCCTCTTCTCTTTTAAATGGATGAACCAAGCTTCAGCTCTAATTCTTGACAGAAATTAGTTGAAGAGAATGTTGAGGAAATAGGGCGTTTGCTCTTCTTATTTTCTCCTTTAAAAATCCTCCGATTTTGATTTGAAGGCTTTGGATTTCTCTTGAAACTCTCTTCAGATGATAGGCGTGGACACAGAGATTTCTCTTTAAAATTTCTCTCCTTTTCACTGGATATTTTCTTGATATTTTTTCCTATTTTTCTCTCTTTTCTTTCTTTTTTTTTGAACGGTCGGATATCCCCTTTTATAGATTTTTAATCCAAGATTAGGTGAGAAAATAGCCGTTGAAATATACCTTGATGAGTTCTCCATGCAAGAAAATATATCCGTTGAAGAGTTGGTAAGAAAATATAGTCGTTGGATCGCTGATCTGTCACTTTTGAAAATCGTCCTCTGACAGGTTGGAGTCGGCTCCAACTTTTTATGTGTCGGCTCCAAATCGGGTTTCCAAAAATAGCAAAAAATAATTCGATGTGGAGTTGGCTCCCACTTTACAAAGTGTCAACTCTCCACTGTCTGAAGTTGGCTCCCGATTATGAGGTGTCGGCTTCAAGAATTGCCCCGAAAAACATAGTCTCTGTAACTCAGGTTAGAGTCAGCTCCACAAATTCCATGTGTCGGCTCCAGCTTCTGAAGCAGAAAACAGTTCTCTGTATCTCATGTTTGAGTCGGCTCCGACAATTAGGGTGTCGGCTCCAAACCGTGCCAAAAATCTTGAACTGTTCTGATATGCTCTGGAGTCGGCTCCAATGTGTCTGGGTGTCGGCTCTAACTTCTGAACTTTATTATAATCCATTAAAATTCAATTCAAATTGATTTCCATATACCTTTTGAATAATTAATCATTCTTAATTCCTAAAACACTTATTAAATTTATTAGAAACACAATGAATATACTCATGGCTTTTGTTAATCATCAAAATCAATAATTGGGTAAATAATTTCTCAATAATTTTCCAACAATCTCCTCCTTTTTGATGATAACAAAAACATTGAGTATATACATAATCAATTAATGCATAATTGTCAAAACATTCTAAATTAAGGTTAAGCTCCCCCTTAATGAGGTAGCTCCCCCTATGTTGGTGCATATGTTAAGTCTATTGAAATTGTATTCCTTTTGACATTAATTCCTTTCAACATGCATACTATTAATTCCTTTCAACATGCATATTTGAAGTATTATTCTCCTTCATTCTTTAATTGCTTAACATGCATATACATATATACATATATACATATTCTTCCATCAGTTTTATGCATATACAAATACCTCTTCTCCCTCCTTTTTTGTAATCAACAAAAAGGTTTAGAAGAAGGTTCATTAAGGCTTAAATTAACAATATATTATTCTCTTCTCTCCTCAGGGGAGTCACCAACTATAGAGATTAAGTACTTCAACATCAAACATAAGCTTAAATCAAACTTCAAGACATTCAAAATTTAATATTCATTAAATATTGAAACATTACATCAAAATGTTCATTACATCATTCAACAAAGTATCAAAATGTTTACTTCAATATATTTCATTACTTCATTCATATAAACATTCTATTACATCAAAAAGCAAAATAATCAAAATCTAAGAAGTTTCTTAAGTTCTTCTAGGATCTTTCCCATGCCACTTTCTTGTATCTTTATAAAGTCTTTTAGTTTACTGTCAACAAAAGCAGCAGCAACAATAACTTTTTCCTGTAGCTCTGCATTACATTTGGAATAAATCTCAGAGTCTTCTCTAATATCCTTGATTTTATCAAAAATTTGCATTAAATCAATCTTCAAGGCCTCATATGAAGTGCTAAAGGATGACTCTATCATGTTTACCTTATCTTCCAAAGAATAGTAGAGCTCTCTTATGCTCAAAAGTCTGCTGTCTAACTCAATCTTCATTTTCTCTTCATGACTTGCAAAAAGCTCCTTTAGCTGCTCCAATTGAATTGCAGAAAATCCAGTAGAAGTGGAAATAGGAATAGGTGCCGGTGCAGGTGGTGAAGGTACTGTAGGAGGTGCTGGTGGTGATGAAGGATGTCTCATAGAAGGTCCAGCCTCAGAAGGACCAGGTGCAGTAGCTTCAGCTGCCCTATCATCTAAGTGTCCCTTCCTCTTCCATTGTCTATTTACCTTCACAAACCCCATACGGTGCATAGTTGCAATGCTATAATAGTCCGTATGTCTAAGGTTCTTCATAGGCTCACTATCAGAAATAACTACACCTTGATTTTGAAAGGCCATGGTTAATATCATGCCATAAGGTAAAGTTGATCTTTTCTTTTTACCAGCCTCTGCCATGTACCATATCATCATCCCAGCAAGATTAATAGGCTGTCCAGTCAATACATTATCCATAATCACAATATCTCACTCCGAGACATACTCAAATCTATCAGCCTTTTGGAAAAGAATCCTACCACAAATATTGTGTAATAACCTAAGTTCCAAAGGCTATTGATTTGCCCTGATTTCTTCAAAATTAGTAACCTTCCTTTCAAGCATTCTTGATAAAGCCTTAGCTCTCTCACTGTGAGAACTAGCAGTTAATCCAATGATAGGAATCTCCAAAAGATTTCCAAGTATTTCCGAAGTCAAATAAATCCTTTTTCCTCTTACATAACTTATGATTCCTCCGTCTCCTCTAGATAGATTATGATAAAATTCTTTAACTAAGGCCGGATAAGTTGGAACATCAAGTGAACAAACCTTCTCCCATCATAACTCTTTGAGCTGCTGTCCAATAGAGAAACCCTCGGCTTCAAAGAAGTGGAAATCTACTTTCCTACTCATTGTGATGATTTCGCCAGTTAGGGTGTTAACCTGAGGTGAAGATGGACTTGGAATGGCGCTAGGGGTTGATGCGGACGATGTGGAGGACGAACTTGGAGAGGGCTGCCACGCCGGATGCCTCATGGTTCGTTTACCAGTCGTCACCGGTCCACCGAACACGGATCCTCTACGTTTGGGTGCCATAGGATGCTAGTGGATGAAGGATTTGAGAGATTTAGAGTTTTGGGAAGAGGGGAAAATTTGGAATAGTTTGGAGTTGAATGAAATGAGAAAGGTGTCGACTCTGCCTTAATAAAGTCAACCTAGGACCACTTGGAGACGGCTCCCGCAAATGAGGTGTCGGCTCCAAGTCGCTAACACAGTCAGCGCCCGAAGTGGAGTCGACTCTAGAAAGGCAGGTGTCAGCTCCAAGATCTCAAACAAAACTGGAGTCGACTCCAATAACCATGGTGTCGGCTCCAAGATAGTTTTAGTGAAAAAATAAAGTTTCAAAGAATCTGAAACATGTCCGGAAAGTCTTCAAATTTTGAAAAAATTAACTTTGGAATGTGATGAATCAAGGGGTTCAAATATCTAGATAATTTTTTAAAAAATCACAAGAAAAAAAATGATTGAATTCTAGATAATCATTTATAGAAGATTTAAAATTCATTCCAATGGATCACATACTTCTAATTCTCCTCTAAGATAACAAAATCTCTCTTCACTTAGGGGTTTGTAAAAATGTCAGCTAATTATTCATTAGTACTAACATAATCAAGACAAATGTCACTATTAGCTATATGTTCTCTAATAAAATGATATCTAATTTCAATGTGTTCAGTTCTTGAGTGTTGTATAGAATTTTAGTTAAGTTTATTGCACTTGTGTTATCACATCTAATTGATGTTTTATCAAGTGTTATACCATAATCTTCAAGTTGTCGCTTAATCCAAAGGATTTAAGCATGGCAACTTCCAGATGCAACATATTCAGCTTCAGCAGTTGATAATGCAACCAAATTTTGCTTTTTGCTAAACCAAGAGATTAAGTTACTTCCTAAAAATTGGCATGCACCACTTGTACTCTTTCTATCCAATTTACAACTAGCATAATTAGAATCAGAATATGCAATCAAATTTAATGTTGAGTCTCTAGAATACCATAATCTTACATTTTTAGTTCCATTTAGATATCTAAGTATTCTTTTTACTGCAATTAAATGAGATTCTTTAGGTTCAGATTGATATCGTGCACATAAATACACTGCAAACATAATATCAGGTCTACTTGCTGTTAAGTAAAGTAGAGAACCTATCATACCTCTATAATATTTTTGATCAATTGGCTTATCGTTTTCATCTTTATCTAGTTTGCATGAAGGACTCATTAGTGTTCCGAGAGGTTTGACTAGTTCCATACCAAACTTCTTGAGAATTTCTTTTTGTACTTTGTTTGGTTGATAAAAATTCCCTCTCTTTCTTGCTTGATTTGTAGTCTAAGGAAGAAGTTGAGTTCTCCCATCATGCTCATCTCAAATTCATCCTGCATTAACTTTGCAAATTCTTGACACAAAAGATTGTTAGTAGCACCGAATACAATCATCTACATATATTTGTACTACCAATAAGTCTTTATCTTTTCTTTTCAAAAATAGGGTTTTATCAACATTTCCTCTAGAAAAATCATTTTCAATTAGAAATTTGCTTAATCTATCGTATCAAGCTCTAGGTGCTTGTTTTAAACCATAAAGTGCTTTGTGTAATTTAAAAACATGATTTGAAATTCATGATCTTCAAAACCTGGCGGTTGTTCTAGAAAAACTTTCTCATTTATAAAACCATTTAAAAATACACTTTTAACATCCATTTGAAATAAATTAATGTTTATATGACATGCAAATGCAAGTAATAGTCTAATTGCTTCTAATCTAGCAACAGATGCAAAGTTTCATCAAAATCAATTCCTTCCTCCTGATTATATCCTTTTGCAACTAATCTAGCTTTATTTCTAATTACTATGCCATTTTCATCTAATTTATTTTTAAATATCCATTTAGATCCTATAACAGAATGACCTTTGGGTCTATCAACTAAGGACCATACATTATTCCTAGTAATTAATTTAATTCTTCTTGCATAGATAACATCCAATTACTATCTTTTTTAGCTTCTTAATAGATTTGGGTTTTATATGAGACACAAATGCAAGATGATTATTGATGTTCCTCATTGATGATCTAGTTCTTACCCCTTGAGATGGATCACCTATGATTAAATTCTTAGGAAGACCATAAGCATATCTCTAATCTCTAGGTAGATCTATATCATTATGAGTAGTATCAATAACATCATCCTTAGGTGAGTCATCATCTTTAGCTTCTGGTTCATGGTCTGAAGATACATCTATATTTAATTTTTCAATATCTCTTTCAAGCAAATTTGTATCTTCCTCATCATCAATCTTTTCTGAACTTGATACTAAAGACTTATCAAACACTACAAGAATTGATTCTTCTACAATTAAATATTTCCTGTTAAATACTCTATAGGCTTTACTAGATGTGGAATATCCTAAGAATATGCCTTCATCAAATTTTGCGTCAAACTTCCCAAGATTGTCCTTACCATTATTATGAATAAAAACATCGACAACCAAATGCATGAAAATAACTATTGTTAGGTTTCCTATTATGCCATAATTCATAAGGAGTTTTCTTAAGAATTGGTCTAATTAAGGCTCTATTTAGGATGTAATATGCCATGTTTATAGCTTCCGCCTAGAAGTACTTTGGGAGTTGGCTTTCACATAGCATGGTACGGGCCATATCTTCTAGAGTCCTATTTTTCCTTTCTACAACTCTATTTTGTTGAGGTGTTCTAGGTGCAGAGAAGTTATGATGAATGCTATTTTCAATACAAAAATTTTTAAATAGATGATTTTCAAATTCTATTCCATGATCACTTCTAAGGACACTATGGTAGTGTTTTTCTCATTTGTGACTTTCTTGAAGAATTTTAGAAATATCGAGAAAGTCTCATCTTTGTGAGCTAAAAATAATACCCAAGTGAATCTAGAATAATCATCTACTATCACAAGACCATATTTCTTTCCTCCTAGACTAGTGGTTCTAGTAGGTCCAAAAAGGTCCATATAAAGTAGTTCAAGTGGCCTAGTAGTTGAAACATATTTTTAGATTTGAAAGAATTTCTAGTTTGTTTTCCATATTGACATGCATCAAAATTCTATTATTTTCAAAATCTAATTTTGGAAGTCCTTTAACTAAATCCATTCTAATTAATTTTAAAATTAAGTGTGTGCTTGCATGACCTAATCTACGATACCATAGCCATCCAATCTCATTTACCTTAGCATTATCAGCAATTAGGCAATGGTTACTAGTAGACAAGTTGTCCAAATCAATTAAGTATACATTTCCATTTCTATTTTAATAAATATAATGCTATTGTCAATGGGATTAGAAACAATGCAGATAGAAGCTTCAAATGAAACTTTAAAACCTTTATCACATAGTTGGCTAATGCTAATTAAATTATGCTTTCAACCATCAACATATAAAATATTTTCAATAAAGGTGGATGGAGTTATTTGAATTTTACCAAGGCCCATAATTTGACCTTTGCCATTGTCTTCAAAAGTAACAACTCCTCCTTTTTATCTTCAAGGGTGATGAATTGCTTCTTGTCATCCGTAATGTGTCTTGAGCAACCACTATCAAGATACCACTTTCTTTTTGATCCTTTGGCCGCAAAATACTCCTTGAAGACAATCAAATCTTATGTTTAGGTACCCAACCCTTCTTGGGTCCTTCATGGTTAGTAGCAATAAAGATTGTTCCTTTTGAAACCCATATTTTCTTACTTTATAACTTAAATTCTTATGAGATATTTGAAATTGCATTCATAAGATTTATGTCCTTTTTTGTTACAGTGATAACATGAAATATCATTTTTGATAGGTTTCTTAATAAAGAAATTGTTTACATATTTTTGTTTCATATGTGGTTTATAGCCTAAACCAGCTTTATCAAATACAGCTCTTTGATTATTTAAAAGTAAATTTAGTTTTTTTGAGCTATATGTAAATTTATCAACAATAATCTTATACTTATCAACTTCTTTCTTCACATTAAGATTTTCATTAGAAATTGACTCTTTTTTCCTTCAATATATCTTCTTTTTCAGATTTTAGATTTTTGATATAAAAACAAGTTCATTTTTCATTTTGAGATCTAAATTTTTAGTTTTCAAAGATTTATTTTTCATTCTCAAAATTTTGAAATCACTAACTAATTCATTAAATACATCATATAATTCATCAAATGTAAAATCATCATGGGTTTCGGAATTTACCTTATTTTCGTCGTTTGTCATGAAGCATATGTTTGTAACTTCTTTTTGATCTTCTTCGGATGAAGATTCTTCACTATCACTCCATGTTGCAACATAGGCCTTCTTCTTCTTTTTGTAACCCTTCTTTAATTGAGAATATTCAGATTGAAAATGCCCTGGCTTCTTACATTCATAACATGTCAAGGGTTCTTTTTCTTTTTCTTTATCCCTTTCTTTTTCTTTTTCTCCTTCCATTTTGATTCCAGATTTCCTTTTGTGGAAGGGTCTCCTTCTTTGCATAAACTTTCTAAATTTTTTGCAAAGAGAGCTGTTTCATCATCATCTTCTTCTTCACTGCTGCTCTTCTTATTTTTTGCAGCCTTAAGAGCAATGGTTCTCTTCTTTTTCACCTCTTCCTCTTAAAATTGTTTCATTATCAATTCATGGGTCATCAAGGATCCAAGTAGCACTTCCAAAGGTAGAATGTTCAGGTCTTTGGCTTCTTGGACTGTAGTCACTTTAGCTTCCCATGTTCTTGGAACACTACAAGAAAATTTCATTTTAGCCATGCCAAAATGCGTCGCTAATGTGTCGCTAAATCAATTTAGCGATGCATTAGCGATGCATTTTCGTCATCGCTGTAACTTTCGTCGCAAAATGCTATTCGTCGCAGTTTTATCGCTAAATAGCGACTAAATAGCGATGCAATAAATGCGTCTCTATTTTGCGATGAAAATTTCATCGTCACAAATTAGCGACGCATATTGGTGCGTCGCAATTTAGCGACGCAATTTGCGTCGCAAATGCATTGCAAAAATTTAATTTCATTTTTTTAAAAAAAATTGCATCAATAAAATAATTTCTAGTTGCAATATTTAAAAAAAAATAAAATTAAAATTTTGCGATGCATTAGCGATGCAAATTTATATATTTCTTTTTTAAAAAAAAATTGCAACCAAAAATTAATGTCTCGTTGTAATTTTTTAAAAAATAAAATTAAATTTTTGCGACGCATTTGCGATGCATTTTTGCGTCGCTAAATTACGATGCACCAATATTCGTCGCAAATGCGTCGCTAATTTGCGTCGCAAATCCATTGCAAAAATTTAATTTCATTTTTTTAAAAAAAATTACAATGATATATTAATTTGGTTGCAATATTTAAAAAAATTAAAATTTTGCGACACATTTGCGATGCAAATTTATAAATTTCTTTTTTGAAAAAATTGCAACAAAAAATAATTCTGGTTATAATTTTTAAAAAAATAAATTTAAATATTTGTGACACATTAGCGACACAAATTGTGACGCAAATTGCGTCGCTAAATTGCGATGCATCAATATGCGTCGCAAATGCGTCACAAATATTTAAATTTATTTTTTTTGTTACAATTTTTTTAAAAAAGAAATTTATAAATTTGCGTCGCTAATGCATCGCAAAATTTTAATTTTTTTAAATATTACAACCAGAAATTAATTTATCGTTGCAATTTTAAAAAAATAAAATTAAATATTTGTGACGCATTAGCGACACAAATTGCATCGCTAAATTATGACGCATCAATTTGCGTCGCTAAATTGCGACGCATCAATATGCGTCGCAATTTAGCGACACAATTTGCATCGTAAATGCATCACAAATATTTAAATTTAATTTTTTAAAAAAATTTCAACCAAAAATTAATTTAAAAAAAATAAATTGTTATTCAATTTAGCGATGCAATATGCATCGCAAATTTATTAAATCATTTTAAAAAAAATTATAACAAAAAATTTTTTTGTTAAAAAAATAAATATTTAAAACTCTTAATGTAATTTAACTTTATTCAATTGAAACATTATCGCTAACATTCATTACAAAATTTTTGATAATGCATAAAATTTTATTTTATTAATAATGGCAAGTTTGGATACACAAAATAGAAAATAAATACATCAAGAATCCGCACTGTCACGATCACGGAAAGGCTGCGGAGGCTGAAATGAACCCTGCGACATTTGGTGAACCAAATCTTGCATCTGACGCATCTGCTCTCTAATGTATGAAAGCTCTTCCGAAGCTCCTGCCGAACCTCCTGCCGAAGCTCCTACCGAACCTCCTCCGTAATAGATCTTCGAATATCATCTAAACGATCAGAAGGAATATCGCCAGAATAGTGTGAAGTGGAGCCGAAAAAATATCTAGAAGCTTTAGCGCCCAGACCGTAGACCCTACGGTCTCGCGGCTGGGCACCAATAGCTTCCAAAAATACACATCGACTCTCCTCTGGTGAGAGTTCGATGGGCGGCCCCCGTCAGTGGAGTCGACCTGCGATGCTTGGGACTGAAGCTCCTCGACTCGTGCCTTTAAATTATAAATGAATAAGTATATGAACCTGAATAAAGGTTAAGAAATTAAACGGTTACAATATAAGTCAAATTTCTTACCGCAACCTCATGTGATCGTGCATCGACCCAGATACCGTCCTTCCTGGTGTGTGTCCTTCCTGGTGTGTGCCCTGAATAGGTTGAACTCACCAGGATCTCTGCCCTCCCTCCCGCTCAGACTACAAAAGAAGAAGAAATGATATAAATGTAAGTATATGCAAATGACTAAATTAGTAATTAAATTATTATGTTTTCTTACCATACGGCGTCTGTGCTCCTGAATGAAATGGACCCGCAGTGTGGCAGGAGAGACCCGTGCCACGACCAGCTTTCTTGGATCGGCGGTTCATGGTGGCTGATGCGGACCTCCTTTGCCAGGCCTCAGACTGCCACACCTACTGCCAGTCATGCCAAATACCCTCCGGCACATGCACAGGATCGCCCGATCTCCTCCAACGATGAAGCATGTCGGAGTATCGGCGTGCCGCAAGAGCATTCCATGCTACCCTAACGGCATCATGGATGGTTGGGTCCCATGTAAACTTTTCTGCATTTAAATAAACAGTTAGTTTAAGAATATATCAAGATTTAGTTATTTTATATCAGTAATAAATTATATTTAATAAATTTACCTGAAACTCTGAAAAATAAAACTCCCTCATGGCCGCAGATACATGATGCCAATCGTAGCCACTGGGATCAGCACGCCTCTGAATATGGAGCTGATCCGGCTCGATACAGAATGCTGCTCAATAAAGCTGCAAAAAAATCCATATTTATAAGTAATGACTTAAACATAAACATATATTTAATTAGTATATACTTACAGCCCATCAGCATCCAGTCGAAGTACGGTGCGGCCGATGTGGGAACTCTCAGATGTCTGCGCCAATCGGCTATGAGACTCGAAGGCTAGATCTGAATTCTCCATCTCCAATGCTCATGTGATCTGATGCGCAGGGCCACGTCCCTGCTCGCTCTGTCCATCGGGGTAGATCTACCTCTGCCCGTCATACTGAAAATACTAAAGAACCATGCATGCAATATAATTACGATAATGATTGAATATGTAAAAATTAACACTTATAAAAATAAATTAAAATTGAATAAACCTCTATGTTTAATCGTGTCATTTGTTTCGTGAAATGTTGGTTCAACATCCGATGCCATATCGGACTGTGATTCAGTTTCATTATCATCGGAAGGAAACCGAACATTTGCATCCGCAATTTCTTGGACATCACCATTTGGATCTCTAAGTGATGTTTCAGGAGCCCTTGTGTCGTCCTCAATTGCATGCATTTCCATCTCATCCTCTTGAAATGCAGGGCACTCGGCTGATTGACTTGATGAACTCTCCTCTAATATGATTGTTGAACGTGGAACGATTTTAGAAACAGCCCACCAATCTCGCTTGTCATTGCGCAAACTTGGATATCCGCAGTAAAACACTTGCTGAGCTTGGGATGCAAGGATGAATGGTTCATATTTCTGCAATCTTCGTCGATGGTTCACTTCAACTAAATTGTAGTCGTTATGAACCCTTTTGCCCACAGGAACTGTCGGATCGAACCAATCGCAACGAAACAATACGGTTCGTTTCATAGGCCAACCGGGATATTCAACTTCAACCACCTCTACTAACTTTCCGTAATAATCCTGCATATTTGCTCCAACACTTTCTCCTTTAACACACACGCCCCAGTTCTGTGCCTCTTGAAGCTGCTAATCGTTCAATCTGAAATTTGTACCCATTAACAAAATAGCCAGTAGAGGTTGTTACGGTCTTCAATGGCCATTGCGATAGACATTTAATGAAAATATTACCATGGACCGTTTACCTATAAATTAATAAGCTATTCACAACCAATTCAAAAAATAAAAGCCATTATTGAAATTGATTGAGTGATACTACTCACAAATTCATAAAACCAGTAAGCGAACTCCGTTTCTAACTTCTGTCCAATGCAACTTGACTGATGTCGGGATTCATCTGTTTGTCTATCACAATACATCCTTATGGGATGATAAGGATTAAAACTGATGTTAGCAATTAAATAGTGGTATATTATAATTTAAAGTTAATTGAAGTATATACTTACTCAATATATGGATCGACTTCTCTACAGTTCATTAGGATGTAATAATGTGCTGCATTATACTCCATATCGCTAAGATTTCTTGACTTCTGCCCCCAAATGAACGGCCGATACCTTTAAAAATTGATATTCTACCGTCATTAGGTTCTCCTTCGTCCACACATACGTCATCGTTACGACCAAGATTTCGGCTCCTCGTGTGGACGTGACCCTCAAAGTAATGCGAGGCAAAAGCTGAAACTTCTTCGACCAAGTGTGCATTGCATATAGAACCTTCAACCCTTGCCTTATTACGCACATTATTTTTTAACTTCTTAAGGTACCTATATGTAAAGTTGAGACAAAAATTAACCAATTTTCTCGCAATGAAATAATATTTGAAATGTCAACATGTCTTAATGATGTATATATTTACCTCTCGAAAGGATACATCCAGCGATACTGCACGGGACCAGCTATGCTCGCTTCGTATGGCAAGTGAACCGGTAAATGCTCCATTGAGTCAAAAAAACTGGAGGAAATATTCGCTCCAGCTTGCATAAAATAATTGGAATTTCCTCCTCAAGCCTTGCCATGGATGCAGAAGTAATGACTGCGGCAGATAACTCCTTGAAGAACAAGCTGAGCTCCGTCAATGCCTTCCAGACATGTTGCGGAAGCAACTCACGAAAAGCTATAGGCAATAACCGTTGCATGAAAACATGGCAGTCGTGACTCTTCATGCCGAACAACTTGAGCTTATGCATGTCCACACACCTACCGATATTTGAGGCATAACCATCTGGAAATTTTAACCCTCTAAGCCAGTTACATAAAACTTCTCGTGAATTTCTGTCAAGAGTGTAACAGCTTTAGGATAGGTCCCGTCGGCACTCCTTCTCAAATCACCTCTTCTGCAATACTGATTAAGTTCTTCTCTTGACTTTGCAGTGTCTTTGGTTTTTCCCGGGATGTTTAGCACCGTGTTAAATATGTTATCAAAGAAATTTTTCTCGATATGCATAACATCCAAGTTGTGCCGGATGAGATTTGTGCTCCAATAAGGCAAATCCCAAAATATACTCGCTTCTTCCAGTTATGTTCTTTACATATACGGCCATTTATTCTATCTGCATCTGGTTCCCAAGCATACCTCAACCCCAAATGCTCTATAGTATCAAATATATCCGTGCCGGACCTAACCGGTTCGGCAAATTTTGTGACTGCTTTGTTCTTCCGGAAGGCGATCAAGTTACGCCTGTAAGGATGATTTGGGGGCAAGAACTTCCTATTTATCAAACCATGACTGCTTACCACTCTTCTGCAATGTAAATGCATCCGAATCATACATGCAATGAGGGCATGCCAGACGTCCAGCAGTGCTCCAACCAGACAACATTGCATATGCCGGGAAGTCACTTATTGTCCACATCAAAGCAGCTCTCATGATGAAATTCTGTTTCATAGAAATGTCGTAGGCTACGACTCCTGTTTCCCACAACATTTTCAATTCGGCCACCAACGGTTGCAGAAGACATCAATCTTTTCCTTTGGATTTGATGGTCCTGGAACCAAAACTGTCAAAAACATTGCAGTATCTTTCATGCACTTCCATGGAGGAAGGTTATATACAGTCAGTATCACAGGCCAACATGAATACTGTTGCCCCGCTTGACCAAATGGTTGGAAGCCATCGGTACAAAGACCTAATCTCACATTCCTTATATCTTCAGCGAAATCAGGATGATTTTCATTGAAATGCTTCCAAGCTTTTGAATCTGATGGATGCCGCATTTCATCCTCTTTAGATTCATGTTCGGCATGCCATCTCATATCAGCAGCTGTAGCCTCAGATCTGTATAATCTCTGCAGGCGTGGAGTAAGTAATGCATCCTCTTGTAAGGCACACTTTTCCTCCTACTTGTACTAGCTCCCCCTTCGCTGTTTTTGTACCTCGATTGCCCACAAATCTTACACCATCTCAGCTCTGAGTCTTCACCCCAATATATCATACAATTGTTCAAGCAACAATCGATCTTATTAACTGGGAGCCCAAGCCCACGCAACAACTTCTTCGTTGAGTAAAAACTGTCTGCTACAACATTATCATTTGGCAAAATTTCCTTTGATTAACCCAGCTACAGAATTGAACGCCTTTTCTGATAATCGATGTTCTGCCTTAATATTCAACAACCGAGCAGCTGTAGACAACTGGGAATGACCCTCACAACCAGGATACAATTCTTGATTTGCAGCACGCAACATATCATAAAATTGCTGTGCATCTGGATTTGGTTCTTCCATAAATGTATTCTGATTGAATTCATTACCCGATGCATTCATCACCATTTCTTCATATGTGTTTAAATTCACAAATGGTTCATCTACGGGAATTGACACTTGTTGGCTTGTAACAGCTGCAATTTCCTCTGGTTCACCATGACAGTACCAAACATCGTAATCAGGAACAAACCCCTTTTTACACAAATGCACCTTAACAGTTTCAACATCTCTGTAGGCTTTATTCTGACACCTGTGGAAGTTGCATGGGCACCTAATCCTAGGCCCATCCATCCATTCAGGTTGGCTACATGCAAATGCGATAAATTCTTCCAATCCATTCAGAAAATCTGGATTAAGCAAGCCATCTTTTATCCTTGCATACATCCACGAGCGAGCCCCGCTCATTTTTGACCGACTTATACAATTTCTGGTAAACCATTAAAGGAAACCACAAATAAAACTATATTAGTATTACTAAATATATAACTAAATTATTTCTTTTACACAACTAAGGTTAATAACAACCATTTAAATCATTTATAATACAATTTTTTTTCAACTAAGGTCCTACGGCCGCAAAGCCAGCCAAGTTCGAGACTTCACAAGCATTCAAGTGTCCTAAATTAATTCCTTCACTCCATGTCTAAAAGGTAAGGCCCTATCCCATTCAAGAATATTTTTGATATGTTATTCTGCTATTAATTATCATCGATCGGTTACGTTGAAATTTCAGCAGCATTTCCCCATATGTTCTCCTAAATGTGTGGCATATATGCCACACTAGGAGAACGTATGAGCAAATACAAACCGCAATCTCAACCAACGATTAATTAGCAGACTAACATATCGCAAAAAATATTCTCAAACTGTCCACCAGGACAATTTGAGAATTTGTAAGACTACGTCTTGCAAATTCTCAAACGGGTCTAAAGGTTTCAGTGCTGCGAGATATAATATTCTTAAGAAAAAATTTAAGAATTTGCAAGATTATGTCTTGCAAGTTCTCTTGATTATTATACATATTTTGATTGTGGTCTACAGTCACAAACTTATAAAATTGATATTACGTCAAAGATAACAACCTTAATCCAATAGTTATGCATAGTAATATCTAATAATATATGGTTTCAATATTGGACAGGCTGGACCAAAATTTTCTATAACATATCAACCGTGGCATATCTATTAAAGTCATATATAATCTAATTCCCAACATAACATATCCCAATATGAAGGAATTGTAACTTAAATTAAAGCCTAATTCACAACAATTTCATAATGACAATAAAATGGAATAGCATATGTCAGATGTTCACCAGTAAACTACCATGCATAGTTTAATAGACTGAGAAATTGAACCATGACTATATAAAAATCACTAATCAATTATGACTAATTAATTTAAAACATAAGCACTAAATAATCGTAAGCAATTTCTTTAATTAATTTACTATTGATCAGAATCACGAATAAGCAAATACTACAATGATGTTATATTGCAACCATTATTTATTATAATACCATAATTTATTTAAATTATTTTATATTATAATATTATGAACTAATATAAGTTAATATATATATATATATTATTAATATTATGACATAATAAATTATCATAAACATACTTTTTTATGATCACAGTAAATATTATAAGTTAAAGGGACAATAAATTTTAATTTTCATATTTTAAACAAAAAATCCAAATATTGAATTATATCATAATTTCATATTAATTTATAATAAGTTTATTATAAATATTTTTTATGGGTAAAAATAAATAATATTAAATTTAATATTGTAACATGAACTTATAATAACATTCTAAATAAGACATGAATGAAGAAAAATATTTTGAATTTATTTTAAAATTTCATCAAACGCAAAATAGTTCAATATAATGATGTTATAGATTCATTATATTCTAATATTATAATATCACATAATATAATTTTTTTTAAATATTAATATAATACTATAGTGTATTCTAATGTTATTGTAATATTATTATTATATATAATGATATTACTGCATGGGGTTTTCTAAATTTAATTGATATAA
>UESW01001354.1:150251-228828 GCA_900491605.1 Calamus simplicifolius
AAGCACTCAAATTCATATGGCATATGCACGTAGGTTGTTGGATGTAGGATGTTTTCTTATCCAAAAGAAAGAAAAAGAAACTCATATGCATTGTCAATTCTTATTTGATGGATCCTGAACATGGAAATTGAGTTATAGTCATTACTCAGAAACTCATGAGGTGTTGGCAAGCTTCAAAATTTAATGCATGAGATCGGACAGCAAGAATAGTCATCGGTGATAGTTAAGAAGTCATGTGAACAGGCATGTGACTGTTTCAAAAGAGTAATAGCATTTAGCGACACTTCCCAGTGGCAGCAATCGCAAAGTACTTAGCGATATGGCATTAACTTTATCGCAGTCGGCACCACAGCGTTCCTGTGCATACTATTTTTATGCTTACTTGTGCATCACTAATTTTAAACAATTCTTGTAATGGATATAATGTTGACATCATATGTGGTATGAGCTATACCATATGAGCCTACTTTGTAAAAATTGAGCCTATTTCGCAGGTTTAAATATAGAAACTACTCTATAAGATTAAAGTATTGGCCGTAGCTATATTGATTTGTGATTGAGGCCTTATGAAATTTATTTGGTACATAGCTAATTTGTACTACATTTATGATTTTGCTATAAATGCAAATGTACATGATCCTTTGTATCGGACTATAATAGTAAATACTGCTCGACCTGATGTGGCTGATCGGGCCATGTTAGGATTGACGGAGAAGCAACTAACGAAACCTCGGCCTCGGACTCCGAGATCCTCTCGGCCTCAGACTCTAGGTCCCCTCGGCCCTCGGCCTTGGACTTCGAGATCGACCTCCTCGACCTCGGACTCCAAGTCCCTTCGGCCTTGAGCCACCTGACACTGTCATATGGCCCACTAACCATCTACAAATGCCATATGGCCCAATAACCATCTGCAACCGCGCGTGGCCACTACCCGTTATGGTGCATGCCTAACACGGCTAAGCCGCCTGCCATCTGTGCGCCGCGCCTGGTAGAGGACTAGCAGGGCGGGACACCTCTGACATGCTCAGTGTTGGTTGCAATATGTCTTTGTAACCTTGCCGCCTGTCCACTACCAAACAATAATGTCTCAGGATCAACCACCTTCTAAAAGCGGAAAAGAGAATCTTCGAACAGGTATAAGAACCTTCACTCACAACGAGGGAAAGATATGAACTCAAGCTCTCTAGCTAATTCTATTAGCTCTTTCTTCATTGTTTCCGAGTTGCTTACTTGAGCATCGGAGGGTCTCACCGGTGCAATCGGTTTCGAAGACTTTCTTGCAGGAACTCTGTTGAGGAGGAGGCTCTCCGTTATATAACGTTCGAGGATAAGATGGGATCTCTATGCATATACAAATCAGTTTTAGTTAGTAGGTTGTATTTTAAAAAATGTTTTGAGGATACGTATAATTCAATTAAATAGCAAAGATTGACGATCGTATACTTTTCATTATGATTAAAAATTTAAATATTTGTTAAAAAATATTGGGCAAAAAATAGTTAGAATGCACGTGTTGTTAAGCAGAAATGCTTTGTATGTTTGTGAGGTTAAATCAATCCTATGAGCATGCGATGACTGCCGTAACTCATAATGTCTTATAAGTTCTTATTGTCTCCACCAACCAACTATCTAGGCGTCCACATCAGCAAGAGTTGGGCAATCTAAGTAGCTTTGCCTTCATTGGATTGCTTTTAACCAAGATAGCAATGTTAAGAACCTTTTCCTCTTTGTAATATAATAGAATTTCTGATCGGCTATACATATCATTATCACCGAATCAAACTAACTTTCTGAAAGATATTGGCACTCCCACTATCCATCTCATCGCAATATCCCGCATCTTTACATCCTTCTTTAGGTGAGAACTTTTTTCCGGAGTTTCTGGAAGTCACTTGAATATTCTGGGAGCTGATGCAATATGATGTCACTTTGACACGCGAAAGGAAAAGTCTTTGCACGCCGCCTTCGGTGTAGAATGATTTGCACCAATGTTTTAAAAATTGATCGAAACGGTTGATCCAATCGATCAATAAAAAATTGATCATCAGTTTAGTTCAATTTTATTATTAAAGTTGACCTTTTATGACCCGATAAAAATCAAAAAAATGCATTAAACCGATCGGATTTTGAACTGATTCAACCTGATTTTTAGGTTTTTTTTAATTTTTTATTTAAATTATATTTATTTATTATTTATATTATTAAAATAAAAATTAATTATAATATTATTCGGTCTGATCAAATCGGTTCATTCGGTTCAACCGATTGATTCGCGACCCAAATGTTAAGCGGTTCGTTGTCCGATTTTTAAAACATTGATCTGCATCAAGTGCAATGATTTGTTTGTGCGCAAGCTTATGCTAAGAAATTCATTCACAAGTCAAATCATTTTGCATCGAAGCAGTGTACAAAAACTTTTTCTAATCAAAACCAGTAACATCAATGGATCGATTAATGGATATGGATTAGGCCAGGTCTAAAATTTAATGGTGAAACCAGCATGTGCAAGCCGGGTAGACTCACGAACACAGACCGGTATGGATTCAAAGCTTGCTAGATTTGCTCTTGCCACCCATAAATTAACATTTTGTCCAACATGAATGAAATATTTTGGCAAACTATATGATATCTCAAAAATAATTTATTATTAAATAAAAAAGTTAAAGAGCTTATAATTCAAATTCCTATGCTATCAATTGGTTTTCACTCGAATTTTATGATCATGTATTTTGGCCCACTAATAGATTGATTGGACTAACAGATGAATTAAAAAAAAATTAATATATTATATTAAAATTTATTGAGCAAATTGTATTAGTTATTATATATTAATTTTAGGATCATAAATGAAATTATATATATATCGGACTAGGCTAGGTTTTTTTTCTAATTTCCCTAATCAATATGATTTTCAAATAGGATCTATATTTTTGCTCAAACCATCTGACAGGCCCATTTAGTGCCAAAGCCCCCAAAATTTTGAACTGGGCTAGATGGGCTACTTGGCCCATTACCAGCTTTGGCCATAACAAGCAGATTAATGAGCTGATTGGTATGGTTCTCCATTAAGTCCTGGCTTACGTAAATTACACGGAATTTTCCAAGATTGTTTGGCTGCCTTGTTACAGCATTTGAAGATCTTTTGTTTGGTTGGAGTGTTGCATTATTCGGGCAACAAGAAGACTTCCTTCTAGTTGAAAGTTTATCTTGAAGCATAGAAAGCTTTAATACTGCTTATTATAATATAGGAAGCTCTAATTACCGTTTGTTATGATAGTAGAAGCTCTGTTATTGCTTGGTATAATAAAGGAATCCAGAGGATAAAATACCAAAAAGTAAGACAAAAGGATAAAATTAAAATAAAAGAGAAAATACAAAGAAGTACGTTATATAGTTCTGCCATCGGTCTATATGCACTAACGAAGGAAAGCAAAGAATTCACTATTAAGAAATAAACTAGAGATTACAAGAGTTGTTCCTTATTAAACTCTAGAATTTCTATGATCCTTTCCCAATCATAGCCTTTCTTTCTCTCTCCCAAATCTTTAGACTTGCATGCACTCAATAGGATATATCCTCGATTCTCTCACAATAACTCTCTAAGTTGCCTATGATTGCCCTAAAAGCTAGAGTTATATATGCTTATATAGAAGAAAAATATATCCTATATGGACTAGAACTAGAGTTTTATAAAGACATAGAAACATATCCTTTATCTTCTAAATTGCAAGCTTGTATGGACTAAAATTAAAGTCTTACTTGAATATGGAAAAGCCTTTTTTTTTTCTTAAGCTTATGAATTTCAAAATAAACTTTGAAGTTATAAATGATGTTGAACAAATAGCTGAAATTTCTCTCGCTAATGGGGGCACAACTTACATGTTGCAAATGCTGATTAAGTTTTAATAATACTTGAACTTGGCCATCAAAAGAAACTTATTAAAATTAGCTATTTCTTATATCGCTAACAAAGCATAAGCTACCAAAAGTTTTTGAATCATATCTCTATAGTGGCCTTATTTTTTCTCTTGATTTTTCCTTACCAATACCAAATTGCACAATCATAGAGCTACTTAGTGTTTTAATTAGAGAAGTATGTGATAGAGATATAGATTAAAAGATATGCTTTATGTTATGTCTTTACATTTTAATGAGAATTCATTTTGAGCAATGTGTGCCATTTACTATATATGTGCATGTGTCTAGTATTTACAAAGAGTATTTAATCTAGTGTGTAGAGTACGGCTTACACATAGAAGACTAGATCATCGGTTCTTTTGGAATACAAGTTTATTGTTCACAGTTTTAGATGGAATTGGACACACCATCAGTAGAACTGTAGCACAAATTTTAGTAGGTCTGTCTTGACTACGGGGAATGGTTTATTCTAACTATTTGTGCTAGTATACTTTGTGTGTATTGAACAGGACCCAGTTGAGTTAATTATTTTATACTGACTTTATAAAATAATTTAAAACTCATGAATATTATGATTACTTATGCTCTTAATCTGAATTCTATTTCTAGACACGTGTATGTAGTGATTATTGCTTTGATTACACATAGAGTGAGATTCTATATGAGTCAATAAACTCGGTGGGTTGGGCAATAACATTATATATATGGTGAATATTAATAGTTGAAGGAATCCACATCCTGTTAATTTGGATTGATGATATCCCCTTGAGAAAGCTTATAAGTTTTGATTGTATCAAATCTTGCAAGTGGATTTTGAATCCGATACATCAAATAAGTTAAGTGGATAAGTCTCAAGGATAATAACAGCCAATTAAATTATATTGTCAGTAATTAAAGTTAATTGGTGGATATCTGTAATCTTAACGTGGGGAGATAATAAGTATTTAATATTAAGGCTCGAAAATATAAATTCGAATATGATTAGGAGTACAATTATAATTCTTTAGTGGAATGAATTGTAATTTACGTAATTGAATCCTAACCCGGGATAGGATTAGGAGATTTAATTACGTGGGAAGTCCTTTTCATATTTGCCTATTGGTCCATGTTGTAGCCCTATAAATACCCTCTCAGTTGGTTGCTAGGGTTAACGTTTTTGAGAAAAAAAAAAACAAGAAACCCTAGGTCGGCCGAGAGATCCCACCATCTTGTGAGAGAAGGAAGGTATTTCGGAATACGGCGGAAGGCTAAAAGGTTGAGGTCGAGCAATCAAATCAAAGTGTTCCAATGTTCAAGTCTGAAGGTATGATCTTATACTCATAGATTAGAACGGTAAAAGATTTTTGTATTACTCATATACGCTATAGCCGTGATCTTGGGGGTATTCCGCGCTCCCCAACAGTATGCTGCATTAAATCTAATGTGGAGGATGAGGATACAATAGAACCTTGCACCACATATAGTTTCTTAAACCATTTGGTCTTCTCAAAAGTCCTAAAGACACAAAACTCTTCTTTAAATCCACAACATGACAAACTTCTTGCTTTGCCATTGAGCAGCCTATTTTGAACCGTTCCAATTCCAATGATAGGGCATTTTGCATTGTTACCTATTAACATAATTCACCTTAAATGGGCTTATATGCAGAGACCAATAACTGTTGGTACATGTATGATAGGCATTAACATAATTCATCCTTTAATCTGGCTTCTTTAGTTATAAAAAAAACATGACCAAAATTATCCAAATCTCCTTTATGTCAAACTGACCTCAACACTCTTATCAGCTTTGTTTTAACTCTGTTTATCACTATTTTGCTACTTATTCTTCAACTTATATCAATCAGCATTGATGCTCACAAAATGATTGGCTCAAGTCAAATTATATCAATCTATTCAATTTAAATTTTAGGCAAGTGCCAATAGCGATTCCCTTGATGGAAAGGGAGGCTCGTTGAAAGAAAAGCCTTGATGCCTTTGAAAAAGCTAGCAGCCATAAGATGTGATGTGCCGTTTTTTTGCTGTTTTCAAAGGAGCGTACATAATTTATACCTTTCATACGGAGGTAAGAGAATGAGGCAAAGAGATTGTAACAATAGAACTTGGGGTTCAAAGAGCGAGCCCGTCCAAAGGTGTATATATACTCCTCCCAAGTCCAAGCCCCCTCCGGGCTTAGCCACTGGATGTAGGCTTTAAACTCCCAAATTACAAGTTATGCATGATCAAATGGCTAAGTGGCATATCACTGATCTATCTATGATGGCTCGGATCATCATTATTTGGTCGGTTCTTTCTTTCCTTCCGCTCTATATGTTGTTGAATGCGGCCATCCCAACTACTTGCTTGAGGAGGATTGAGAGATGTTTTAGAGATTTTTTATGGGCTTCTATGCAAGACGGGTAGGGTATTCATCTTCTATCTTGGGACATGATCTGTATGCCTATTCATGAAGGGGGTCTTGGGATCCAATCCTTATTGGTAAGGCGTCAAGCTTTATTGGCCAGACATGCTTCTCGCTTCCTTCTGGAGCCGCACTGTCTCTGGAGCTCTGTCATGCGTGCAAGATACGGTGATTGGAAGCCAGGAGAGTTCATTTCGCCGCCCAGGGGAAGTTCCTCCTTTTGGAAGGAGGTGTGCTAGGTTGGGGACTCTATTAGGAAGAATATCTCTTGGATGGTTGGTGATGGTCACTCTATTGATGCTATTCAGGATTCGTGGATTTCTGAGCTTCCTCTGTCTCGGTGGCCCTCATTTATTAGCACTGATATTCCCACTGATATGAGGGTTAAGGATTTGATCTCATTAGACCCCCCCTCCTGGAATACCCCCATGGTGACTAGTCTATTTGGTGAGGAACTCTCTCAGCAGATTCTATCGATTCCTCTTATCTCTGGTCCCTCTGCTGATGTGAGGCTATGGCAGAGATCCTCCCTCTCTAGGGCCCCTCTCAGGGATCTTATGAAGATCTTTAGGCCTCAGTCTCAAGAAACGAAGGATGCTGTGGATATGGTTGCTTCCCACTCTTCCTAGGGTTTAGCTTTTTATCTGGAAGCTTCTTTGGGACTGCCTACCAACGAGTGCCCTGCTCTCCCATAGGGGCCTGTCTATCCAGCCGACCTGCCCTTGTGTGGTATGGAGGATGAGACTACAGATCATGCTATATTCAAATGCCCTAGAGCTAGATGGATTTGGCACTTGATGGGCTATAAGTACAGAGTGGATGTCTACGGTTCTCCACGTCCTATCTTTCTCCAGGATTCGGATGGCTCCTCAGCATATACGTGGTCTCTGGGCGGTCACGGCTTATCAGATTTGGCTATCGAGGAATCAGATTATTTTCTCGAAGGACTGTATTTCTTCACATCAGCTTATGAGGAAAATTAGATCTTTGTCCGCGGATTGTGCCCGTGCTATTCATTCTGTTGGTTATGACACCTCTGGCCTCTGGGGTTCCCCTGCTGCTTCGGCAGCGAACCGTCGTACGGTATTCATTTCCTGGGAGCCCCCCTCCATGGTTTGTCAAAATCAACTTTGATGGGAGTGTCCGCGGCAGACTGCTGGTTGGCCTTCATCATTCGCGGACCACAGGGCGATATGCTGGCGGCTGACGGATTTGGTTCCCTGGACTCCTCTGTCCCCATGTCCGAGCTTTACGCTGCATGGGCTGGTATTTCTTATGCTTTTCAGACTCTTCGAGCTCATAGACTTGTGATTGAGGGAGACTTACAGTGGATGCGGAAAGAGAGTGCTCCTGATGTATCCATCAATCCGATTCTCAGAGATATTTGGACCATACTTTAGGAGGTGGATACTGCCCAGATTCGTCATGTATTCGTGAAGCCAATACGATAGGGCAGCGGCGGCCGTGGCTCAGCATGTAGGCTATAGGATATGAACGATGGGTGACCCATGTCCCCTGTATTGTTACAAATTTTGCATTCGATGTATCTGAGCTGACCATACTAGACTAGTATGATCGCCCATCTGTATCAAAAAAAAAAAATGGCCAAAATATTTATACTTCAATCTCCTAAGAAAAAATCAAAGAGAGATGCCACACACTTGTAACAATTATAAAACAAAAATATCAGCTTACTAGAATCTATAAAAAGTTAAAACTATTTAAAGAGGTAATACTGGAGCTTGTTATACATCCAATTCAGTTTATTCCGAGCAATAAAATTAAAGTTTATTCAAGCAAACAATTTCATTTCAATTTAATCCCTTTCATATATTACTGTAGAATTGATTCCCAACAGAGCGTCTAACAATGTCGTGGTTGTGAAAAAGTCGTATCTTTCTCTAAAGAATACATATTTTATAATTTTAATTTTAATTTTGACATCTTTTGTTATTGGGGCTTCTCTGCTATTCAATAGAGATACGATCTTCTTAAAAGCCTTCTTCATGATTTAAAATCAATTATGATGAGAGTGTTTGGGACGATGTGCTCTCTCAACATTTATTGACCAAAATTTCTTTTCTTTTTTCTTTCAAGACAATACATACTCCGTGGCTTGAGAAGGGACGGGATGGGGGAAACTCAGATCCGCATTGCTAAGGCTTTTGCGCTGCATTTTCTCTGCGCCGTGGCCTTGGCGGCCGGCTACGGCGTCGCCCGAGACGTCTACGCTCTCAGCCTCGTCTCCCACCCCGCCCAAACCCTCCGTCTCCTCCTCGTAATATCGCACTCCTCATCCTTCCCACATTTCAAGCACCTTCCCCTCCTAACTATTCCCCATCGCAGGTCTTCGAAGGACCGGTCGTTATCGGAATCTACAGCTGGATTCGTCGTGACCCTGACCGTTGCTCGGTAACCCTGCCACCTGTTTGTGTTATTGCGCCTATTCAATTTTGGTCCTCTTTTCTTTTAGTTTATGATGTGAAAGTGATAGTCTTTGGCAGTATTTTAAGGCTGTCGGGCGAGGGTTGCTCGGGCTTCCCATTGGTAAGATTTCACTCCTGGTGCTTTCCATGATTTTGGATTTTGTATTTTTAGGATAGATTTGGAATTGTTTCTGCTGCTTTAGTTTAATATTTCAACCAGGGTAAGCTAAAATGGCATAAGTGCTTCATTAGCCAATGTTCTTTTGGCGAATTATTCTTGAATTATACCAAGATCTGGTTTAGATACTCTGTAGCATAATTATAGATGGCAGGAATATTTTTCATTGTCTCTGCACGGAAAGTTGGAGAAAAGAAAGATCCTGAAACCAAGTTGTAAAATATCAGTGTTTGGTTTTGGTGTCTGCTTAGGTTTGCACGATAGTTTTGGGGGTAAAAAGTAGATATTGCGACGCAGCTCAAGTCGGTTACCTAATTGTTGAATAATAAGCATGATGGTTAAATGTCTCTTCTCAGCTATAAAATGTTCCCTTTTTTTAGGAAAATTATAATCAGTAGGTCCAGCAGCTATAGATTAGGAAACCACTTAGCAGCAGATGTTAACTACTGCCTTATAGGGTTATAACTTGAAGCTACATGTTAGTGTAAGGTGCTGCTGGCAGATAGTGTCATCATAGTCGTTGTTATTGTGGGCAATGTATAAAATGATGACCAAAATAATGCTACATGGACCTTATTATGGTTTTGGCTCCATCAATGAATGATGGTGTTTAGGTAATGGTCATCATGTTGATGTCCTCCTGAATGGTTGAGAGAAATGATTTTTATGTGATGGAGGAAAAGATTCTTATTTTAACTTTTCTACTGTTCATTAAATACAAAATAATATGTTTTGATGCTGAATCTTTTACCACTTCAAAAGAAATGAATTTTTCACAAGTAATTTAAAAATATGCTTTGTTCTAAAAACAATGATTTGAGCAAATAGTGCTGTTATTTTCCTGTTTTAGTCTGTAATTAGAAGTTATAGGATTCTTGTTTATGATTTACCTATTAAATGATGATGGAGTTTGGTGTCACTAGTTCTGTGGGCTTAGATAGCAAGAACATGGCATGGTATTATGAATGATCTTAGTGCATGTTATAATAATTTTGAGGTGCTTGGGTATGACCCTCTCTAAAGTGATTGAGATGGTAACTCATGTATATGAGATACTACTCTATTATGATGTCTCTCTGTCAATCATTCGGTCAGTCTTTAGCTATTAGAATTCTAAAGTGCAATTCTTAGTAGGGCATTGAGTGCCACTATCTTGCAGTGAGATGTATTTGCAATAAGACACGTACAAGTCAGAAGTTGTTTTTACTTTTACCAAGAATGTGATTTTGTAACCATGAGCATGGATAGGTTACCTCTCATGCAGGTACATTCAGAAGGAATAGCCAAGGGCAATGATTTCTAATTCTGGATGATATAATCTCCTGGTGGGAGGCATCAGATGGAAATTCTTGCATGGAGAGTAAAAGCATGTATTTTCTTCTCGGTTTTGTAGTAACAATGCAAGAAAACAATTTTATTATTCTTTTTTTTTTAAATATACGTACCTTCAAGTAAGAGACATAGATTATGGAGGACAACTTTCAATTTCTGAGAAGCTTTCAAGGATGTTAAAGTGCTTTAGAGTATGCTTATGCATAACATACATAATAAAGAAAAGCAGAAAATTAGGAAATTTTCTGAATAAGAACTGATTACTTCTATTTGGTATCAACTTACATCACTTGAGATCATTACACTAGAAGCAGATGCATATAACTAAACAATTTATGTGCTTATCTATTCCGTGTTCCCTTCCTCCTCTATTCTGTTTTCTAGGATTTGTTGTTGGATTTGGAATCCACACATGGAAAACAAATATATAAGTAGCAAATTAACTTTAGGATGTTCTAAACTACTTATCTTCATCACTAATTTATTTTGATTTGAACATAACATTGAAAACAGCTGTAATTTGTCAAACAAATTGTGTGCTTTCTTACTCGTTCTTTCATTCCGCATATATCTTGCTGTACATGCTTAGTTTCTTTCACTGGTTTGAGATTAGATCATGAGAGGCAAGTGTGAGGTACTGAGACAGGATAATTGGAGCCTTGAAGGGGTTGAGCTAAGAAGAGACCTTGACAAGAAGGTCTCTCTGTCTTTATCCACTAGATAGGGGAGCGGGTGGCCGGTACAAGTGGAACTGGTGAGAAAATTTGGGAGATATGAAGAATTGTATGCAGGATCAATGTGATCATGGATTTGAGGAATGATATTCAGTTGGAACCCTGGATTAGAGGAATGTGTGTGTGGGTGGGCGCGCGCATGTGTTTTTTTTAAAGAAAATAAATAAAGAAAGATAAATTACGCATAACATGGAGGGCATTATCTGGAACTGAGGTGAAACTCTTTCAAATTTGCTATTGACTTGTCACGTCAGCCCGAAATCTCTCTTTGTTTTGCCTGCATTCTATCTGTCTGCTATTTCTTTTTACCCTTTATGCCTTTTGAAAATATGATTTTTTAATAAATTTTATTAATTAGATCTAATGGCATTTTGATCAGCACTATTGCCAGATGAAACCTTTTCAGCATATTCACCCTCTCATATCATAAAAAGTGTGTGCGTGTGTGTGTGCGCGCGCGCATGCGCATTAAGTTTTCTATGCAAATAGAAGTTCATGAAACAAGCATGTTAAGTGCATCAATGCTGTCATATCTCCTTTATCTTGACCACGACTCCACTAAACAAGTAACCAAATAGAACACCTTAATAAATGATCAATATTGTCCTTTAGAGTGCACTGGTGCATTCTTTTTTGCTATTATTAATTTATCTGTATCACTGGACAAGATGGTGTTTAAACTCTGCTGGGGCTCAACATGAGCGTACTATATATTTAAGCTCTTAATTTTTTGAGCCAGTTGAGCATGATCTGTTCTTGAGCGGAACATGAGGCTTATATTTGTTTGTCAATGACATTTTGGGTTCAGCTGGTTTATAGGTGACAATAATGTGGCTTGAGTTTGGCTTGTTTTTTCAAATTAAAGGTCATTAAGGAGTTGCTTATGCAAGCCTGAGTTCTTCATGAGCATGTTGGTTCATTTGTTGCCCTAGTCATCAATGTCCTGTTTTATTTTCGTTGTTGAACCCATAAAATGATGTCTCTATGTATGGATCCTTGTAAAATGTGTTCTTCATGATATAAAAAGGTGATGTGTTGTACCAATCTTAATTTAGAATGGTTCTGCGGTGCTCTGAAAAAGAAGAACAACGTAAGCAATGCAACTACATGGCATCTTGGTGACCAAAGACTTATTATTCCTGATAATATATTTGCTTATAGTCTACATCTGTCTCCCTATGATATTTTTTTATCATAATTTTCTAAAATCAACATTTCTAGTGAGGGGACTGCTCCAATTTTACAATATTAAATTAGCCATATAAGAAATTAAACATGGGCTAAACTGTCCAAGATGTGTTGAATGCCTAGCATCTATCAGTTAGGTTGATGCAATTGATGAAAATTTTCTATCATTCTTTTATTTACTAAATACTCTGTGTTAGCAATAGCAGAACTCCATGGTTGCTTAAATGATGTGTGGTGATGAAGTGATAACACTGAATTTTTGAAGTAATTTTTGGAGTTTCTTCTCTAAGAATTTATCTATGGTGAAGAATCCTTTTTTGAGGCTATCAACTTCAAATACATAATGAGGCTTTTTAAAATTTGGAGCAATAATTTTATAACTCCCTTCCCAGTGCTCCAATGGAAGCCAGGGTTCTCTCATCTTGAGAGAAACTAACTAATTAGTTGGCTTTATAACTTTATTAAACTTGCATTTATTTAGTATAGGGCTATTTTTGCATGCATACTCTTTTGCATTTAATATATTTAGTAGCATCCATTATCCTCTCGTGTTACACCAGTAGTCTCTTTATTCTCTTATTCTATACATGATAGTACCAGAGGATATGGTATAATTAGATGTGGCTTGTTCTTTTCAGGGGCTTCAATAAATGCATTTGGGGCAATTGTTTTGGGTGCACCTGTTGGTATTAAGTAAGTATATACATACTTTACCTATGCTGACAATTTCTCCTAATCTTATGTCTCAAGTTTTAATTATTTTATGCATT
This sequence comes from Calamus simplicifolius, assembly GCA_900491605.1. Classification (NCBI taxonomy): domain Eukaryota; kingdom Viridiplantae; phylum Streptophyta; class Magnoliopsida; order Arecales; family Arecaceae; genus Calamus; species Calamus simplicifolius. The sequence continues at coordinate 163,198 of UESW01001354.1, forward strand.
AGGGGCATATGACAAAATTAAAGCCACTTTTGTTGGCATTCAATTGAAAACTATTTCTTGAATGCATTATGCATAAATTTTAACATAGATACATTATTCATCACTATTAAGGCTTTCATATTTTTGCATTGGATGTAGTTATTTGACAAGGACAATCTACTGGTCGCTTCTCATGTCATTGTTCACTGTAAGTAACCCATCATTTGCCATCATTTGTTATTGATGATTACCTCCAGTTTAGCTTAGCGAATGTAAATGACAATGCAAAACCTGTGTGGATAGTTTATATCTTCTAAGTTGTGGTTAAAAATGATTGCCATTGCACAACAATTTATTTTACCAACTTATGTATGTTAAATTCTCATAACTTTCTTGGGGGCTTTTCTACTTCTTTTTTGTGAATGTTGACTAGGAATTTTGCCGAAGGATTCCAATGTGAACAAGTACTACATGTAGGAAGCATTGGCAGAAAATTATGAAAGCAATATCAATGCACACAGCCCCATGAGGTGGGGGACTGCAGGGGGTTACCTGCTACCGAGAGTGTGGAATTGGGTACCATGCACAGAAGATTCCTGAAGTATAGCTATTAACATGTTACCATCACTTCATCCAAAACCAAATCCAATTCAAGAAGAATATATATGACTTGAGAATATATTTGAACCAGAGTGCTTCCAAAACTAATTTCTAAATTTTTAAGATGTGTTGTCATATGGGCTCTATTTGGTTGCGAGGAAAGTGAAAAATAGAGAGATAAACCAGCAGGAGAAAGGAAAACAAAAGAAAAAAAAGGAAAGAAAATTGAGTATTTTAAAGAAAAGAAAAGGAAAAAAATTGAGTATTTTCTTCGGTTTTGTTAACTGAAGAAAAATGCAAAGAAAGTTGTTGAGGAAGTCATTAAGATATGATTATCTTAAACATCTTATTTGAGCTTCATTCTCTCAGTGAAGAAGAAAATTTTAGAGTTGTTAGAGAAAATTCTGGTATATATTTTCTGTTTAAATTCACTTCCTGGTTTTCTTTTTACTACCAAACAAAAACCAAAAAAAGCCTTAGGCTTATTTGGTCACCAAGAAAATAGGGAAAAATAGACAAAACATTGGAAGAGATGGAAAGAAAAGGTAAGGAGATAAAATTAAGTATTTTCTTATGTTTGGTTGAACTAAGAAAATTGTAGAGTTGTGGGGAAAGTGGGTTGATATTTGATTGCCTTGAATCCTTAATCTACTTGAATTTTTTCTTAAAACCACTACCAAGTTTTAAAATACTGATGTTGACCATGGTACTCATTTTCTATTGACTTTTATGGTGTTGGTTCATGCCATACGGCCCCTACGGACTCTTGGTATGGTGTTGAGTTTCTGTAGCTATTTTTTTGATTTTTTTTTTTTAACTTTTGATGTCTAGAATGATTGTTAAGTTAATTTTATTTTGCCTTTTCCATGTTGAAGTGGCTTTTGATGGTTGGGTGATGCAGGATTGCCGGTATTGATATTGACACCTTGTAGCTTCAATAGGGTTTAAGAAACTAGAAACAAATAGAAGTGAGACAATGCAAATCATTCATAATATTGTAATGAAATAATAAGTTTGAGTATATCATCCAATATTTTTTCAATTTCAGGTGTTGTTTCTATGGTGCTCAAATACATCCAAGCCTTGTCCATATTAGTTCCTTGGATCTGATACCAACCTGAATATTGTCCTTATCCTTCATATGGTGTCTAATATTGACTTGGATAAGTTTTCTGATCCATGGCTGCATGTATGTTTGGTAGTTGTAGAGCCAGACACCATCCCTGCTTAAGGTAATAGCATCATAGTATGACTCTTAACCATACCTACATCTTTAGAAGGGACAATGTTGTGTAGATTGTATTCCTTGGCAAATGATGACAGACGATATACGCATGGATCATATGTGGATTGAAAATATTATCCACTCTAGCTATACAATGCACTTGCAGATTTTGGCTCCAGTATATGATGATGACTGCCATCCACCATGCTCTTCGATGCACCAATAGATCCATCTCCTCTTTGATACAATGATAACTTTTGTCCACCATGGCTCTTCGATATACCCATAGATCCATCCTCTTTGTGACAATGATGACCACTGGCAAGATCCCATTTCTATAAGTCTGTTGAAGCTCTAATATCTATGCTTCGCAATCGTCATGAAATCTCCTGGCATTCTCTCTCTTTGATGCTGATGCTCTCAAGCTGCCTCATTTCATGAAATATGCCCATGATTTGATTATTTAGCATGCCATGTCTTGCAACAATTCTCTGTGCCCTCTTCCTCACTGTTTCTAGCTCTTCCTCCAGTCTCTTTATTTCTATAGGATCCAAGTTCTGATGTCATGTGTTATATCCTGTTGAACTTTGAAACCCTATCCTAAAATTTTAGGAACCTTTCAAGACATTGTTATAAAACTTTCTCACTTGAGCTGGATATTAATTTCACTTGTCCAACCATCATCCTCCTATTAATCCTTGATGATGATGGTCTATTTTCTGTTAAGAGTGGCAATGCTGTTAGTTGTAGGTTTGATTATAGATACTTAAGTTTTGGATTTTCTTTTGCCATCTTTGTAGTGACCTAAAATTTGGTAAGTAGCCATGGTGATGACTAGATTTGCTTTTAAGGGAGGACATCTAAACAGAAGTTTATTGATGGCAAAATTGTGGCCTTAATCCATGTGACATGGATCTGAGTTTGTATTGGGTGTGGGTACATGTTCAAGAGTAGAAGTCTTTCAATGCCTAAGAATTCTAATTATGGAGCCATATCCAAACATCATACCAGCGTTCATGTTTAAGTGTGCAGTGCAGGTACTTGGACTAAATTGAAGTATCTGGGTAACATGGCCCTTAACAAAATGGGCAATGACCATGGACATGACTGCTACTCTTTTGAAGCTAAAAGAGGAGACAACCAGCAGGTAGTTGGCCTGAGTCATCAAAATACTATGGGCATTACTTTATGGCAAATGTGTCTGATACATTCATTTGTCAACAAAAGCAGATTAAAACAATAAGAATGAATGGAGATAATACCAACAACAATCAGATCTACAACCTTGAATTAAATTAGTGCAAGAAAGAACGGAAAATCAGCAACTCAATTCATGGCTTGGGTATTTTGAGAAAGAAATGGAACTAAGCTGAATTTGGGTTGGTTAATTATAAGCTAGTTAAGAAGACTTACTTGACTTATTTTAGCTGTATCCCCTGTTTTTGTTAAATATTGTTGCAAATTTCTGCTATAGGAAATATTCATACTCTACAAGCATTTATTATAGAAATAGACAAGTGTACAGATTCCGTATAATGACTAGTGACAATGCTCTTGGTCTACTGGCAGTTTGTTCCTGCAGCTTGTGTTTTTGGCAAATCCAGGATGGATTGGCAACATATTATATCTTATTCCAAGTAGGTATACCTGTGCTTCTCTATGTGCCACTTCACATTCGCAATTACTATTACATGAAGCCATGCCTTTTCCTTTAATTCTATATTATTTTTCATCATCAGTTTGTTGGTTGTTATTCCTCTCTGTTCGTTTTAGTATGTTGCATTGCTTACAAATTGGTCCTATTCTGTATTCTTTATGCATTATGAAGTATATATATTATCTTTTACAGGCCAATGGAAGGTGTTGATTACATGATCTCTTACCAGCACATGGAGCTGTTATTGGTGCATGGCTTGGTGCTTGGCCAATGCCACTTGATTGGGAAAGGCCATGGCAGGTAATAGTTCTTTGTTTTTCATTCTTATCCAAAGAGGTTATAAATTGAATTTTATATATTTCATATCTCCTATAGACCTTTGCTACCTCATAGATGCCAACTCTAATATCTTTTTCACTGTTTAAGATCATTGCCATCTAATTTTATCTTGGAATTTGCTGGACATTAATGTAGATACAGGAGAAAACTAGATGAAGCTAAATTTTGAGCTATCAGTGATNGATGGAGCCTGAAGACGAGGAGGGGACGTTGCGCTCGTTGCGGAGCAATGGCTCCTCCATCTCGGCGGTAGCGACGGCACCAAAGGAGAAGGTGGAGGGGAGCAGCTCCTCCATATTAGCTGCGGTGGCGACGGAGGAGGTGGAAGGGTCTATCTCGGCTGCGGACGTGCCAGCCATTTCAGCGGCGGTGGAGGTAAGGGAAATCAACGGTTCCTCCGTTGTGGTGGTAGCGGTGAAGGGGTGTATCTCGGCTGCGGACGTGCCAGCCATTTCGGCGGTAGCGGACGTAGGGAAAACCAACGATTCCTCCGTCTTGGTGGTAGCGGTGGAGGGGCCTATCTCGGCTGCGGACGTGCCAGCCATTTCGGCGGCAACGAACTCCATTTCAGCGGTAGCGGACGTAGGAGAAACCGGTTCCTCCGTCCTGGTGGTAGCGGTGGAGGGGTCTCTCTCCGCTGCGGATGTGCCAGCCATTTCGGTAGCAATGGAGGACGTAAAGCGTTGATGGGCTTCGTTGGACAATTGAGTTTAGTTTCACCTCCATACAGAATTGTATATAGTTACAGTTTTTAAGAGAGAGGATCAAAGAGGGAGAGAGAGTTATTGGTTCGAGGGAGATAAAGTTTTCTTGGTAAAGAAAATTGATTCAGTTGGAAAGCTTGAAGGAGAAAGTTTTTGATTCATTCGCTAAGGAAAAGCTGTTCTGCAAAGCTCAAAGGAGAAAGTTCTCGATTCATCCGCGGCTGCTTCACAAGAAAGGAAACTGCATGCGGGGGAGAGGATACGTACGGAAGAGAAGAGAGCAAATGCGAAATTAATTTCATTAATAGAGACATATCTTTTCCTTATCTTTTTCCTTTTTTTTTTTCTCTCTTTCTTTTCAGATTTTTTCCCTTTTCGCTTCTGAACGGGTTCCAATGTGTGATATCCTGCTAGCAAAAGATAAATGTAAAGACCATCCACTCGATTGAGGTTGCTTCCATTCGTTGCGCCAAACCGTCGAGAAGAAGATGATGGAGTATTTTAAACCCAAGGAACCCTTTCCCTCGGTGCCAGCGCGGCGAGACGGCAACCGCCTCATCGCCCGATAACCTGATCGATTAATTAAAATTTAAAACGAACGCAATCGCCACTCCTTCTGTGAATCAATTCATGTATTCAACCTCACCCCATGAGACATCACGGCGAAGCATTTTTAGAAGAAAAGGAATTAAATTATAATAACTTTGATGGATGAAAGTAATGTAGTTCCATGATTAATAACACGTTGGCTTTATGGGGGGGTGAAAGAGGGTAGGATGGTGAAATATTTTATCATATATATATATATATATATATATATATATTCAATTATTAACAAAGAGGTTGCTTCCATTCGTTGCTCCAAACCGTCGAGAAGAAGATGATGGAGTATTTTAAAGCCAAGGAACCCTTTCCCTCGGTGCCAGCGCGGCGAGACGGCAACCGCCTCATCGCCCGGTAACCTGATCGATTAATTAAAATTTAAAACGAACGCAATCGCCACCCAGGAATCCGCATGCACGTCGATCGCGTCGAAACATAATGGCCCCACTCACGTACGTGCATGAATTTCCATGCATTCCACGTTACGTTTCGGTTCGTTCGTTGCTCAAGTTTTCCTACGCCAACCCAAACTTGGTCGATCTCAGACTCGAAATGAAGGAATAATTAAAAAAATAAAAAACTAATTAAGGTGGCCCTGCAGTGGCCAAGAGCACCAACAGCTCTTCCTAATAAGTTTGGCTGGCCTTGGCCTTGGGGAGGTTGATGTGAAGGTTGGTGTCATGTGGTCTCTGCTCCTCCAATGTGGCTTTAATTTGTGGCACTGTTGCTTTGCCTTGAGGGGTCTACACAACCTCTAGTGAAGCAACAGCAGTGGTGGCTCCGATTCACCATGTGGCGGAGTCTTGTTGCACTTTTTTAATTGAGGCTTATCCACCACCCAAGCTTCCAACAAATATATAGCTCCTATATATTCACTATGTGCTAGAGTTGGAGTTGTCCACAAAAAGGTTTGGAATCTTTACACCATCATTAGCTCATGATGCATGCAGGCTTCCTTGTATTTGTGAGAGGGATGGCAAGATAAAATTTTTGTAGGTATCCGAATGGGATCATAAAAAATGGGTTTAAGCAGTAAAATTTTGGATTCGGATCGATTTCAAATTAAAGATTTTAAAATCCGATTTAAATCAAGTTGAATTCGGCTTTAGAAAATTAGGTATTTAAAAATTTAAATTTTCTAAAGTTATAAAATTATATATTTTTAATAGTTATAATAATTTTATATTATGTCCTAGTTTTTTTAATTAAAAAAGCTATTAGTGCTTCTTGCTTAATTTATTTTAATTTTATTTATGTTGCTAGCTAAATTAGTATAGGGATATAATTTTTTTGTGAAAAATGAATTTATTTGAATTTTCAATCAGATTCAGATAGGATGATTGGATTTTAGCTAATCTTATTTTTAGGTTTAAAGAAGGCACCCGATCGACCTGTTGCCATATCTAACAGGGCTAGTCTTCTAAGAGTTCAAGGTTCTAGATTGATGAGAAAAATATATGTGAACATGATGCTAGATGATAACGATGAGAAATTTCTTACAACGAAATTGCTTTTGCGTGTACATTAAGTGATTGAAAGATTATCTATGAGCGAGAAATATGAACAATAACTTGGTCCAAGTACCATTTGTATATATATCTTATTTATGTATCTATGGATGTTGTCAGGCTTGGTCTATGGTTTGAACTGTAGATTAAAAAGTGATTAGCTTTCCTTGTTAATGAAGTTTTGCTGGTTTCTTGAGAAAAGAAGAGAGTTCTTATTATAATGAAAGTACAAGTAGTGAAATAATAATTGTTCAGATTCTTCTAAGGACATCCAAATTGAACTGTATTTGTCTTGCCATCATCATGTATAAAAGTTAGATATGGTACTAAATGGTAGTTGGCCTTCTCTTCATTGCCTTTTTGCTTAGATGCCTCCAAGTCTATATATCATGCATTGTAAGCTTGCTATTTAATGCTACACGCTTGATATACATCATCAAAAAATGGTGTTTTCTTTATCCATGGATAGTCTTAGTAAATCAACTTTGAACTTTAATTCAGATTTTTTTGAAACAAAATCTAACAACCAAATGTATGTATACATGTAAATGACCTTCTTACATAATTATATGAACTTTATGGCCATCAATGAGCATTCCTTGACAGTTTATTAATCCATAAAGCAGTAGAGCTTTTGTATGATTTATATTGTATGTGGTTAGCCCTTAAACTTTTACTTTTGATCTTGATCCTCACAATTTCAGTTGTTATAGATATTTTAAGAGTATTATATTATTAATTAAAATTTATAAAATATTAAGTGTGCCACTCAACTAACTAGTCTACGTATTTATATTACGATGATATATTAGCTATTAATTTCATCAATTTTACTTATTTATATAATAAAATTTTAGGAATATAATATTCTTAAGAACTAAATTAAAATAATTAAAAGTTTAAAAATTAAGATAAAATTTGAGTAAAAGTTTAAGAATTATATATATATATATATAAGCATATTTTATAATAACCGACTGTGTTTGTAAAAATATAAGATAATAATTTTATAGCTGAACTACATAATTAATTCATATACTTAGAGGGTTATGTTACTTTAGTTCTTGAATTTTAAAAAGTTATAAAAATAATATTATTTATTTTTATCTTTTTTATTTAACGATAGAGATCAAAATGATACAAATAAAAAGTTGAGAATTATTTTTATAATTTTTTAAAATTTAAGAATTAAAATGACATAATTTTTTAAATATTAATTTTATAATTTAACCTAAGTTTATATATTAACATCTATCCTAAAGATGCATGGGGGCATTTCAGTACATCTGAAACAAGATAACTCTCTCTTTTTTTTTTTTTTTGGTACAAACGGGCGATCACACTAGTCTAGTGCGAATCAGCCCAGATAGATTTGAGTACAAGATTAGCTGCAATAGAGAAGGGCATAGATCCCCTGGCTGCCAAGACCACGATCTAGCATGTTGCACCATAAAAGTAGCCACCCAATCCACCGCCGAATTTGCTTCACGGTAGATATGACGGATCTGAGCACCTTCCACCTCCCGCAGAATAGACCAAATATCCCCAAGGATCGGATTACTAAAACCCGAAGGGCAATTCTCCTTCTTCAGCCAAGAAATGACCGCCATAGAATCACCCTCAATGAAGAGCCTCTGAGCCTGAAGATACCGGACAACATAAGAAATATCTGCCTAGGCCGCATAAAGCTCGGTCATGGGGACAGAAGAGTCGAGAGTTCCAAAACCTCCCGCAGCCAATAAATCACCATGAGGACCTCGGATGATAAAACCAGAACCAGCAGCTCTACCACGGACACTCCCGTCAAAATTGATTTTGACAAACCCTGGAGGAGGGGGCTCCCAAGAGATACAAATCGTATACCGGTTCGCTGCCAAAGCAGTAGGAGAACCCCAGAGTTGTCAGGACCAATACGGGCACAGTCTGTTGTCAACAATCTAATCTTCCTCACAATCATATGAGGAGAAATAGTATCATCAAAGAAAATGAGCTAGTTCCTGGACAACCATATCTGATAAGCCGTGACAGCCCAAAGACCTTTCTTTTGCTGAGGACCCCTCCGAAGATCAAGAAGGAAAGAGGAGCGCAAGGAACCCGAGTCATCCTGTCTAAATGAATAGTCGATCATATACCAGATTCCTCTAGCTCTGGAGCAGGTGAAAATAGCAGATCTAACGATTCCTCCTCCATACTACATAAAGGACAGGTCGGCTGGATAGCAAGACCCCTCGGGAGAGAAGGCCACAGGTTGGGAGACAGTCCCACATAAGCTTCCAAATAAAAAGCTAAACCCTGGGAATGATTGGCAGCCTCCAAATCCATGCAGCATCCTCCGACCGCTGGGGCTGGGGCCTGAACAACTTCATCAGATCCCTAGAAGGGGGGCTTAGAGAGACAGGATCTTTGCCATAGCCTGGAATCAAATAACCGGCCAGCAGTAAGGGGCATCGAGAGAATCCAACGCGATAGATCTATACCAAAGAATCTCATCACCGAAGGGACATGCTAGGCAGGGGGATCAGAGGAAATCAAATCCTTCACCTTGAAACTGACAGGAGCATCAATGCTAATAAAAGTGGGCCACCGAGAAAGCAGAAGGTCAGAAATCCAGGTATCATGAATAACATCAATCGAAGATCCATCACCAATCATCCACGAACATGATCCGAGATAGCCTGACCATACCGACAAACCTCCTTCCAAAAGGAGGAACATCCCCGAGGCGGAGAAATATACAAGATTGACGATCAGTCACCATACCTTGCTCGCATCAGAGAGCTCCACAAGCAATGCGGCTCGAGAAGGAATCTCGAAGCATGTCTGGCCAGAAGGGCATGATGTCTAACGATCAGGGACTGGATCCCGAGACCGCCCTCACTGATAGGCAGACAGATACTGTCCCAGGATAGGAGGTGAATACCATGACCTTCGTGCATAGAAGCCCACATAAAATCACGAAAATATCGCTCAATCCTCCTCAAACAAGTAATCGGAATGGCAGCATTCGATAGGAGATACAAGGGAATGGAAGACAGAACCGAACGAATAATGATAATCCTCGCCATCATCGAAAGGCCTGTGACATGTCATCCCTCAATGCGCTGGCGAACACGCCTCTCAATTTCAGCATAATCAGAACAACGAGGCCGTCTCCCCGTAATAGGGATCCCCAAATACATCAGTCTATCAGTCTAAGAAGTAATACCTGACATATTTATACTGGCTTCCCTAGTTTTTCTAAAGGTCTTTGGGCTAAAACAAATGGAGGACTTGAAAAGATTAACCTTCTGGCCCGAAACCTGACAGTACTGCTGAATAATTGAGTGAAACGAAGCCGCATTAGCAATAGAAGCCTACCCCAGAATGATACAATCATCCGCAAAAAGAAGATGAGAAACAAGGGGGCCCCTCGACCCGGTCATAAATGGGACAATCCGCCTATCTAGCTAAGCCTGACATAAAGCACGGGAAAGGTTATTAGCTACCAAAATAAACAGAAGAGGAGATAACGGACATCCCTGCTGGAGTCCCATAACAGAGCGAAAGAACTCAATCGGGCTCCCATTGACGATCAGCGAAAAGGAAGGCCTTTGAATACAGGCCATAATCCATTCTATAAATAAACCATCAAACCCAAACTCCAAAAGAGAGTTTTGCAAGAAGGCCCAACTCAGTCTATCATAAGTACGCTCCATATCAAGCTTCACAGCCATAAGACACTACAAGAAAATACTGAAATAGCGACGCAAATTTAGCGACGCAATTATGCGTCGCTTTGCGACGCCTCTGTGACAACAAAATATTGCAACGGTCTTAGCGATGCATTAGCGACTCAATTAACCAGAAAATAAAAAAAAATTAAATTTTTATTTAGCGACGCAAATAATGCGTCGTAATATTTTTAAATTAATTTTTTATAAAATATAAATATTGAAAAAAAATATTGCGACGCAACAGAGTGTGTCGCAATATTTTTAAAAGAATTAAATATGTTAAATAACAACGCATTAGCGACGCAATAAACCAGAAAATTAGAAAAATTATTTTTAATTTAGCGACGCACCAATTGCATCGCAAATAATTTAAATAAAATTAAATTTTATAAAATATAAATATTAGAAAAAAATTTTGCGATGCAAATCAGTGCGTCGCAATGTTTTTAAAAAAATTAAATATATTAAATAGCGACGCATTAGCGACGCAATAAATCAGAAAATTAAAAATTTATTTTTAATTTAGCGATGCACTAATTGCGTCGCAAATAATTTAAATGAAATTAAATTTTATAAAGTATAAATATTAGAAAAAAATATTGCGACGCAACTCAGTGCGTCGCAATGTTTTTAAAAAAATTAAATATATTAAATAGCGACGCATTAGCGACGTAATAAACCAGAAAATTAGAAAAATTATTTTTTAATTTAGCGATGCAATAACTGCATCATAATTATTTTAAATAAAATTAATTTTTATAAAGTATAAATATGAGAAAAAATAATTGTGACGTAACACAGTGCGTTGCAATGTTTTTAAAAAATTAATTATGTTAAATAGCGACGCATTAGCGACGCAATAAATCAAAAAATTAATTAGAAAAATTATGTTTTAATTTAGCGACGCACTTGTTGCATCGTAATTATTATAAATAAAATTAATTTTTATATAATATAATTATCATATTAAAAAATTACGATGCAACCCTTTGCGTCGCAATGTTTTTAAAAAAATTAATTATGTTAAATAGCGATCAGTCCAAAATCGGTCGTGACCGATCGGAATAAGGGCTTGGATCGATCGCAACCATCGGATCGTCGCTGATCGGACCGATCGCCACGGTTCAAGATTGGTCGTGGCCGATCGGGATCAGGGCTTGGATCGATTGTAACCATCGGATCGCCAGCGATCTCGGACCGATCGCATCGGTCTGGGATCGGTCATGGCCGATCGGGAAGAGGGCTTTGATCGATCACAACCGTCGGATCGTCACCGATCGGACCGATCGCCATGGTCCGAGATCGGTCGTGGCCGATCGGGATTATGGCTTGGATCGATCGCAACCGTTGGATCGTTGCCGATCTCGGACGAATTGCAACGGTCCGAGATCGGTCGTGGCCAATCGAGATCACGGCTTGGATCGATCGCAACCGTCGGATCGTCGCTGACCGGGATCAATCATGGCTTGGATCGATCACAACCGTTGCATACTCGCCGACCGGGATCGATTATGGCTTGGATCGATCGCAACCGTCGGATCATCGCCGATCCGATCGATCGCCACGGTCCAAGATAGGTCGTCGCCGACCGGGATCGATCATGGCTTGGATCGATTGCAACCGTTGGATCATCGTCGAACGGGATCGATCATGACTTGGATCGATCGCAACCGTCGGATTATCACCGACCGGGATCGATCATGGCTTGGATCGATCGCAACCGTCGGATCGTCGCCGATCCGATCGATCACCACGGTCCGAGATAGGTCGTCGCCGACCGGGATCGATCATGGCTTGGATCGATCGCAACCGTCGGATCGTCGCCGACCAGGATTGATCATGGCTTGGATCGATCGCAACCATTGGATTATCGCCGACCGGGATCGATCATGGCTTGGATCGATCGCAACCATTGGATCGTCGCCGATCCGATCGATCGTGACGGTCCGAGATAGGTCGATGCCGACCGGGATCGATCATGGCTTGGACCGATCGCAACCGTCGGATCATCGCCGATCCGATCGATCGCCACGGTCCGAGATAGGTCGTCGCCGACCGGGATCGATCATGGCTTGGATCGATCGCAACCGTCGGATCATCGCCGAACGGGATTGATCATGGCTTGGATCGATCGCAACCGTCAGATTATCGCCGACCGGGATTGATCATGGCTTGGATCGATCGCAACCGTCGGATCGTCGCCGATCCGATCGATCGCGACGGTCCAAGATAGGTCGTCGTAGACCGGCATCGATCATGGCTTGGATCGATCGTAACCGTCGGATCATTTATAATTACTCAAAAAAAAAGTTATGAAAAAGTTTAAAAAAAATATTAAACAATTATTGCGATGCCGTAGCGATGCATTTTAGAAGAAAAAATAAACAAATATTGCGACGCAATGTATGCGTCGCAATTATTTTTAGTAAATATAATTTTTATCAGTATTAATAAATAAAAGAAATATAATATTGCGATGCATAATTTGCATCGCAATATTTTTTAAATAAATATATCTAATTAAAAATATTAAAAAATTATTGCGATGCAAAACGGCGTCGCAATTACTATGATAAATTATAAATATTATCATTTATAAATATTTAAAAAATTTTGCTACGCCGTAGCGACGCATTTGAGGAAAAAAATAAACAAATATTGCGACGCAATATATGCGTCGCAATTATTTTTAGTAAATATAAATTTTTTTTAGTATTAATAAATAAAAGAAATATAATATTGCGACGCATAAGTTGCGTCGCAATATTTTTAAAATAAATATATGTAATTAAAAAGTTTATAAAATATATTGCGACGCAATTTTGCGTCGCAATTATTAACATTAATTATAAATATTATCATTTATAAATATTAAAAAAATTATTGCGACGCCGTAGCGACGCATTTTAGAAGAAAAAATAAACAAATATTGCGACGCAATGTATGCGTCGCAATTATTTTTAGTAAATATGATTTTTATCAGTATTAATAAATAAAAGAAATATAATATTGCGACGCATAATTTGCATCGCAATATTTTTTAAATATATATCTAATTAAAAATATTAAAAAACTATGGCGACGCAAAACGGCGTCGCAATTATTATTATAAATTATAAATATTATCATTTATAAATATTAAAAAATTATTGCGACGCCGTAGCGATGCATTTTGTAAGAAAAAATAAACAAATATTGCGACGCAATGTATGCATCGCAATTATTTTTAGTAAATATGATTTTTATTAGTATTAATAAATAAAAGAAATATAATATTGCGATGCATAATTTGCATCGCAATGTTTTTTAAATAAATATATCTAATTAAAAATATTAAAAAATTATTGCGACACAAAACGGCGTTGTAATTATTATGATAAATTATAAATATTATCATTTATAAATATTTAAAAATTTTTGCGATGCACTGTTTGCGTCGCAATTATTGTAATAATTTATTATTTTAATCAATTAAAAATATTAAAAAATATTGCGACGCCTTAGCGACGCAATTCCTAGAAAATAAAAATAATTTTTCCGCCGGACATTGGCGCCAAGTTTGCGACGCATTAGCGACGCAATTATTTGCGTCGCTATTTTTTTAAAAAATTAAAATAAATCCAAATTAACGATGGATTAGCGACGCATTAATGCGTCGCTAAAACATAATAAATTTTTAAAAAAATATTGCGACCAATTATCGACGCAATTTATTGCATCGCTAATTGCTTATATATACGCCGGCCTTCTCTTCTTCTTCTTCCCCATCTTGACCTAGCCGCCGCCCTCCCCAAAAAAATTTCGGCTCCCACCTCGCTGCTCCGGCTCCCCCCCTCTGGTGCTCTGGCTCCCCGGCGTTCTCCTCCAACTCCGGTGTCTTATCTCGACCAAGGTAAGCCCCCACACTCTCTAACAAAAAAATTTTTTGATAATAATTTCCCTCCGGCCACGGCCAAGACCATGGCCGTCTTCTCCGGTCACGGCCGCTGCCGTGGCCAGCAGTGTCCTGGCCACGGTGGCCAGGCCACTATAAAATAAAAAAAAAACATTTGGTAACAGTGGGGGGGGGGGGGGGGGAAACCCCCCGCCCTCACCCCCTTTTTTTCTTCTCCGGCCACGGCCGCTGCCGTGGCCGGCAGTGGCCTGGCCACGGTGGCCAGGCCACTGTCACAAAAAAAAAAAAAATTTACTGGGGGTGGGGAAACCTTCCCCACCCCCATTTTGTCTTCTTCGGCCACGGGAGTGGCTGCTGCCATGGCCGTCTTCTTCGGCCATGGCCGCTGCCATGGCCGGCAATGGCCTGGCCACAATGGCCAGGCCACTATCACAAAAAAAAAAACATTTCGTAACAGGGGGGGGGGGGGAAACCCCCCCGCCCCCCCTTTTTTTCTTATCCGGCCACGGCCGTGGCCGCGGCCGGACAAGGCCGCCACGGCCGCTGCCGTGGCCATCTTCTCCGGCCACGGCCGCTGCCGCTGCCGTGGCCTGGCCACTGTCACAAAAAAAAAAACATTTGGTAACAGGGGGGAAACCCCCCCACCTTTTTTTCTTCTCCGGCCACGGCCGCTGAGTGGCCGGCAGTGGCCTAGCCACGGTGGCCTAGCCACGGTGGCCAGGCCACTGTCACAAAAAAAAAAAAAAACATTTCGTAACAGGGGGGGGGGGGAACCCCCCCCCTTTTTTTTCTTCTCCGGCCACGGCCGTGGCCGCGGCCGGACAAGGCGGCCACGGCCGCTGCCGTGCCGGCAGTGGCCTGGCCACGGCCACGGTGGCCAGGCCACTGTCACAAAAAAAAAAAAATTGTAACAGGGGTGGCGGGTGGGGAAACCGCCCCCCCCTCCCATTTTTTCTTCTCCGGCCACGGCCGCTGCCGTGGTCGCCAGTGGCCTGGCCACCCTGTCAAAAATTTAAAAAAAAATTTGGTAATAGGGCCGCCCCC
This sequence comes from Calamus simplicifolius, assembly GCA_900491605.1. Taxonomy (NCBI): domain Eukaryota; kingdom Viridiplantae; phylum Streptophyta; class Magnoliopsida; order Arecales; family Arecaceae; genus Calamus; species Calamus simplicifolius. Next base: position 178,465 of record UESW01001354.1, read on the forward strand.
CCTTTTGTCTTCTCCAGACACGGCCACGGTGGCCAGGCCGCAGTCCAAAAAAAAATAGTTAGGGGGGGCCACGGAGCTCTTTGGATAGACTAATTGTTATGTCTTGATTATGCAATAATATTTGTAATGCTAGATAGAAAGTCTTGTTGTATTATTATTTAATTAGCATAATGTTTATGCAATAATTAATTTAAGCAGAATGTTTATGCAATAATATTTGTGCATTTGTACTTATTTACAATTGTTATGTCTTGATTATTTATATTATGCTGCAAACTGAATGATGCATTAAATTATGTAATGCTAAATAAAAAGTCTTGTTGTAATATTATTTAATTTTCAGCAACAAATTAGTAGTTTCAATGATTTACATTTTAGTCTTCACAAATATTTGTATTCGACACAATAATCTTAAAAAGTTAGTGATTACATGTATAATTCACAAGAAGTTAAGAATAATAAGCATAAGTTCGATTGTCTTTGGACTTCCATACTATTAATCGCAGCACTATAACCTTTAGACCCGTTTGAGAATTTGTAAGCCTTAGTCTTGCAAATTCTCAAATTGTCCTGGTAGACAGTTTGGAATATTTCTTGCGATATGTTAGTCTGCTATTAATCATCGTTGGGTGAGATTTCGGTTTGTATTTGCTCATACGTTCTCCTAGTGTGGCTTATATACCACACATTTAGGAGAACATATGAGGAAATGCTGCCGAAATTTCAATGTAACCGATCGATGATAATTAATAGCAGAATAACATATCACAAAAAATATTCTTGAATGGGATAGGGCCTTACCTTATAGACATGGAGTGAAGGTAGAATTAATTTAAGACACTTGAATGCTTGTGAAGTCTCATGATTAAACGGACCGCCTTGCGGCCCGACCCAAACTCAAGCCCTCCCATTAGCCATGAACCTGTGCATCGGTCCTTGCTAGCACGCCAAGGATCGTAGCCGTGGCTCGCCCTTGCATGGTAGGGACCTTAGTTGCCTAAAAAAAATTGGTTTACTTATAAATGATTTAAATGGTTGTTATTAACCTTAGTTGTGATCAAGAAATAATTTAGTTATATATTTAGTAATAGTAATATAGTTTTATTTTGTGGTTTCATTTAATGATTTACCAGACTTTGTATAAGTCGGTCAAAAATGAGCGGGGCTCGCTCGTGGATGTATGCAAGGATAAAAGATGGCTTGCTTAATCCAAATTTTCTGAATGGATTGGAAGAATTTATCGCATTTGCATGTAGCCAACCTGACTGGATGGATGGCCCTAGGATTAGGTGCCCATGCAACTTCCACAGGTGTCAGAATAAAGCCTACAGAGATGTGGAAACTGTTAAGGTGCATTTGTGTAAGAAGGGGTTTGTTCCTGATTACTATGTTTGGTACTGTCATGGTGAACCAGAGGATATTCCAGCAGCTGTTATAGGCCAACAAGAGTCAATTCCCATAGATGAACCATTTGTGAATTTAAACACATATGAACAAATGGTGATGAATGCATCGGGTAATGAATTCAATCAGAATACATTTATGGAAGAACCAAATCCAGATGCACAGCAATTTTATGATATGTTGTGTGCTGCAAATCAAGAATTGTATCCTGGTTGTGAGGGTCATTCCCAGTTGTCTACAGCTGCTCGAATGTTGAATATTAAGGCAGAACATCGATTATCAGAAAAGGCGTTCAATTCTGTAGCTGGGTTAATCAAAGAAATTTTGCCAAATGACAATATTGCGGCAGACAGTTTTTACGCAACAAAGAAGTTATTGCGTGGGCTTAGGCTCCCAGTAAATAAGATCGATTGTTGCTTGAACAATTGTATGATGTTTTGGGGTGAAGACTCAAAGCTGAGATGGTGTAAGATTTATGGGAAATCGAGGTACAAAAACACCGAAGGAGGAGCCAGTATAAGTAGGAGGAAAAGTGTGCCTTACAAGAGGATGCATTACTTTCCTCTTACCCCACGCCTGCAGAGATTATACAGATCTGAGGCAACAGCTGCTGATATGAGATGGCATGCCGAACATGAATCTAAAGAGGATGAAATGCGGCATCCATCATATTCAAAGGCTTGGAAGCATTTCAATGAAAATCATCCTTATTTCGCTGAAGATATAAGGAATGTGAGATTAGGTCTTTGTACCGATGGCTTCCAACCATTTGGTCAAGCGGGGCAACAGTATTCATGTTGGCCTGTGATACTGACTGTATATAACCTTCCTCCGTGGAAGTGCATGAAAGATACTGCAATGTTTTTAACCGTTTTGGTTCCAGGACCATCAAATCCAAAGGAAAATATTGATGTCTTTCTGCAACCGTTGGTGGCCAAATTGAAAATGTTGTGGGAAATAGGAGTCGTAGCCTACGACATTTCTATGAAACAGAATTTCATCATGAGAGCTGCTTTGATGTGGACAATAAGTGATTTCCCGGCATATGCAATGTTGTCTGTTGGAGCACTGCTGGACGTCTGGCATGCCCTCATTGCATGTATGATTCGGATGCATTTACATTGCAGAAGAGGTAAGCAGTCATGGTTTGATAATCATAGGAAGTTCTTGCCCCCAAATCATCCTTACAGGCGTAATTTGATCGCCTTCCGGAAGAACAAAGCAGTCACAAAATTTGCCGAACCGGTTAGATCCGGCACGGATATATTTGATTCTATAGAGCATTTGGGGTTGATGTATGCATGGGAACCGGATGCAGATAGAATAAATGGCCGTATATGTAAAGAACATAACTGGAAGAAGCAAAGTATATTTTGGGATTTGCCTTATTGGAGCACAAATCTCATCCGGCACAACTTGGATGTTATGCATATCGAGAAAAATTTCTTTGATAACATATTTAACACGGTGCTAAACATCCCAGGAAAAACAAAAGATACTGCAAAGTCAAGAGAAGAACTTAATCAGTACTGCAGAAGAGGTGATTTGAGAAGGAGTGCCGATGGGACCTATCCTAAAGCCTGTTACACTCTTGACAGAAATTCACGAGAAGTTTTATGTAACTGGCTTAGAGGGTTAAAATTTCCAGATGGTTATGCCTCAAATATCGATAGGTGTGTGGACATGCATAAGCTCAAGTTGTTCGGCATGAAGAGTCACGACTGCCATGTTTTCATGCAACGGTTATTACCTATAGCTTTTCGTGAGTTGCTTCCGCAACATGTCTGGGAGGCAATTACGGAGCTCAACTTATTCTTCAAGGAGTTATCTGCCGCAGTCATTACTTCTGCATCCATGGCAAGGCTTGAGGAGGAAATTCCAATTATTTTATGCAAGCTTGAGCGAATATTTCCTCCCAGTTTTTTTGACTCAATGGAGCATTTACCGATTCACTTGCCATACGAAGCGAGCATAGCTGGTCCCGTGCAGTATCGCTGGATGTATCCTTTCGAGAGGTAAATATATACATCATTAAGATATGTTGACATTTCAAATATTATTTTATTGCTTGAAAAATTGGTTAATTTTTTGTTGCAACTTTACATATAGGTATCTTAAGAAGTTAAAAAATAATATGCGTAATAAGGCAAGGGTTGAAGGTTCTATATGCAATGCACACTTGGTCGAAGAAGTTTCAGCTTTTGCCTCACATTACTTTGAGGGTCACGTCCACACGAGGAGCCGAAATCATGGTCGTAACGATAACGTATGTGTGGACGAAGGAGAAGCTAATGACGGTAGAATATCAATTTTTAAAGCTATCGGCCGTTCATTTGGTGGGCAGAAGTCAAGAAATCTTAGCGATATGGAGTATAATGCAGCACATTATTACATCCTAATGAACTGTAGAGAAGTCGATCCATATATTGAGTAAGTGTATACTTCAATGCTAAATTAGAAATTTTAATTTAAATTATAATATACCACAATATTTAATTTCTAACATTAGTTTTCATCCTTTTCATCCCATAAGGATGTTTTGTGATAGACAACGACAGATGAATCCCGACATCAGTCAAGTTGCAATTGGGCAGAAATTAGAAACGGAGTTTGCTTACTGGTTTTATGAATTTATGAGTAGTATCACTCAATCAATTTCGATAATGGCTATTATTTTTTGAATTGGATGTCAATAGCTTATTAATTTATAGGTCAACGGTCCATGGTCCACAACCGATAATATTTTCATTAAATGTCTATCGCAATGGCCATTGAAGACCGTAACAACCTCTACTGGCTATTTTGTAAATGGGTACAAATTTCAGATTGAACGATTAGCAGCTTCAAGAGGCACGCAGAACTGGGGCGTGTGTGTGAAAGGAGAAAGTGTTGGAGCAAATATGCAGGATTATTATGGAAAGTTAGTAGAGGTGGTTGAAGTTGAATATCCCGGTTGGCCTATGAAACGAACCGTATTGTTTCGTTGTGATTGGTTCGATCCGATAGTTCCTGTGGGCAAAAGGGTTCATAACGACTACAATTTGGTTGAAGTGAACCATCGACGAAGATTGCAGAAATATGACCCATTCATCCTTGCATCCCAAGCTCAGCAAGTCTTTTACTGCGGATATCCAAGTTTGCGCAACGACAAGCGAGATTGGTGGGCCGTTTCTAAAATCGTCCCACGTTCAACAATCGTATTAGAGGAGAGTTCATCAAGTTAATCAGCCGAGTGCCCTGCATTTCAAGAGGATGAGATGGAAATGCATGCAATTGAGGACGACACAAGGGCTCCTGAAACATCACTTAGAGATCCAAATGGTGATGTCCAAGAAATTGCGGATGCAACTGTTCGGTTTCCTTCCGATGATAATGAAACGGATTCGCAATCCGATACGGCATCGGATGTTGAACCAACATTTCATGAAACAAATGACACCGATTAAACATAGAGGTTTTTTAAAATTTAACTTTTTTTTATAAGTGTTAAATTTTTACATAGTCAATCATTAATCGTAATTTAATTGTATGAATCTTTAGTATTTTTAGTATAACGGGCAGAGGTAGATCTACCGACGACAGACGGAGTGAGCAGGGACGTAGCCCTGCTACATCAGATCACATGAGCGTCGGAGATGGAGAGTTTGGATCTCCAGCAGTCGCACAGCCTTCGATCTCTCCAGCAGTATTACCATCCAGCCGATCGGCACATACCTCCGAGAGTTCTTCCACCATCGGCCGCACTGTACTTCGACTTGATGCTCAGGGGATGTAAGTATATACTAATTAAAATATATGTTTATGTTTTTAAGTCAATTACTTATAAACATGCATTTTTTTAACAGATTCATTGAGCAGCATCATGTATCCAGCCACATCAGCGCCGTATTTCAGAGGCATGCAGATCCCTGTGGCTACGATTGGCGCCACGTATCTCCAGCCACGAGGAAGTTTTATTTTTCTGAGTTTCAGGTAAACTTATTAAATACAATTTATCAGTGATATAAAATTTCTTAAACTTAATAAATTAGAAACTAACTGTTTATTTTAATACAGAAAAAGTTTACGTGGGATCCTGCCAGCTATGATGCCATTAGGGTAGCATGGGAGGCTCTGACGGGACGCCGATACTCCGACATGCTTCATCGTTGGAGGTCATCGGGTCAGCGTCCTACGCACGTGCCAGAGGATATTTGGCACGAGTGGCAGCAGGCCTGGCAGTCCGATGGCTGGCGCAGGAGGTCCGCATCAGCCAGCACGAACCGCCGATCTGAGAAGGGCGGTCCTGGCACGGGTCTCTTCCGCCATACTTTGGGCTCCATTTCGATTCAGGAGCATAGACGGCGTATGGTAAGAAAACATAAATATTTTAATTACTATTTTAGTTATTTACAAATATTTGTATTAATATCTTTTTTTTATTGTTATAGTCTGAGCAGGAGGGCGGAGATCCTGGTGAGTTTCGTCTATTCAGGGCGACACACACCAGGAGGGACGGTTCCTGGGTTGACACGCGATCACGGAATGTTGCGGTAAGAAATTAGATTTATGTAGTATCTATTTAATTTCTAAAATTTTATTTCAAGAAATTTATTAACTCATTTATTGTTGATTTCATAATTTAAAGACACGAGTCGAGGAGCTTCGCTCCCAGGCATCGCAGGTCGACTCTACTGATGGGGAGACGCCCGTCGAACTCTCAGCAGAGGAGAGTCGGCGTGTGTTTTTGGAGGCTGTTGGTGCCCAGCCACGAGACCGCGGGGTCTATGGTCTGGGTACTAGAGCTTCTATATATTTTCCCCATCAGGCCTCCAGCTCGCGAGTTTCTGGTGATATTCCTTCCGAGCGTTTACACGACCTTCGCAGATCTATTGCAGAGGAGGTTCGCCAGGAGGTCGAGCAGGATTTCGAGGATCGTATGCGAGGCCGGGATCAGGAGATTGCAGACATGCGAGATGAGATGCATTATTTGAGGGATATGGTTAGCCAATTGTCGCAGAGTCTTCAGCCTCCACAGCCTCCACGTGATCGCCCAGATTCTTGATGTATTTTTCTTTTCTTTTTTATGTTGTAAAAACTTCAAAATTTTAATATATAAATTTTTTTTGGAAATTGATTATTGTTTGGATTGAGTGAAAAATGTTTCTATCAATATTTAGATTTAACGAAATTGTATTAACCGTTTTAATTTTTAATCTTTTATATTTTTTAAAAAATTTAATTTGCGACGCATTAGCGACTGAAATTGCATTGCTAATATTTTTAAAATATTATTATTAAATATTGCGACGCAATGACCTGGCATCGCAATAATTTAAAAATAAATTTAATAGCGACGCATTAGCGACTAAAATTGCGTCGCTATTATATCTAAAAAATTTTAATAAATATTACGACGCAATGACCTTGCGTCGCAATATTTTAAAATAATTTTTATTTGCAACGCATTAGCGACTCAAATTGCGTCGCTATTATACCAAAAATATTATTATTAAATATTATGACGCAGCTAGATACGTCGCAATATTGCGATGCAATTTAGTGCATCACAATATTTAATAATAATTTTAAATATTAAAAATTAATTTTAAATTTAGCGACGCATTTGCATGCGTCGCAATATTGCGACGCAATGTTGCATCGCAGAGAGTCGCAATATTGCGACGCAATTGCAACAAATGGGTATTGCGACGGACATCTGAGCGACACCATCATTGCGTCGCTATTGCGTCGCAATAGCATGTTTAGCGACGCAATTGCGACGCATTTGGGCGTCGCAATATTTTATTTTTCTTGTAGTGAGACAACGACTGGCCGGAGCTCTCTGAAGAACATACATAAATTCCTGAGCTATAAGAACATTGTCTGAAATAGAACGCCCTCTAACAAAAGCCCCCTGTTAGAGGGATCACCAGACAAAGGTGGCGGGCTAAAAGACGAGCACAAACCTTATAGAGGGTAGTGCACAGACTAATGGGCCGAAAGTGCTGCGGGAGAGAAGCATTAATACGCTTGGGAACCAAAGTAATGAAGGTCTGGTTCCACTCTGAAGGAATGTGACGAGCTTGGAAAACATCCTGAATGGCCTGAGCCACCTCATGCCCAACAATATCCCAGTAGTGTCGATAAAAGAAGGGCGGAAAACCATCAGGGCCAGGGGCCTTGTCCGGACCAAGCTCCCAAAGGGCCAACCTAATTTCCTCCGCAGCAATCGGCCTAACAAGCATATTATTATCCATGGAAGAAACCTTCCTAGAAGCCGGAACATGAACAACCGGGCCCCCGTCACCAGTAGACTCAGCCCATCTGGACTGAAAAAAGTGGAGAAGTATGTCCCTGATAGAGTGGATGTCCTCCTGAGTGTGCCCGTCATTATCAACTAACCTTCGAATCCTGTTAGCCGCACGCCGCTTCAGAGTAGCCTGATGAAAGAATCTGGTGTTACGATCCCCATCACAAATCCATTGAAACCTGGACCTCTGCCACCAGTACACCTCCTGTTGCCGCAGAAGGGAGTGATGACGAGCAAGCAGATCCCTAAGAGAGGAGAGGTCTGAATCCACCAAAAAACCTTTCGATCCTCCTTAGCCTGCAAAATGCTAATATCATCTTCAACCTTTTCAACTTGTCTGACCAGATCCCCCACCTCCAGCCTATTCCATCTGGACAGCCTACGTCTCGCCATCTTAAGATGATGCGATAACCGATAAACAGCATCACCCCTAACAGGAATATGCCAAATCTGAGCAATGATAGAACGAGCAGCAGAATGATCAGTCCAAAACTTCTCAAATCTGAACTATTTGTGGAGAAGCTGATTATTCTCAGTGGAAATCAAAATGGGGCAGTGGTCAGATGCAATCCTAGGGAGGTGAGTAACGGAAACCGCAGGGAACCTTTGAAGCCACTGAGCCGAAGCCATAGCTCTGTCAAGCCTCTCCCAGACGCGAGCAGTCCCCTGACGATTGTTGCACTAAGTGAATTGGGGACCAGAAAACCTCAAATCCATCAGCCTAGAAGAACCAATAAAGGATCTGAATTCAGTAATATCAGCTAAGGCAGTAACCGGTCTTCCCCCATTTTTCATTAGCCTCAGAAATGCAGTTGAAATCCCCTGCAATAATAGACGGAATACCTTGTGCAAGGAGAGCAAGCAGTTCAGACCAAAGAACCCTTCTCTCCCGATAATCCGTACTGGCGTAAACGGCCGATAGAAGCCATGGGTCAGAAGCCCTCTCAGAGATCATAAGACCAATCTGCTGGTTACAATGATGGAAAGCATCAATCGTAGCAATAGAGGCTCGCCAAATAGCTAACATTTCCCCCGACAACCCTACAGCCTCCACCGCATAGGAGGACCAAGAACGGGCAATCTGTCTGCGGACTCGAGCAAACTATCACCCGACAGTCTGGTTTCCAAGAGGACACAAATATCAAATTTATGTAACTATAATAATCTACTAAATAAGGATCGAAATGAAGACTTTCAAGCTCCTCTAACATTTTAGAGAAGAATCTTTCATTTTCAAACAAAAAAAAGTTAGGACCCATCCTATCATAAAGCTATCAGCAACTCCCCCCAGAGATAACTCTCTTTTTAGTCTAACGCGTCGAACTGCCGACCCTATTATATTTTTATTTATCCCTTTGTTTTACTAATCCTGGTGCCGTGGAATCCACTAACCGCGGTGAGGGCCGCCAATGACGTTCCCCACGTGGCGCTGCGCTGCGGACGGCTCGCGGTGACAAGAATTTTGTTGGGTTACTTTGTCATCGTCTAATTATTATGCTTTTGGGAGCAGGGAAGGGATCCGGTCACCGCCCAGCGCTTTACAAGGAGAGGGCCAGCGCGGAAGGCTTCTGGTCTCACGGGGCGTTATTTTCCGGATCCGGTCACCGCCGTCGGAAGAGAAGACGAGAGCGATCCTCTCGTCGGCGTGGCGGGAATGCACGCTCGGGGAGGGGAACTTCGGGAAAGTGAAATACGCGCGCCACGTGGAGACGGGGCAGGCCGTCGCCGTAAATATTCTCGACCGGAAACGCATCGAATCCCTCAAAATCGACGACCAGGTAGGGCAGGCCCCTTTCTGGGAGCAAACTTAATTCCGTTTCCCTTTCTTTTTCGCCCTCCGGCGGGGGCATTCCGGGAACAAGCATGGTTGAAAAAGAGAATGAACGGGGGGCGCTCTTTGAGATCCGTGCAGATAAGGAGGGAGATCGGTACGTTGAAGCTGTTGAAGCATCCGAACGGCGTCCGATTGCATGAGGTTCGTTCCTGTTCTCGAGCCCTTTCTGCCTCTGGGAAGATACTTTGTTATTTTATTATTATTATTGGGTATTTTGGGAAGTTTCATCGAGTTTGTTCGTTCGTTGCGCCAAGCAATGAGGGAGGGAGGGAAGGAAGGAATGAGTTTCCTTTTGGTTCCGCTGTCGATTCATCGAATGGTTTGAAGGAAGTACAAGCTTTCATTCCGATCGTCGGATCAAGTCGTTCGGATCGATGGGTCCCATCTGGTATATTATTATTCTCTGCTGATTGACCGCACGATGCGGGATGGGGACCCCCACTTGCACTTGGGGAACAGGCTGAACAGCAGTCTTGTCACAGAGCGGTGATCACGCAAGCCAGAATCCCTATCCAATCCAGCGGTTGGGAGGGATGGCGGAGGCACGCCGATCAGAACCGTTCGAATTGTATGTTGAGCCGTGGGGTCCATTTGCACTTATTGAATATTTGACACCTGCCCATGTCTGAACCAAGAGAACAAATGCCATTTATATGCAACAATGGAAATGAACTGATAAAATAGGGACTGCTGCCACCTCCCATCCCATGTGACAAGCTTGTTTGGGCCAAGGTGCAGGTAAATTACTCTGATGGATACAAAGCCTGCATTCAAGCTATTCATATATATATATATATATATATAACTTTGTGGCAGATATGTGTCTGAAATTTTACTTGAGAAATGATAATTTTTCTAACTCCTTCCTATTGTATGGGTTTCGCTAGAACCTTATTGAATAATTAAACAAAAAAAAAACTTTAAAAGTTATGAACAATAAACTAGACATAAGAGGTGTACTGATTTCTAGTTTAGTTTTTAATGGTTATAAACTAAGATTACATAGTCCTTGAATATGTGAATGGTGGCGAATTATTTGGCAAAATTGTAAGGAGCTTTGATTTCTATATATATATTATTACTTTGCTTGCTTCTGCTTTACATCATATGCAAACTTATTGAGTCATTTTGATATGAATTTTTTTTATCGTTGGATGTTGAAGGCACTGAAAGGGAAGCTATCAGAACAAGAAGGAAGGAAGCTTTTTCAGCAGCTAATTGATGCTATAAGTTATTGTCATGATAAGGGTGTTTACCACATGGATTTAAAGGTGAATGATTTTAATCCAAAACTACAAAATATTCCTTTTTTTATGGCCCATTCCTGCCTTCAATCTCTTGTGGTCTGAAAACTTTTGTAATTTATACTAGCTCGCACTTTTAAATTGTCTTTATACAGCTGGAGAATGTTTTTATTAATGCAAAAGGGAACATAAAGATAACTGATTTTGGCCTCAGTGATTTACCTTAGCATCTTGGGACTGATGGTTTGCTGCATACAACCTGTGGCAGTCCAAACTATATTGCCCCTGAGGTGATAACTGAATATCTTTATAATATTTCATGCGCTCATAATAATGTCTTTATTAATCAATTAAAAAGTGCTCGTGACAATGCTTGCAGGTCCTTGCCAACAGAGGGTATGATGGTGCAAGGTCTGATATCTGGTCTTGTGGTGTCATCTTATATGTTATTTTTGTAGATATCTTCCTTTCGAAGATAGAAATCTTGTTGTTCTCTATCAGAAGGTATATAGAAAGAACCAATGATAAGATTGACCAACTAATGAATACTATATATTTCAGTCAATTCTTTTAGATATTCAGAGGAGATACCTGTATCCCTACATGGTTATCCCCTGGTGCTTAAAACATATTACGGAGAATTCTCAATCCAAATCCTATCACCCGGATAAATGTAGCTGGAATTAAAGTAGATGAGAGGTTTAAACAAGATTATACTCATGTTGTTCCGAACGATGACGACGACGATGATGATATGAGTGTTAACAATGTAGCTCTCTCGATTAAAGAGGTACCATGCGCTGATGGCATGATATTAGGTACTAGTTTCTTCTCATATATTGTTGACATTTGGGTATGATATTGAAAACTGTCATGTTTCTTGAAGCATAATGAGGGAGATTTTCCATTGTCACCCACCCACACCAATGCTTTTGAGCTTATTGGAATGTCTTCATACCTTGATGCCTATGGCATTGCTCATGATCTTCCCTAAAGTCCATCATATTTTGCGTTTTTATCAGCACTCCAACCGTTTGCTAAAATCAGTCCATACAAGTACCAGAAACTAAACAATACATGGTCTCAAGATATGACGACTGGAATTTAGCAAAATGATAGGGATTTCTAATGGGCAACCAAAGTGAGTCCGGTGACCAAGATTGTCATAAATAGTGCCTAGGGAGTCCTACCTATGCGGTCAGGCTGCCTGCAACCAACATACCTTGTATTTTTCAAGCTACTAGGTTAGGCATCTAGTCGAGCACCTATGTTAGCGGCTAGGCATGCATCAGTTCATCTATTAGCCATTTTGGTATTAAGTGAATGCTAAATTTTAGGCAGAGAATTTGCTATTCATTAGTTTGGGTTGCATTCTTGAGTCATGAAGTGAACTTATCAAAACACTTTAAGACTATTTTAAGATCAAAATCATCCATTTTCACTCTTATCTTATGCAGCTAAGGGCAACCATCTATCAAGCTACCCTCTCTTAACTTTATATCCTCTTCTCCATCATGACTGGCAAGAAATTACAAGCACTGAACCAGGGAAAGGAGGAAATTTGGAGGATAAAGTTATTATATCTATGATTAATTAATTATACACAACAATTACATTAAATTTAATATATTCTATGTATTTTAACTATAAGAACCCACCTAGCTACTTAGGCATCTTGCCTAGGAATTTAAAGGAGCCGCTATCCAGAAACACCTATGCATTTGACTTACAATGTCAACGAGCTCTTCCTAAAGAGATTGAGGGATTTGTGGCGCTGCTATCCCCTTATAAGTTAATAGCAACCGATGTATATTTATAACTATCCTCCTTGATCCTTGACCCATATTACTCCATCAGACCATGATAATTGTCTCATCAATAACCATTTATATTATCCTATAGTGTTAATGGGCCATTGGTCATATTTTCTAAATTTATAAGGCGATACTTAATTACTAAGTAATCAATGTGCATGACACAATCAAAGTAATACCTTGAACTACACAAATTATAGGCTTCTTCTAAGGATAACTTGCGCCAATGCCAGTCATCTACAACATAAAAAATTAAAAAATTGAATTTTAGCATCCAACCTCAAGTTCTCAAAGAATTGGATAGCAAATTTAAATGAAAGAGAGCCCGATTAACGAACCTTTGATTTCCGAACCTTTGATTTCCTTCAATTTCACATACGAGATCGAGGAACCTTTGCTTCCATTGACAAACCTTTGCTTGCCTCCACCTCCTCCTCCGCTACTAAATTGATGATCATTAATAGCCAATCCCTTCTTTGGAATGTTGTATACCATGTAAGGCACCTGCCGAGCAAGCTCATCTTCATAAAATAAGTTGATTTTTCATGGCATTTTTCTCATGTAGGAGGCCATCCGTTTTGTATAGGGATTGTATAGGGAGAGAGACTTCCATAGGCACAATTCATTTTCTTCATGAAAGAAGTTAGTCTTTTGGGTCCTCGTAAATTAGAATTTTAACAATCTCCTCCACCAAAGTAGTAAGAAAAAATCTCTTTAGTAGATCGTTTATAGAGGACAGAGCTCCAACAGCACCCATATCATAAATCAAAGATTACCTATTTAGTAGGATGACAAAAACAATATTAATGGAAGCACCATTGCCAATTGATCATAGCAGGTCCCTTAACAAAGAGCAAAGGACCTTACAAATAAACTTCCAAATAGGATATGCTTTTAAAGGAAAATCGCCATTAAACTTACACTTAGCAAATAATACATTGGCACTTTTATCACTCATAGTGCCTCCCATCACAACTTGAGATTTGGTATACCTAGATCACCCTCCTCCTTAATCTTGCACAAAACCTCCCAAGCAATAATGTTAATTGATCTTTTACTGCTTTCATAACCCCATAAAAAGCTTCTAATGGTTCTTTTAAACTAAACTAAAGAACTCTTGGGAACCACAATATTAGAAATTATTTGGATTGAGAAGAAAGAGAAAATTGACCTTATTAAGATAACCCTTGCAGGGAACAATAAAAAAATTCACTTCCAACTCTCCATTTGCTTAAGGATTCTACTCTTCTGGGATAACATATCTTGAGAGTTTAATGATAGTCTCTTAAAAGGGACTCTCAGACAATCCGAAGGCTAAATACACCACATCGTCAAAATGTCTGAAAGTTTTGAGGCTTTACTATGTGTAATAGCAAGCTGAACTGAACTATTGACTTTTGAAGGTTAGAGTAGCTCCCCAACATAAAATATGTCCTCCTATCTTATTTTGTGATACTGCCTCATTGATTCCTCTAGTCAGCATTTCTGCATATAGAATGAATAAATAAGGAGAGAAGGAGCACCCTTAATGCAACCCCATAGAAGATTTAAAGAAGTTAGAACGTGACTCGTTAATGAGCATAATAAATTTTAGTTCCAAGACACATATCCATTCTATTAGTTTTAATGGAAAGTTGAACTAATGAACTAAAAATGGGGGGGCCTTAGGATCCTAGTACTTTTGTATAAGGATAACAAAAATGGCCTTCCATGCTCTAGACATAGGCTAGTGTTCAAAGAAGTGATAAATTGCTACGCATACATATTGTTTTATAATTAGCCAAAAATATTTTAAAAATCTAGAAAAAAAACCATATAGTCCTGGTGCCTCATCGTTGCCATTAACTTTAGTGCTTCCTATATCTCCACATCTGTAAATCCCTTTGCCTATATATTTTATTCATCTATCAACCTTTTTACCACTTCAACAAAGTGTAGTATAGCACATACTAGGAGATGCCTATCACTATACAAAATATTCCTGAAAAAATCTTAATATCATTTTTTGTCTCAACTGCCTACCCATCATTGGCTTCCATTTGCATTATTCTGTTCATCCTTCTAATTAATTATGATGAAAGTATAAAAATAACCTTGTTCTTTAATCTCGTGATTAAAGCCACTGAACCTGTGATCTTTGCCTCCAAAAGCTATCATGGATGATTAGCAATTTATGATAGTACCATATATTTTATCTCAATCTCTTTAGATCATCAAAATTCAACCCACCTAATATATCTTCCAGATTCTATAGTTCTAAGATCTCCATTTCCACCTGTTCAAACTATTGAAAAGTGTCTCCAATACTGTTCTTATTCCAAGAGGGCAAATTTTATATTCTTTAATTTTTTGTTAAACTTAAAGTGGGAGAGTCATCCATTTTAGGTCTTCAAGCATGTTAAACAATAACATATGAAACTGGATGTTGTAGCCACCGGTTTTCAAATTTGAAGGGCATAGGGCTTGTGTCCCGTTTCTCTAAGGATAAAAGTAAGGGATAGTGATTAGACCCTACTTTGGCGAGATGGTACATAGATGCCTCTAGGAACCTCTAAAGCTAACTATCAGTGGCTATAATTCTATCCAACATTTTTCATACTCTAGCTCTTCCATCATTGTTATTGTACCATGTGAAGTTAGTACCATGTAAACCTAGTACCAAAATATCCCTATTATTGCCTTCCTTCGGCTTCTACACTGCCATTAGGCTTGCTTCCTCACCAGCTCTTTTACTCTGCATCATCAACAATTTGCTTGGTCTACCCACCGTTGTCAGGCCCTTTATCATAGTTTTGGCTGCTTCCCTTCTATTTTTTGGCATGAACTTAAGATACAATTTAGTTGAACCTCATCCATCCTTTACTATGCATCTTTTTTCTCTTCTCTTTCTCCTTATTACCGAGTGGACTAGTTGTATTCTAAATTGATTCATATTTAGTGCCTTGAGATGCCGCTGTATAAACCAACTCAATAAAGGATGAAGTTTTTCCTATCTCAAGTAAGCCACCATGGTTTCAGATCTAGAGAATCCATGGCTTTCTTCCCCTCTTGTCTTCGATCTTTCCCTTTGGTAGCATCTTGGGCTTACCTACTATGGCCCTTAATCAATTCGATTTAACCCTAAACTTCATATCCGAGTTGGATCCACTAAAACCCGAGTTAGAATTCTAGGCTCTATCTTACTTGCCCATATTAATACATACTATTTTATCCTATTGATGCATTTAGGCATAGCCCTCCATTTTTTGGCTTCCTAATGCCTCAATCTTTATAACTTTCTCAACTGCATCCCCTGATTGATTCTTCAGAATAACATATTTGGATGGAAAGACAACCAGTCCCTCCTTATGGGGATTTCCTTAACTTTATCAGAATTTGATATTTGAATTTTAAGCAACCTCCTCCAAACCTAATTTCCACTATCCATTTTGATGCCTTTGATTGCAGCCTCAGGCACTAGTTTTGTTTGGCTCGGACAGCTCCTGACTCCTCGCTTAGTCTTTGTATTCTTGGTTGAATAAGTGTAACTCAGTCCTCTTCTATCCCAACTTGATGCCTAGGATTTGGAGCAACTAGCCATGGCCCATACAATCAATAGTCCTTGGATTCCTTGGAAGATAATGAGTGGGATGCCCTATAATGACCCATTGAGGAATGACTACCAACCCAATATTTAATTATAAATTCTCCTTTTTCTATCATAGATACAATCAAAGGAATAGCATCAAAGTTGCACTCTATGACTCCATGACCAACTCAACCACATGCATAATATAAAAGCAGAATCCCTTTATATGTGAAACTCTGCCATAAGATTTCCACACCCTCTATTCCTAATAAATCCACCTCTACGATAAAAGGGTCTTGGATATTCACTAAGATGCAAACCCTAGAAAAAATTTTAAGATTCAAACTATATGTTCAATTATCTAACTACAAGGGTTTTAAAGCCACCATAGTGATTTCCAAAAAATTTTCCCTGAATTAGAACTCAATGGGGAGTTCATCCTGATCCATGCAATTGCCTTCTTAATGGGAGATTTGAAGGCCTTAAAGTTTGCCCTCTAGGGTTCCAAAGTAAGAGCATAGCCTCCAACTGACCATGGCCCCTTTGTGAAGATCTTGACTAGATCTACTTTAATTTGGAAGTAAAACACATAAGATTAGAGTCCATGGGAAACACCTTAAACTCACATATCATTCTTTATTGAGTCTTGAGAGAACTCCTAATGTACTCCAAACTGAATACCTTCCCAATGATTCTCCTAATGAGGGTTAGTTTTTCCTTTAACATGCACAACTTTCTTGAAATGAAATCTCAACTTCTCAATATCCTCCTCAGACACTTGGCACAGCTCCAAAGATGGGGACCCCTATCTAGCCATCGATGCTCACGATCGAGTGCCATGGCTCTCAAATTGTTGCTTGGGAGGAAGGGCTCCCCCACTCCTTGTTATTCTCTCTCTGCTTTCTACCATTTCTAGTCGCCGATTGGTCTTACCTTTTTTCACTTTGCAAGCCTCTATTATTACTATACAAACATGGGTTGTGTTGACCCAAACATAAGATCCATCAGTGTATGTAGAGTTATAAAATGGGTCACGCCGAATTAGAACAGCCTGCAACCCACTTGGTTAGTAATTTTGCTGGCTATGCTAGCATAGCATAGTATTGTTCACAAGCTATACTAACATGAGCCACAGAATCCAAACTCTTGGCCTGGCATGACCAATTGATTTTTTTTTAAGTACTTACATTTAACTAGTTTATGTAAATTTTAGTTCTTTTAAAATATTAAACTTGATTGTTAACTATTTTGGTTAATGATTTCAACTCTCTATCATCATAATTTTGTTTTACACTAAATACAAAAAAAAATTTAAATATATATACATAATACTAAGTTTTTATTTTTTTAAAGATATTACATAAAATCCAAAAATATATATAAAAAATGATAATCATCTTTATTTCTAATAGACATGCATAAATCTCTTATTTATTATACTCATCTCTAAAAAATATATTTTAAAACTAAAAAAAGGTTTGAATAAAAATTTTAAAATAATGCAACAAGATAATGATTAAGTACCTGCACTTAATAAATTTTACACTTAATGGCATTCAAGTATTAAGTTATAAATTTCGATGCTAAATCATTAAAGATAAAAGAAGCTTGTAATGTGGCAAAATTCTATACAATAAAACAACTACTTTTTCATTAAACTATACCTTTTTTTCAATCGATATCTCATCCAGTATTAATTATAAGAGATTGTTGCTTAGTAATTACAAAATAATCTCCCATAACCTAACAAACCATGAGAAATTATAATGTTATATTTAAGTAGATATAGGAGTAAGAAAATATAATAAAAAAATCTAAACATTCAATCAAAAGGTTTCAATGCAATTTACCTAATATAAATTATTAATTTATCTTAAATAAATTACTTTTAAAGTTTAAATATATTTAAAAATAATAAAAAAAATTATAGATAAATTAAGAAATAAATCAAAAAATATCATTACTTGGTCATTTATAGTCATTGGAGTGTCATTTTTATTTTTGAATCAATTTAGCCAAAAATAAAATTTATATGTTAATTGACCAAAATACCCCTTGAACATAACTATTTATGGCTGCTAGAGAAGATATTTTGGGTTAAAAAACCCTCCAATCCATCGCTAGACCCTACCAGTCCATTGTAGACTGTGAACCAATGCAGCTTACTGGCCTTCTAGCCTAGCATGGTCGAGTACTGTTCATTATGGACCGTGCTAGGCACGACCTAAATGGAGTGCCAAGGTCCGTTTTATACCATTGGCTGAAGGAAAAGACTTTCCTTTTCCTTAGCTACAACCAAATGGACATCATAGAAGTTATCCACATGGTACAATTACCTATTGATATTTTAAATTATAAGTTTTTTTTTTTTTTATTTGTGTGCGTTGATAACCATACAAGAAGGACCAGGTTCTCATATGAGTTAATCCGTTGAGCGTGCCTGCTAAAGGAAAGATTGAGATAAAATTTTAAAATTTGAAAATGGTCCATTTAACTTATACCTTGCTCGCACTAGAATGCTGTGCGTCTAAATAAGAAGACCCATCCGATCCCGAGAACACACACTCTTTCACGATAATTTATTTCACGAGAGGCAATGGTGGTTACCTTGTTACCATGACCACCATTTTGCTTTTGGGATCTGGCCTGTGACAGTTTTGGTTGGGGTCTAGTTTGACAAAGAGGTAATAAAGCCTATCATCCTTGGCTGTTTACAATGGTATCAGAACATATTATGCTGGTTTCTTGGCATTTCTTTGTGAGTTCAATATAGCCTCTGCTAATACAAATTCGTTTGTTCTCCATCTATGACCTGTTACGAAGATGGTGCTTTTATGTATGCTAACGTACGTAGGCCACGAAATTTATATAGGATGATGGGGAACTTGCAGTTAAAATTTGGTGAAAAAATGAATATTTGATTAGAGATAGACAGTGTTATATCTCAAAATTTAATTTTACATTAGATGAAAAAGAAATGTATTATATGCTTATAATTCAAGTTCACTTGCTATTCATTAACTTCTACTCAAGTTTTTAGGCCACATAATTTCAGTCTGCTAACAAAATTAATTGAGCCAGTAGATAAGCTTAGGGCATTGGCCATGGCATGAAGTATTAACAATTCGACTAGAGATAGATTCTGACTAGCTTATGATGTGTGATGATTACATCGCATTGTAAAGGAAAAAGATTGTGATATTCCAAAATTTAGTGTCACTATAACTCATGTCTATTTAGCCACATAGTTTTAACCTATTAATGAAGTTAATTAAGCCACTAGATGAGTTTAGCGTTATAAATAGCACACACTAGTTTTTGATTAGCAAGATAAACCTTAGATTATAGTTTCCTTTTTGGATTAGAATTCAAATTAAAAGTTTGTAAAATCGGTATCATCCAACAACGTATCGTTTGTGTGGCTCAACTTAAACTTGAAAGAAAATAAGCCTCTAATATTGAATATATAAAAATCAAAATTTGATAACTTGAGGAAGAAGAAGACCCGTGCAGTTGACCGAAATAGCATAAGAGACGCTTGCACCGCATTCAAGGGGCACAATCAGGCGTCCAGCATGCCCGCACCCATTCCGTATCTAGGATTGATTTATGATGCGTGAGGTGGCAGTTTTGCACACCGTAAGCAAGCATTGGCGACTTCTATTTGGACCAAAATGCCTGTAATTTAATTTTTAATTTATATTTTATGATATGCATTACATTTATCTTAAAACTAAATAATTTATTTGATAGACTATTTGGCAGTTCATTGTTGATACATGCATGCATCAGTTTTTTTTTTTTTTTGTATTTTTTTGTGGTTCTTTTGATGTAGTGGAATTAATCTAATTGCCACGATAACTAAATGATGTTGCCAACATGGGTAATGCTAGAAAAATGTGTTAGTCTAGAAATTGGCATGTATTACATGATGCACATGAATTAATATGTGTTTTAAATTTTTTCATAAATATATGGATTTATGCTTAGATAGATTTGTTTGCATTATAGTGATGTGGCATATAAGAATATGCAAACATATGTGATGCATATTTATGTTGTGAACAGTGGGGGTAACTCGTTATATATTTTATTCTAGATCTATTAGAGATATTATTTTAACTTACATAATAGGAGATGACTAATTTCAATCTTAATATCTAGGAAAAAATTTGTTGTCTAATTTAGATTGAAAATAAGTATTGAGATATATATATATATATATATATATATATATATATATATTCTTCATTTAATGTTTGTGTAATGAATATAATGAGATTGCCATCAAAGAGTATCATAGCTAATTCTCATTAAGAAAGAAAAATTTTAATGGGACTAATTATAAAATGCGGTATAAAAAGATTCGATATTTTCTTAACGAGAAAGAGGTACTTGAGATCTTGGATAATAGTATGAATCCTTCTAAGAAAGAGCGCACGATCGAAGACTGACCTAACAAGAAAGCTTATCTTGGTGCAAAAAGGATAGAAGGTTTGTGCCTTACCATGTTAAGCTAGATGCATGATGATCTGGTTGAGGAGTTTGAAAACTTTCAAATTGCTAAAAGAATATAGAAACAACTTAGGTTGAAATAAGGAAGCACGATAATAACTAAGCTGCGAGCTCTAAGCCTTAAGTTCAATTAGCACACACTGGAACCAAAACATACCATGGAAAAGTACTTGAAGGTGTTGTCTACTATGATAAGAGGCAACTGAAAATAAGCTCACTGATGAGCAACTGGTTCCGACCATCATAAGGTCCTTTCCAAAGCCTTCTTGGGGCCAAGTCACGTAGAATGAAGGTATCAAGAACTTTGAAATGATATCCCAGGTGGTAGCCATTTCCAAACTCCGTAAGGATGTTTGAAATGCATAGCATGTCTCAAGTCTGCTGGTTCATGACACGGGTTAGTAACTTTTCAGCAGTCTTGAGTTTGATCATGGCTTCTTCATGCGGACTGCCATGAAGGTGATTCTGGATACCAAAGAAAAGCACTACAGAAGGCTTTCCCAAAGGGTTTTGTTTAGTAAAACATTCTTTCCAAGATGTTGCAGAGCATCAGAGACAGACTTCATCATTATGAATTGTTTCTATACTATGACTTTTGCGCACTGAATCACAAATATTAGTATAACTTGGCAATGAATATATTTAAGATGAACTATATAATTACTAGATATGTGTAATACGAGGCGTTGACGAATGACCTTGTCCATATGGTATAGTGGTTGAGTTTGTCTCTAAAATCGATCCAGTCCTACCGCATATCATTTTACAATATTATTATGAGGCCAGGAATAAGAAAGTTTCAAATATACATTCATAGAACAGTAGTGTAATTATGGATCAAGAAGAAGACACTGATAGCCTTTTTACACCAGTGATAATATCATTCAGAAAATAAGAAACTTCTAGTTTGATTATTTTCTATGCTTTTACATTTAAGTAAGCAATTGGACACACTGATTTTACGTTTGTGGTTTAGATACAGCAGCTAGTCATCTGCTTCCATAGAATCACGTACTTCAGTGTTATTTCTCAGCGATCATTTCCTTCTTTCTTCCCTCACTGCAACTATAGACACAACTAATTAATGAGCCCCATCTGCTAGAATTATACTGGAAACCAGATGAAGTTTCCTTTCTCTGGCCGCCCAAAATACCAGCCATTTTCTGACAGTAGAATCACTGCGCGCCACACCCACCTTTTCTCATGCAAGAGGGGGTTGGATGACTTGCTCTCCAATGCAGCAAAAGAACTGCCGGCCCTTCCCAACTAACCTTACTTTCTTTCATCATCCTCTAAATGCAATCTCAACATTTGTTGCATGGCTCACACAACGTAAATCAAACTCGACAAAAAACCAAACGTAGAGTCTACTCTTGCATGTGTTTACACTACAAGAAAATGTTAAAATAGTGACAAAATTAGTGATAAAAATTTTCGTCACTAAATTATGACGGTTTAGTAACAAAATAGTGACAAAAAATTAAAATCAGTGACGGATTAGTTTTTTCGTCACTAAACTGTCACTAAATTAGTGACGGACTATCACATCCGTCACTAATTTAGTGAGGGATTGCCCTTCCATCACTAATCCATAACAAATTAGTGACGGAAGAGCAATCCGTCACTAACTTGATGATGTATTGCTTTTTCGTCACTAATCCATCACAAATTAGTGATGGAAAACAATCGTCACTAATTAGTGATGAATTATTTTCCGTCACTAATCCATCAAAATTAGTGATGAATGAGAAATCCATCACTAATTTAGTGACGAATTGCCCTTCCGTCACTAATCCATAACAATTTAGTGACGGAAGAGCAATCCGTCACTAAATTAGTGACGGATTAGTGACGGATATTTCTTTCGTCACTAATCCGTCACAAATTAGTGACGGATGAAACAATCCGTCACTAATTTTGTGATGAATGAGGCAATCCGTCACTAACTTAGTGATGGATTTCTTTTTCATCACTAATCCATCACAAATTAGTGATGAAAAACAATCGTCACTAATTAGTGACGAATTATTTTTCGTCACTAATCCATCAAAATTAGTGATGGATGAAAATCCATCACTAAATTAGTGATGGATTGCCCCATCCGTCACTAATTTAGTGACGGATTGGTCTTCCGTCACTAATCCGTCACTAATTTTGTGACGGATGAAGCAATCCGTCACTAACTTAGTGATGAATTACTTTTTTGTCACTAATCCATCATAAATTAGTGATGAAAAATAATCGTCACTAATTAGTGACGAATTATTTTTCATCACTAATCCATCAAAATTAGTGATGGATGGAAAATCCATCACTAATTTAGTGACGGATTGGCCTTTTGTCACTAATCCGTCGCTAATTTAGTGATGAAAGAGCAATCCGTCACTAATTTAGTGACGGATTTCTCCATCCATCACTAATTTAGTGACATATTGCCCTTCCGTCACTAATTCATCACAAAATTAGTGACGGAAGAGCAATCCATCACTATATTAGTAACGAATTAGTGACGGATTGCCCTTCCGTCATCAAATTTATACTTTAATATTTTTTTGTTTGAATGAGAAGAAAGAAAGTAAAATAAAAAATTTTAATAATTTATAATAATAATAAAATTTTATTATAAATAATTGCATGTCTAATATTTTTTAAAAGAATTAATATTAAAATAAAAAATAATAAAATATTTTTAAAATTTTTCTTCATAATCACTTTAATTTTTTTAAAAAAATTAACAATCTAACATTTTTTTAATTTTATTTTTTCTTTTTCTTTCTTTCTTTTTTTTTTTTTTTTTTTTCTTTCTTTCTACTTGCCTCTCTATCAAACACAGTGCAAGCTTTTTCACCGTTTAGAGTTGTTACCTAATCTCGTACCCTCCAGGCCCCACAATTAATGAAGCAGCGGTGGAAGGCAGTTTTAATGTCTTTCTTTATCTTGAGCGATATTTCTGAACCACTATAGCATTTACTCTTATTAACATATTATATAACGTTAAACAAAATTATAGTACTAAACTGACGCGTAAAAATTGTAATTAGTGGATATACGAAGCATTGAAATTGGGATTTTGGAATTTGCTAAGCTGCGCGTGGATGGAGAGAGGATGCCGTTAGCCGTCAAACACGGCTTAGAGGAAGGGAGTGTTGAGAGACGTCCATTGGAATTCTCAACACCTATGAACAACTTTAAGATCGTATTTTAATTTAGGTTGGTTAACTGTTTCCTAAATTTATGTTTAGGAAACTGTTTCCTAAATTATTTCACAGCCCAAGTATTTTAATTTTAAATAAACAGTTTCCTAAAAACTTGGCAAAATAATTTAGGTTGGTTAACTGTTTCCTAAATTTATTCAGATTTTTAGAAATTAAAAAACTAACCCAAATCCACTGCTAGATCGATGAGCCTTTAATAAAAGGGTAACAAAAATTAGATTCATAATATCAACAAAAGATTCTGCTACTTTAGTTAGCTAAAAACTTCTATTATATAAAATTAAATTAAAATGCTAGCTAGTAGTAGTACCCTTATAATAGATTCATCTTCACAGTGAGAATGCTGGGGCTATAGAACGAAATGGTAGAAGCTTGCGTGCAAGCTATCCAACATTCACCTAATAATTTCGTCACTAACATCACTAACCCCTATCCTATTCCGACGGAATAACAATTCCGTCACTAACATCACTAACCCCTATCCTATTCCGTCACTGACATCTCTAAGTAACCCCTTCCATCCGCTTTTTTTTTTCCAACGGCGCCCGCGCTTCTCTCTAGGGTTGCGTTCTTGACTGAGCCGGAGAAGGAGGCGGAGAGAAGGGGCTAGAAGAGAGAGAGCAAGAGGGCATCGGAGAGGGCAAGAGGGCATCGATCTTGCCTTCTACGCTTCGCACTCGTCCGGCTCTCGCCTTTCTTCTTCTCTTGCAAGGATCCGCATCAACCATTTTGGTGGTCTACGGCTGATTGAGGTGAGTCTTCTACCTCCGTTATTAATAGTGCACGGAGATGAGATGCAAAGATATTCTCTCTTGCAATCTTAGGATGCAACCCAGATGTCTAGATACCACTGTTGAATGAGTTGAGTCCTTCGATATAATTTTCAAAACACGCATGCCCTTAGAAAATACGAAGAAGAATCCTGGGAAGTTTCTGATGAAGCTTCGTTGTCAGTTTAGACTCTCGAGCAAGCATTGTATTCCAAAATGAACGTTGATTACTTAGCGATCGTTGGGGCCACTGAGTCAGCTAGCTCTGACCTTCCGAGATTAGTGAATTCCCGGAAGCTACCTTCTATCTGGAAGGTGGAGGTCAAGCACACGCTGATCTCATAATCCTAGAATTTGGATTATTAGAGCACTGCCAAATGCAAGTTATGACTCAAAATCCGGTAGTCTCCTTTAAATTTGTGGTCCATTAAGGCAAATTACAAATGTAGAACAGTATGAGAGACCATTTTGTAGCAAAAAAAAATTTTTTTTTCATTATAAATTTCAAAACAGCAAGTCCTTAACATTACAATGTAGAACTACAATATATAGGAACATGGAACAATATCCTGAGGCTACCAAAGTTCCTGGAGTTCTAATTGTGAGAGTTGATTCTGCCATCTACTTCACGAACTTCGACTATGTCAAGGAGAGGTAATGACATGTTATACCATCTTGATGAATTTGTTCCTTTTGTTTCTCATTTTAACATCCAAGGGCGACTAGTTCCTGATTTTAATTCTATGAAGCTTACATCTGTCAAAAAATATAAGGCTAAAGATGCATGTCTAGACTTTAGTTAGACTTCAAAAACTTGCCAAAGGATAAACAAGTCTTAGGGATTGCCTGGACCCCTGCTTCTCAGCCCGCCTGCAGGTGGAGTTGCTGGGGATGCCCAGCATGCCTGTCTGGAGACCTGCAGCTCAACTGGTTGGATTTTGTGGGGGATATTTTAATGGTACAACATGGTTAGGTTGAATTATGAATCTTCTTGGCACTAAAGACATCAATACCTTAAGTTGAACCTTAGCCCAGAAAGAGAAATAGAAAGACCTCTCAAATATTTGCATTGGCCAATATAAATGCATGGACTGAAATGCCCTAAAACATAATTTAGTAGCACTTTATAAAGTCTGAGTCTATTGGAGCATAGGCTTTGTCTTGGCACATATATCTCCTATGGAACCAATGATTTAAAAACAGGAGTTCAAAATTTCAGGCACAATTCTGAGTGTAAAAAACTGGGGTCAAATATAGGAAGGGGAGCTAGTGGAATGCATAGCCTTTAGGAAGGGTCAAGTGCAGCACATGCCATCTCTAAGGGCTACTTTCAGAGGTTGGTACCACCAACCATATCTTTCTCCTGTCCAGCCATCAACATAGTAGGCTAAGAGAAGGGTAAATATAATGGTTTGAGAGAGCTTATCCTTCGTTGCTTGATGGCATTCCATCATGTGTGATATAAGGAAACAAGTTACCTAAACACATATAAAGACATTTAACTAGTAGGCTGGGGCCATGCTACCATCCCTACCACCAAAACCAAAATAAAAGAAGGGCAAAGAGGGAGCCTACCAGTATCAAGTCCCATCTACCTTTTTTTTAATTATTTGATGGGGCTAACTATAATGTATAGTAGAGCTTATTTTTAATAAGGCCCATCTACTTTTCATCATTTCTCTTATATTTTAGCCACCAAATTTCAACAGATTCACCATTTTTGGTATAACTTGCATGTTGAGGATTTGGAAGCTTGAAACTTACATGTTCTACCTTAAAGCACCCTGAGAGAATCAAATTGCACTAAATGGAAGATCCACATTAGCCTTTTTATATGAGATACCCCATGGATTTCATTGCTGGGTATGTAAGAACTCCCTTGAGCTTGAAGAATACCTTTATCAGTTATCTTAATCTAGAAGGTTTTGTTTAGGGTCATATAAATTGCTTGAAAGCTCTCATTCCAGTTAGTTTGAGGGTTTGGGTGAGTGACTGTGGTTGAACATTGGAGAGAGCAGTCATCAAGGTGAAAGGCATCTTTCTAGATAAGATTTTCTTTATACTTGGAGAGAACATTGGAGAGAGCAGTCCATCATCAAAATGGCACATGCATATGCCACTCTTTTCATCTTTCCCTGATTGATTGATTGATTGACTGGCCTAATTTAGGTGCCACATCCTCTGAAAAGGGCTCTGCAGAGAATTTTTTTCTCAACTGGCATCATGCATATCAAAATTGGAGTTTACTTCTTGGACTGCCTGTTGGAAAGTGTTTAGGTTGGGTGGCTCTTTTTGGACCACATAAAAGGCGCCCCTAAAAGTTAAAAGCAGCGCACTAGCTACTATTCAACACAAGCAAAGCTGAGCTCCATCATAATGGTCGGTGGCACACACTGGTTTGGTTGGGCTGACATGAAGTCACCTAAAATCCATCTTCACAAACCCAATCCACTTCCTCTTCTTCTTCAAACTGACATCTACTAAAGTGAAAAAAAAAAAAAAAACTTGACAGAGGTGTCACACTGGATTTTTGTTCTAGCATTAGCCAGTGACATCTAAATTTCAACTATTGTGATCAGTATCTGATCTTGACTCCTAGGTGGCTGGTTATGATTCCAATGCAGTCAGAGCATCTACCAACTATGGTTGACATTATAGAATAATGATCTCCACCTTAGCATGGCAAATTCCTCAGCCCAGACCAACTCCACTTGGCTGTACCATGCATGACAAATTTGCCTCATATCAATAAATGCCATTATGTGCACATGAAACCTTCTCAGAGATTGGTGTAATTAGTGAGATTTATATTGCCAAACATGGTGATTGATTGATAACTAAGTTGCAAGATTCAATGAGTTTTTCCTGCTTACGTAAAAAAGACTCCCTGAATTATGTTCTGAACAAAAGTGTGGCAGCCAAAAGTAGTTCTAAATTTGTTAAGTTAAATAAAATATAGAAAGAAAATCTTATCTAGAAAGTGAGATTATTCGCAAGCTTGCTTAAATGCATCCCTTCAATTAGCACATCAAGCTTCAAGCTAATCTAAAATCTTATCTTCACTTGGTAGGAAATGGAAGATTGATTCAGTGCCCCATTCTATTGAAGTGAGCTTAAAGTGATTATGGTGGGTTTGAATTAACTGAAACAAAGAGCAGGAAGGATAACCAAAGAGTTCTTTATTTTCTTCAAATGAATGTGATAAATGTCTCATTTACTGCTCCTAGAGAGCAAGTATGCAAGGGCCATTGGAGAAGCATTAAACTTCAAACTTAGATGTTTTAGTTTGTTGACTTCAAAAACATTCTTGCACTATTGGTTTAGTTCATTTAATATGAAGCCATTGTTGCACTATTGGTTTAGTTCATTTAATATGAAGCCATGCACTATTGGTTTAGTTCATTTAATATGAAGCCATCCTTGCACTATTGGTTTAGTTCATTTAATATGAAGCCATCCGCTACAGTTATCAGTAAAAACTTTCTTTATAGCTAGACAAATAGATATACCATTATGTGGTAGAGCATGTACAAATAACAAGTTGCATATGCTTATAAATTACAATGCATCCTCTACAGTTATTAGTAAAAACTTTAAGTGAATTTTTGGAACACTAGAATGATATAATTTCTCATAAATATTTTTTCCCCATGCACTGTTTGGTTGAATTATTCAAAACAAGTGATATCTCATATCAAAAGAACACACTTTATTTGTCAGTAGATATATTTCTGCCAATATTTTATCTTCTGATTCACCTCCAATATAAATTCATGCTTTCCACTCATCTGTAAAAAGTATTGTGCTTTGTAGCAAATTAGATCTGGCCTTTACTTGAATTAGATTTTTTTTAAAAAAAAATTCTGTCCTTATTTTATTCTAAATGACAACCTTGAATTTTCTGCACTTTAACTTTGTCTATAGCTGAATCTTCTCACGAAAACAAAAAAGTCAGTAGCAGAAGATGAAAGCATATGTCAACTCAACAACTCAACTCAACTCATCTAAGCCTTTTCCCAACTACATGGGAAGATGAAAGATGAAACCATATATGATAATAAATATTCAAATCATGGATCTTTACTTGAATTGATGGTCCCAGCTAGTTGATTTTTTCCCCTTCATTGACTGATGCAATTGCTTGATAATTGCATTTATGACAATGATGCAATACAGGTTCTGAGAGATTTCACCTGAAGTCGCTTATCGTAGCTTGGTTACACTTGGTGTTGCAAGTGTTCAGGGTATCCCAGTTGCTTCTTTTGAGAAGGAAGATGCAGATCGCCTTCTTTTTCTTTTGTAAAAACGAGGGAAAGATTTGAGTTTACAAGATGGATTGCTTTGTAGTGTGCCTAACTGGTCTCCTCTCTTATTAGAAAAAGGTCCAGCCTAATTCCAGAAGGAAAACCTATAGCCTTTAACAATACTTTGAGTGAGAATGGAGCAGCTTTCCTAAATGATGATCAGGACGTCAAGGAACAGCCAAGGTTGGTAGAAGGGGCTCGCTTGTACTCCTGCTCCAACTCACAGGAAATCCATGTCAAGTTCTTTCCATGCTCAACAGATGATTTCTTTAAACCCTCTGCCAATGAAAAAACATGGATGCAATAGATCCCCAATTCAAGTTTGCTCCGAAGTATGTTTTCTAATCCTCTAGCTGTGAAAGAGCTTGCATGTCCCTGCTTAACCTTGTTTTTTGCTTGTCTTGTAGGAAGAATTTTTGAAGGATGTCATGCAGTTTCTAGTCCATAGGGGGCATAGTCGGCTTGTTCCCCAAGGAGGAATATCTTAGTTTCCTGATGCTATACTTAATGAAAGCGCCTAGACCTTTTCAATTTGTATAGAGAGGTTTGCCTTTGTTCTCTTATGCATATACAATATGTAACTCTGCTTTGTGGTTACAGCATCTATGGCTTCTTGTATAATAATATGATTAGGCTCGGCAGATTCTGCAATTGAATTGATTGTTACAAGTATATGTGGTTACTCTCAATCTTGTGAATATTGTAGTTAACCGATTAAGCCTCAATACTTTTATTTTGTGTTTTTCATGTTACTTGGCTGCTTACATTTATATAGTTAATTGCTACAAGTCATGCTTGGTTGCTTGAATTTGTTATGGTTATATTGCTACAAGTCATGCTTGGTTGCTTGAATTTGTTATGGTTATATTGCTATGAGTCATGCTCTAATAGATTGCAGCAGAATATGCTGCTTATTAGATGTTCAGTTTTCGAGTTCATCTATAGATCTTCATTACCAGTGGGAAATAGTATATAGCAAGGTCTCCTCTAGTAGTTGTTAGTTCGGTTGTATGGGCGACTGATTGAAGTGAAATTGACATTGATTTGTATCAGTTATGCACAATATGTATTTGAGCATAGTATAGTTTACTTTCGAAGTTCATATCTCAACTTCCGTAAGTATCATTTGTTCACATGAACATTACATTTGTTTGCACCAATGTTTGAGTCTCAGTACTTACGGATGAAACACATTACTGATCCGATGCATTATCAGTTGCATTGAATGATATTTGAGCCTGTTTGTTACTCTTTTGAAATGGTTTTTGTTGGTATAGGTTCTTCGGATGTGATATGTTGAGGTTATAATTAGATTAGCTGCTATAGGCTTCATGGAACAAGCTCCTTGCACTTGGAGCTAAATGTGATGAATCTAAACAAATTTTGTTAGTAGGGACAATTGTCCTTGATGGTGTCTCAGTCTTTATCTCTCTTGTAACTCCAACTTAATATTCTTCCTTAAAATATTCTAAGTGTGTATGCTTCACGTCTGATTCTTCAAATCGCATTGCATATGCTACAGTCCATGCATATTACTGACAGGTGTTTAACTATCTTCTTCTTGAAAGCTTGATAGCATCTTTGTCAAGATGGAGTGCTTGGTAACAGGAAGTAGATTGGTTGGTTAAAATAATGTGATGATGCTAAGTTGGTTAAAAAAATATGATGTTTTCTCCAGGTATTTCAGTATTTAGATATTTCATTAGAATATAGGATTTCCCCAGAAGACATGCATGGTTCAAATTTTATGAAGCTAAAAAAAACCTGGATTTTAGGAACTCTTGCATAAATTTTCAAGCATATTGGGCTAGCAGTGCTTGTAAATTAATGTTTTTATTGGTAATGGAACTAAAGGGTCAAAGACCATTTCTTGTTTCACTTGATCTATAAGTTAGATGTTGCCGGGCTGCAGAATGAAAATGGATATTTTTCTGGTGATATATAGGGTGAAACTGACACAAGGTATGGTCCTCTATTCATGTTATTTTCTCTTTTTTTAAAAAAAAAAACCTGTTTGCTATCTTATTGCATTGCGACCCGTTCTCCTGTAGGTTCTCTTATTGTGCAATTTGCTGTCTCTCAATATTGCATCATCTAGATAAAATTGATGTGGAAAATGCTGTGAATTACATTGTAAGCTGCAAAAATTTGGATGGTGGATTTGACTCTATACTTGGAGGAGTTGCATGATGGGCAGAGTATGTTTTGCCATATTATTGGGTCACTTAGCATTACATTTATCACAGCTCTTCCTGGGAAGGCAAAAGGAAGATATATATTATCACAGTTGCCTTTAATGAACTTTGATGCATATCACTATGAACATGTCTGCCATTTCTTGGTCATTTATCAAGGTTTATTGAACATTGGAATGGTTTAAAAACAAGATATTCTCAGTTTTGTCCAGCTGTTAATCATATGTTATTTTCTCTACTGTTTTGCTGGCAATGCTTTTGTATGTTATCAGTTTTTAGTCTTAGCTGTTAATCGTATGTTATTTTTTCTACTGTCATGGTGGCAATGATTTTGTTATTTTACTTGCTTTTCCATTCTGAACTTCAAGTTTGATTGAACATACTTGATATACAACCAATATTGCAGTCTTCTGTTGTGTAGGAGCTCTTTCAATCACATGTTCCCTGCACCATGTTGACAGAGATCTTCTTGGCTGGTGGCTATGCGAGCGGCAATGTAGAGACGGAGGTTTCAATGGCTGCCCTGAGAAGCTTGCTGATGTTGGGAGTTCTTGACCCCTTTGTTATAAAGAAAAACTTGATTTAGAGGTATTTTTCAACAATTCATAATTAAAAATGCCATCAAAATCTTATCAGGTCTGCTATTCTTGGTGGGTACCAGCCAGCCTGATAATGATTGATAGGGTGCACTGGATTGACAAGGATAAACTCACCTGGTTCTTCAAAAACTACCAGGTTAGAATTCATATTCTGCACCAACCTCTGCAGCCTACCATTTACTGTTCCTCCTTATGGAAGCATTTGATTTCTTGTTTTGTCATTGAAGCTTGTCATTATTATCATAATGCAGGACAGAGAGAATGGAGGAATTTCAGATAGGCCAGATAATGCTGTTGATGTTCCTCATACCTACTTTGGAGTAGCAGGTGCTAACCAGCTTCTTTCATTTGCGTTGCTCAATCTGTGTTTTTATGTTTATCAGCTCCCTTGAACTAGTACCTTTTTCGAAGTGCATTGCAATATTGTTATGTTCTAGTGTTAAAGGCTTGTGGATATAACAGAAGCCTTCTTTTGTTTGATAAACAGGACTTTCATGCTACATCAGAGGGAGCCAGTAAACGGTGTTCAAAGGATTGCTTCAGATGTACATTTCTCAAGTGTAGAGTTCCTAAGGCAGCCGAAGACATCTTAATAATTTGATGTCTAATGTATAAAACATTAGTATTGTTGATGTATACAGTTATATTATCTTATTTATGAAATGCATTTTTTATTCTTAAATTTGAATTTTCATCTATAAATTTCATTAGAATGCATTAAATATATTATAATTTAAAAATAAATTTAAATTTATAAGAATAAAAATTTGATTAAATTTTTTTAGGTTAATGATGGATTAGTGATGGATTTCTGATAGAAATAATAGTGATGGATTAGTGACGAAAATATTAGTGATTGATTAGTGATGGAACAATAACAAATGATTGATGAATTCTTTTGTCACTAATTCATCACTATTAGTGATGGACTAGTGACGAAAGTTTTAGTGACTAAATTTTCGTCACTAATCCATCACTAAATTGTGATGGAATAGTGATGGAATATTTGTGATGGAATAGTGACGGAATAATGCGTGATGGATAGTCTGTCACTAATCTGTCACAATTTAGTGACGAAAAATATGTTCCGTCACAATTTTTGACGGAATATTCCGTCACAAATCTGTCACTATTATTTTGTGATGGACCTCTTTCCGTCACAAATCTGTCGCTATTATTTTGTGACGGACCTTTTTCCGTCACTAAATTTAGTGACGGCAAAAATGGTGACGATAAGATTTTCGTCACTAATCCGTCACTAAACCCAATTTGTGACGAAATAGTGATGAAAGTTTTTGTCACTATTATACTATTATACTAATTAGTATGATGTATAAGATAAATCTTGAGTATTTATATAAGATTATAAAGCCCAAATAATACTTTATTGACTAATTTTGTTAGTTGAGGTCATGAGTTATTACAAATGGTATTAGAATAGACTTGGCTTATAATCTATATAGACCGAAGAGCATCGGAAGCTAGCTCTTTTATGGATAAATATGAATTAATCATTTTGCTTATGGTTATGATTAAATTTGATTGAATTTAAATCTCTAGTTTAGTAAGGATGCCAAGGCTTAAATTAATGAAAGTTAGAAGGGGTGTGCGAGAGCTTATACTAACATACGTTTAACATGATATCAATTTATGCACTCAAGCTACTTATACGTGACCAAAAAGTTCAAATACTACAGGTCCTAGATTGTTATAGCTTATAATTAACCTAAATTGAACATCTTCTATAGATACATCAAACAAAGAAAAAAGGAAAGCCCTCTCTTAATCATAACTCATTTCTTTTTGAGAGAGACAAGGTTTAGTTGATGATATTGATACTCTATATCTAACAAGCCTAAAGTTGAGATTCAAATCTAATAGTGAAGCAACGTGCACATAAAAATATTTAAGCACTTTTAACTAGGGTGGAAAAAAAATTAAACTAATCATTGTCTAAAAACCAGGAAACCAAACATCATCCATCATCAACTTGCAATCTCTCATATGTGAAGCTGGGTAATGTTGTCCATCAATTCCAAAGTACATCTTGTAATCGCCAGGAGCATCCAAGATGATACCATATGCCTGTCAATGGATGAAGATTAGTTAAGCAGCTAAAGGATTGGCCTGGAAAAATCCAAGCCCAATCCGTTTCAGTCCAGCCCAACCTGAAGAATTTAACTAGAACCACAAAATGAACAAATCTAGTTGTAGGCCTTATGAGACCCAATCCAACCCAATCCAACATGTTAGATAATTAGCCATCTTATCTTTACAAGCTACACTAACATAATCTCTCAATAAGGAATGGTTCATCAGATGTGGCACCCACCATGCATGTCTATCTTCACTGAACATTGGCACTGAACAAGCTGACAGAGAGAAGACTGGTAGAAAGGTCTCATTTTGCTTCAGTGGCTCTTTGGAATGAGGTCTCTAGATCATATCCTCTCACAGGGAAACTTAATAATGTTTGCATGGTTAGGTGGGCCAATATGATTCATATAAGGTCAACAAGAGAGCAACATTACACTTGGGATGCAAGACCACTTCATATTCCATGTAGGGCATAAGCAGTCCAGCCTCACTTCTTAATCTTACAGGTTGCATTGGGCCCCTGGCTGCGATAATTAATAGCATGGGATCACACCAAAAGTGTGCCACCATTTCTTTGGAAGGATTGCAAGGCTAAGCAATAGGAAACAATTTGTTATGGCTATGAGGATGCCTTGGCTGTAGCACTGACATTTGCTCCCATTTCAGTGGAGAGGTATTCCAGTGGAGAGGTTGCTGGAACTCTAGCAACCACCTAAAGCTTTGACTCATCTATCTCTCCATATTTAATTAGAATTCTATTATAGCTTGGATCCCATGTGTAGCACAAGCTGAGGCACCAACTTTGTCAATACGTTAGTGTCTTTCAAAAATATAAGATGACCTTTTCTTTTAGATATGTCTCAAGTTCGATATGAAGGCATATATATATATATATATATATATATATATATATATATATATATATATATATATATATATATATATATATATATGTATGTGTAAGAGAAGGAGGGTCTAAGGCCTTAAGAATAGAACATTCTATGCATCCGCCATGGTCAACTAGGTAAGCTCAGGGAAAAACATTAAACTTCAACATCTATTCTCTTTTTGGACAGCCACCCAATTGGCCATAAAATCTGCAATTGAGAATATATGACCTTTAAAACATTAGCAATATTAGTTATATTGATATTAACTCTTTCCATTTTATATAAAATATAGTGCTAGTTAAAAATGCTCTATAATTTGATTAGTTGTTACATGTTTGGATTGAATTGTGACTATATGCTATTTTCGTAATTCATGATTAAAGATGCATGCTTAAATTCAAATACAAATTTTGATGACTTTTGATAATAGATTATACTTGGAAATGAAAAGATACTTGAAAATTCTAACTTCTCATCATTCATTGATATGTCCATAAATGCAAATAGTTTATTATTATTATGACTATATTTTAAATAAATATAACTATGTGTATGTATTATATTTTATACACATGCTTTGCGATGAGTCTTTGCTCTTGGAAACAACCTTTATATCTTCTTTCCTACATTGTGCATAAGTATTATCCTTTATAATACCAAAAAGGAGAGAAAAAATAGCCTTGGTACTAGGACCTAAATTCATATATTTTGAAAATTTGATGTGCTAAAACCATGTTATAATTTTATGTAGTAGTTTATTGATATGTCTATGCATTGACTCTATATTTTGAAAATGATTTAAACCTAAATTTTTTGATGATATTGTTAATACTTTAAATGCATGCACCATGATCAAATGTAATCTTTATATTGTTCTCTCAATCCTATGATGCTTATGTCTTAGATTTTTTTTATGCTAAATGATAGAAGATATGACAATTAACAATTTTTAAACTAAGTTGTAGTTAAATGATACTATATTTTGAAATAACTTTCACTTCAAGAAAAATAAAATATTGCGATGCCCAAATACGTCGCAATTGCATCGCTAAACATGCTATTGCGACGCAATGACGGCGTCGCTCAGATATCCATCGCAATATCCATTTGTCATAATTGCATCGCAATATTGCGACTCTCTGTGACGCAACATTGCGTCGCAATATTGCGACGCATCTAAATGCATCGCTAAATTAAAAATTAAATTATAATATTTAAAATTATTATTAAATATTGCAACGCACTCAAAATTTAATCTTACATTAGATGAAAAAGAAATGTATTATATGCTTATAATTCAAGTTCACTTGCTATTCATTAACTTCTACTCAAGTTTTTAGGCACATAATTTTAGTCTGCTAATAAAATTAATTGAGCCAGCAGATAAGCTTAGGGCATTGGCCATGGCATGAAGTATTAACAATTCGACTAGAGATAGATTCTGATTAGCTTATGATGTGTGATGATTACATCGCATTGTAAAGGGAAAAGATTATGATATCCCAAAATTTAGTGTCACTATAACTCATGTCTATTTAGCCACATAGTTTTGACCTGCTAATGAAGTTAATTAAGCTAGTAGATGAGTTTAGCATTATAAATAGCGCACACTAGTTTTGATTAACAAGATAAACCTGAGATTGTAGTTTCCTTTTTGGATTAGAAATCAAATTAAAAGTTTGTAAATCATTATCATCCAACAACGTATCATTGTGTGACTCGGCTTAAACTTGAAAGAAATATAAGCCTCTAATATTGAATATATAAAAATCAAAATTTGATAACTTGAGGAAGAAGAAGACCCGTGCAGTTGGCCGAAATAGCACAAGAGACGCTTGCACCGCATTCAAGGGGCACATGTAATAACCCGTCTTATTAATGGTCCTTATTTTATTAACTAACGTATCTCTAATTAAAAAGTGATAACAGCCCCCTTTAATACTTGAACGCTGCTTGATGGGGCATGCGGTGAGGAATTGAGTAAAAAAGGGACCCTTCCTAAGATTTTAAAACATGGTTATCGAGAAAAACCTTATAAGTGAGGCATTGGCATTGAGTCCCTGATCAGAGCTCATCCTGAATGCATACACCATCAGAATGCGATGGCTCGTTGATTAGAAGACCTCAATCAAGATCCAACTAGAGGAGGAGGAAGATCAATCGAGATCCCTAAAGAAAGGAAGAGAAAAGAAAGATCAATCGAGATCCCTTAAAGAAAGGAAGATCAAGATCCCGTGCAGTCCAAAGGAAAGGAAGGAAGATCAAGATTCCTTACCCTCATCGGATAGACCATTAATAATAATGGCTGGAGGTAATTATCGATCAAAATAATATATTGATATCGTGATCAATATGTTTAAATTAAGTCTTACATTGGTATCAGAGCTTTTTTAAAAACCTCTGCCTTATTTTGTGAAGATTTCTATCCAAGTTTCTCTTTTCAAGAAGAATATGCCGCGTGTTTTTCGTTTTTAGTTTTTCGGATCTCAGGTTTTGATCAGTTCTGATCTTTGTTCACGGGATGACAGAAACCATTAAACCTATTTCAGATTCCAATTTTTGCGGAAACAAAACATGGCCTCTTTCTTTTCTTTCTGGCATTAAAGGTTTTTCGGATTCCTTTTTTTGGTATTAAAGAGATAGCATTAAAGAAAGAAAAAGAAAAAAAACATAGCATTAAAGAAAAGAAAAACTAAAGAAGAGAAATACAGCGGAAACGTGGCTTCAATAACCACATGCAGTGACATATTAAAAAGGAGAGAAAACTTTCGGTTTTCACTTTTCTCGCTTATGGTCTTTCCGTTCTCTTACGGGATTTAAAATCTGGATTGGTTGGATTTTAAATGCATTTATTATCTGTTTAATGTTTTATTAAATCATGTAACATGATTTATTTTTATTATTTGTTTCTTGAGTTTAAATATTTGTATTAAAATATGCCTCCTATGCCTACGGTGTTTTGCATAGACTGGCCCAAGGGAATAATGAGCTACGGCCGGACGTGTTTTAATTAACAAAAATTTTTTTAAGATGATAATTTTAAAATTCATTAAATAGATATTGAAATGTTATCTTCTGTTCTGCGTACTAGATTTATTCTATGCATGAATTTAGTGGTAGTGTGAAAATCACAGTGCAAATTCTTTCAAGGTCTATTGGTCAGTTGGTGTCTAGAAAGGTAAAGAGATTGTGGTTACTTAATTGATTCCGTTGACTGACCTAAGGAAAGCAACGGGGGACCCCCACTTCTCTTTCACTGGCCTGGCCAATTTGACTAACTCAGATCTTGATTTAGAAATGTTACGTTGATTAAAATCACTATCTAATTAGAATTTTATGGTCCTTTGTTGGCTTTAACGCTTGGATCGGTTCATGTAGCTCTCCACATTTAATTAGAATTTTATGGTAGCTGGATTCCACATGCATGTAGCACCAACTTTGTCAATATACTACGATGGGAAACCATCACGCTAGTCGTAGGCGATGTGACGGAAGACAGTTGTGTTTGGAAAATAGTAGGTATCGTCTCGACATTATATCACATGTGGATGATTACTTTTCTTACGCATCTATTTCATTTGAGATATGTCATTATACATTGTAAAATTAATCATAAATTTTAGTTTGTCTTTGAACATTAATAACATAATATTGTTTTGGTTATTAATAAAAGATTCTTTGATTAGAAAAATAGTGTAATGCTAATATGATTATTTCCATCATTATATAATGCTTTTCTAACACACATGAATACATTGAAAATACATTCAAGTTCAAGAGTTACTGGGCTTTAAACCTCGTCTAATAGGGGTGGAATGCCAATCAATACATGTTGCAGAACATTATCTAGGTGCAATGAAACCATTTTAGTGATCACCTTTTATAACCAACAAATAAATCACAATCTTTTCTTTTAAAAAAATCAAGTAAACCAAAATCAATATAAGGTTATACAGTTTAATTTTTAGGGCTAGCATGAAACATAAACATTGCTGATTACATTGATCCTGCCTTTTGCTTGTGAGCATAATCTAAATGTGTATGGTAGAAATATCTCTTTCACTAGAATTAGAATTGAAATATATTTCATTGGAATTAAATTAAATTCATCCGTTCATTCTACCTATTTAATTCACATGGGAATTGAAATAGGAACTAAAAGCTTTTGTAAGTTGGATTTTAAATACATATATCGAAAATGCATTAAAAATTATACAGAATACCTATAAAATTGAACCAAGCATTTTTTTTTAAAAAAAGTATGACTAGAGAGATTTTTTTTTAAAGGAGAAAGGGAGGGCTAGGTGAAAAGAGGGTGAGAAAGGTGTTAATTGAGAAAATAGTAGGCGTTGGCTCTAATTGAGGAGTATTTTAATGAATAATTAAAATAGATTTTATATAAGTTTATATCGGGATCCAAATTTTTAAATCTTTCTGATGCACGATTCTAATTCATAAGGAATTCAAATTGAATACTAATTTCATTCAAATAAACACTTAAAATCAAAATTAGTAATTTAAATTTTGATTTTAAAGGACCATACTTGCAACGAAACCAGCCCTAAGCATCGCATTGCATGGTTAAGCAGTTAAAAACTATTAAACTTATTCTTGAAATTAAAATAGAAGAAATACTTAGCTACTGAAAGAATGACTAATGGTGGAGTTTTTAGTGTTGGTACAAAATAAAGAGCTCAATGAAGAGTTCGATGAGATAATTATTTACTAGTGCTCTCGCATGTGCAAATAAAGAAAAACTTTTTCTTACTTAAATTTGAAGTTAAGGAGTTATATATGATAATCTGATTCCATGGTCCAACGTTAACTCGTCATTTGTGCCTTCCTATTTGTAAGAGCTTGACAAGGCTATCTTAAAATGGAGGACCCCATCAGGCCGGGAATGGTGGAAGAAAGCAAACCATGCATGTCACAAGGTCATGTCACCTGAGAGACCAACATGAATATTTTACATCAATGTTTATTAACTAGATCATCAAAATGGCTATTCAACAGAAGAAATATTAGGCATAAGATGCTATCAAGTATTATAAGCCAAAGTAGTAGAAATGCCTCTCAACAGGGCAAATGCCATCCTCCTTTTTTTTTGATTTCTTTTCTTTTCTTTTTCTTTTCTTTTTCTCTATTTTAAAGTTTCAACTTACATAACCCTTAGTGCTAGATATTTATCAACTCATAATTAGTCTCAAAAGAGCTCATTTGTATGTTTGCTTTGGTACTATTGTGATAGTCTTATATAGCTAAAAATTATTGTCTAAGGTTTTGGCTCTATATAAGTATTTAAGATTTATTTGACAAAATAGAGAGAAAAATATATTACTGTATTAGCAATATGCTTAAAAATCCTAGTGTCTATGGACATTCTGCCTTCACCAAAGCATAAAATACCATAAACAATTCAAGGCAGCAACCCAAGTCCTTTTGAGGAAATAGATGGTTGTATCATCAATCATCAAAATCCGATTCATTTAATTGGGTTTATATCAGGGACCTTCTTGCATGGTTTTATGGTTTGTTTATAAGATTCAGTAGGTCATGATTCAAGCAAGATTTTGTGGTTTTGTTTCCTGTCTTATGAAAGCAAAGATACCATTCGTAGGCCAGAAGATGCCGAATTGAGGGATATTGTTGCATAACATGGTGTAAGTTTTGATGATTTGTTTCATGATGTAAACAAATATATCTTTAGTAGGACAAATCATTTGTGATCTCTTTTTTTTTTTCCCCTTTTTTGGGACGTCCACAGAAAATACCACTGTGGGA
The DNA here is from genome assembly GCA_900491605.1 of Calamus simplicifolius. NCBI lineage: Eukaryota > Viridiplantae > Streptophyta > Magnoliopsida > Arecales > Arecaceae > Calamus > Calamus simplicifolius. The sequence goes on from UESW01001354.1 coordinate 218,987, forward strand.
TGGTGGAGGTTGATTCTGATTCCCAGAGTACAAACCCATTGTGGTTGGCCACATTGAAAGCTACCCAATCTCCAGAACCTTGCCTCCCTGCAAACATGATTGGCTTCAGATAGGAGAGAGAGAGAGTACTCCATAACAAAAATCTAGCTAATTTTCTCCATTTCTAATGTCCTCCATCACTATACCAGTTTTTTTTTTTTTTCCACCTCATAATTGAATAACTTGGCTCTCACACTCTCAAATGTAGTTACAAATCTGTCCAGCATTTTCTCAGGAGCTGCTTTCTCTCCCATCACATTGATCCTTGCCCCAAGGTAGCAGATGGAATTAATAATGCACAACAGACAACTATTGAAAGCTATTTACAGCTGAGGTCATCACCTATATTAAAAACAAAGATTAGTGTTGCACATTTTATTGTGAACTTGATTTGAGGCCAGGGGAGAGCATGCTAAACCACTTGCATAATCGAACCGAAGTCATCATTTTCACATTTGGTTGAAGCGATATTACTGGCATAGAGGTGTCCAAAGTCATGCATGATAATGACCTTCTTATCTTTTCTTACTAAATGCTTACCTCCAAAACAAATGAAGACATGCAAAATATTAAAATGAAAATGATGTTTTGGATGTTTAACATATAAATTGCATGTGAAGGTGGCATCCTCTTTCCTCTTGGTTTGTTTAGTTTGGATGTTTTGGACATTTTTTGTATTGAAAGGAAATTGATATTTGTGGCGTTTTGGACCTTTCGTTGGTTTTCCATAAATCCTTTTCATGCACAAGTTGTATATACCTGAATACATCTGTCTCTATTTTAAATTGTCATCATCCATTAGATGTTAGTTGAGCACCATTTAAGTGTGATGTTTAAATTTTATCTGTTTAATTGAATGCAATTTCAAGCATTTTCAATGATACATCCCTCTCACGCACATCCGAACCAATTCTCTCCCATGTCTTTCTCTTTTTTTTTTCAGAATTTTTCTCAATGATTATTAGATATCCTATATTATAGCACCATGTGTTCTTTGCTTTGCTTTGTGGGTCCATATTTGAACTAGACATTTAATTGTTAGAAAATATAAAACCTTTTAGCTAGATATATAATGGAAGCTTAATCTTCTTCGGCACTCCTGTACTTCTCAAATGGTGAAAGAAAAATGCCAAGATTTTAAGAACCTCTAAAGTAAATTTAGTAGCAATAAACTAGCATCATCTACTCTTATGTAGAGATTTCTTTATTATCAAATTTTGTGAACTAGCTACCATTCGATAAAAACATAAATTTCTCTAATTCTTCAAATCATAAGACTAATAAAAGATATGCAAATGCTAAAGTTGTTCATTCTAGTTGGAGGGGCATCTTCTTTGCATCACATGTTTCTTTTTCTTCATGCAAAATTAAACCTAATTTTAAAAGAGTCAAATAATGCTTCGACAATAACTTATAATAAATTTGTGCTCCAGTCAATCTACATTTAAGTGTGTATATTTTCTAAGCTGAACTCTAACCACATCCATACCTATACCTTTGAATTTATTCTCTTCGATCACTATCATTATAAGAATATAAGCATTACAATAAACAACTTACCGAAATAGGTGGCTGTTATTTTTTTGGCTACCTAATTCCTCTAATTGAATTAAACTATTTAAAAATGAGAAAAAGGTTATAGTTAAGCATGCATGCTTTTATTGAAGAACTCATCATGATGCCAAATTAGTCGATCACAATCCTAACTAGTAGTTGTGCTTTAGAAAAAGCATGTGCTAGCTAATAGATATCCCTACATTTCCTTAATGAAGTTGATTAGATCTATTGAAATATTATCCATGAGTTTGCTCAAAAAATATTTTTCACACGAGTGAAAAGGAAGAAGAGTTTTTTGTCATGGGTTTTACAAAGGGCACAAGTTCTAAATTAGCTGCAAAAGGGTAACTCCATTTTCACTTCACTATCTTAGAATATTATGAAACATGTAAATAAATATTTAAATATTACTCCTAATAGAAAGGATGGTACGTGCTGACTTAAGTATAGAAATTTTTAAATATATTCTTAAGTTGGTGGCCATGCTTTCTCTTGAGCATTATATATGGATGAAAGAGATTGATGCGGTCCTACTAAAAAAACAATAAAGATAAGGCTTTGTCAAGGCAATATAAAAGCCTTAGAGTTTACATCAAATCTTCAATCATGCTATAGCCATCGGACTATATCATTATTTCATAAATATATACTCTAAGGATTTCTTAGTCTCGATGCATATGTTGGTATATCTAAGTCAAGCATTTCGTTATCAGTTTCTTATTCTATTTAGGCAAGCTTCATGGTGAAGTAAAATAGAGATTTCAAATCACATTAATGCTTTTAAACATAAAGAGTTGATATTAAGATATGAAATATGACCCCTAGCCAATGGATGTATGTAATTAGGTTTTCTTTTTCATTAATTATTTTACACGAGACTCTTAGACACACCAAGATATGGCCATCTTTGTTTTTTCATTGTTAATTTATAAAGAAGAAAGGAAACAACTATTTGGTGAGGATTACCCCTAATTGAGATGCCCATTAGAAAAAAGAAATCCACTTATTTCAAATTGAAAGTACTATAATTGGTGAGACTTCTCCTCTAAGTATTTTTCTAAAATTTAAAAAATATAAGTATTCATGGTTGAGAATATGCATGTATAGCTGGCATTGGGGTGGTAATGGATAGAGTTGGGTTTATATCAACTTATGTTTTGATTATATTAAAGAATCATAAAGCCATGTCCAATCCTTTACAACTATATTGCAATGCATAGATCCATACCTAATACATTTATTTTAGATGGACATATACTCAGCCCACTCATCCACTTCTTGTTGAATTTCAAGTTAGCATCTACATAAAGTAGAAAAGCATAAGAAGAGAAATTATATGAAAGAAAAATACTCTTTATAGAAAAATGATAAAAATTTATATGTCATTCTCTCTGCTTCACCTTTTTTTATATTAAAAAATCTTAACCATTAATTATGTAACTTTCCTAATCATATGAGTTAATTATTGGCTAAGCCATAGCTCATAACACAAGTAGCCATATTCTAGGCCTGATCCGAGATAAATTTAAAAAGTTCACCATTTATTATGATTCATTAATTCAAAAAGTCTAATCTCATGACTCCAAACTATTTATAATCAAGTTAATATAAATTAACATATACCCAACTCGGTTAGAGAAATGCACGTTAATGTTTATTTTTAAGATGACTTTTTGTGGGTAACAAATTAAGGTCAAAAATTGTCACTCCTAATTAGCAATAAGGGATTTACTAAACAACATATATTCTAATTCAATATTTTTTAGCTTAAAACTCTATTTATAGCACCCCGCACTCCGATCTTAAAAATAAAAGGTGAGAGAAAAGAAAGATCACATAGCATTTTTTTCAAGGAGAGAAGAGATTAAGTTAGACTTCTCTTTCCTCCTCCCTCTCTTTCTTTAATTAAAATTGCAAAATTTAGCTTGCATTAACTACTTAGATGATTTACACTAATTTGATCTAAAATAGTTGAACAAGTTTCTATTAAAATTTAAAACTATATTTTTGTATAACTATGAATAGGTATGAAGAGGGGAGATAAGTAAACTAACCTTGAAACATTAGTCATAACTACTATTGCATTAGTAACTGTTATTAGAAGAGAATAAAATTTAGAAGTTGTCAATGTAGCACCATCATTATGATGCTCCCTATGAATGGTACGTTGGAAATGAAATGCCTCCACTAACTAACATGCATCCCTTAAATTCTAAACTATGAATTAGTACTTAATTTCTTTAATTCAATATCTAAAGCCAACGTGTATATAATTAGCAACATTTCACAATGATGACATCTTGTTTAGTTGACGCACATGTTATATATGATCTATTCTCAAAACATCAATAATGCATTTTAGAATTTCAAGCAATACGAACCTCATGTGAACCAAATATGCCAGTTGTAATGTATATAACGAGAAATAAGGATATTATATTTTTAAAGTCTAAAAAGTAAATATTAAAATCAATAATTGACAAGACTAGAAGTTCAAATCATCCATATTAGCTCAATGCGAATGCACTATAGCAAATTTTAGAATCTATAATACTATTTTAGCAATATTTTAAAAAACTTAGGGCAAAAACACTTTATCCTATATTTATGATAAAATGCCAAAATTATATAAAATTTACAATATTATTTTATCAGCATTTTTAGAAACATATTAATACTGTTGCCTCATATTTATAATAAATTCTCTAAAATCATAGAATTTATGATATTATTTTAATAACATTTTTAGAAAATAAGGAGAAATAAGACTTTTACTCCATATTTATGATAAAATACTGAAAATAAAATAAAATAAATGTTAGTTCTCACCTGGTTCGCATGTCTATTAGAAAACAAGCCACGTTTTATTTGCTTACACTAAATGATCAACACGGCTCGCTAAATTCTCCATCCGCAGTCTAAACTTTTGGTGGGAAGGTTCCCATTAAACCTTTGACATCTGGGCAACGAGGCCGAACCATGTGGCCCATGCGGTCTGAGGCAACAGCGTGCCACGTAGCGCCAAAAAAGCCGCGTTTGAGAACGGCAGCAAAAGGAAGAGGACACGACAGCGGTAAGAATGGGCCAAAGAAATTATGAAGCTTTGAGTCCTGCACTTTAACTAACGTTATCAAACTTATTCATTGCCCAACCCTAATAGCACATTATTAATTCAGTCATATGTAGGGCTCCATCTACTAGGCTCATAGAAATAGCAATTTCAATTCATAGTGTAAAGATGAGTGAAGACAGAGATGAGGACGCTAGCAAGAACGAGACGGATTTTTTTTTTTTTTTTTGGTACATCCGGGCGATCATACAACTCGTGTACGGATCATCCCTTGAGCATCAGTATACAAGATTTGTTGAAGTACAAAAGGACACTGATCTCCCTGTCTCCACCTCCAGAAACCCGAGTGGTGAGCAACAGATGAAGCCACCCAATCGGCCACCGAATTAGCTTCCCGATAAGAATGGCGAATCTCAACATCTTGGACCTCGTTCAGCATATTCCAGATATCATCTAAAAGTGGTATAGCAGGAGTAAGGAAGCCATGTTCCCTCCGTAGCCACCGAATTACAATCATAGAGTCGCCCTCAATGATGAGGTTTTGAACATGAAGAGATCGAACAGCACAGGAGATGCCATCCCAAGCAGCATTGAGCTCAGTCATTGAGACAGAAGAGTCCAAACTACCAAACCCTCCAGCTGCCAATAGATCACCCTCCGGCCCACGGATGACGAAAGCAGATCCCGCAAGTCTGCCACGAACACTCCCATCAAAGTTGATCTTGACATACCCTGGAGGAGGGGTTCCCATGATATAAAAACCGTATGCCGGTTCGCTGCCGAAGCAGCAGGGGACCCCAGAGGCTAGAGGAGTCAAGACCACCTGAATGGAAGCCACGAGCACAGTCCGACGCCAGAGATCGAATTTTCCATAATCCTTTGTAATGATATACCACCATCTGAAAAAATAGTCTGGTTCCTAGATAGCTAGATTTGATATGCCGTAGAAGCCCAAAGGGCACATTTATACTGGGAGGTCTTCCGGAGGACATCTAAGAAGACAGAACACTGGGAAGTGTCTGCTCCAATCTAGGATGATAGCCTACTGACTGCCAGATCCAACCCGCTCTAGGACAAGAAAAGATGGCGTGCTCGGTAGACTCTTCCTCCAAACCACAAATCGGACATATAGGCTGGATAGGCAAGCCCCTCCTCACAAGCATAGCACAAGTTGGGAGACATTCCCACAAAAGCTTCCATATGAAGAGTTGTATCCTGGAGAGAATTGGCAGCTTCCATATCCACACAGCATCCACCTGAACCTGAGGCTGGGGGCTGAACATCTTCACAAGATCCTTCATAGAGGCCCTAGGAAGACAGGATCTGTGCTACAGCCTACAATCCGAAGTAATAACAGAAGTAATCGGAATAGCCAGGATCCGACGGGCAAGCTCATCCCCGAAAAAATGGGACACCAGAGGGTCATGCCAAGAGGAAGAATCAGAAGAAATAAGCTCCTTCACTCTCAAACTAGTGGGGACATCACTACTAACGAAGGAGGGCCATCGAGATAGTGGGATGTCAGAGATCCATGAATCCCGAATCACTTCAATGGAGGAGCCATCACCAATCATCCACATAGTATTTTCCATAATGGATCTTCCATGAAGACAGACCTCCTTCCAGAAGGGAGAATGCCTAGGGGACAACTGCATATACAAGGATGAAGTCCAATCACCATATCTCGCTCTCATAACAGAGCTCCATAGGCTCTGTGGCTCCAGAATGAATCGTGAGGCATGCTTGGCCAAAAGGGCCTCCCTTTTGACGATTAAAGACTGAATCCCCAGGCCACCCTTCTGGATCGGCATGCAGACCCTTTCCCAAGACATAAGGTGAATACCATGCCCTTCCTGCATAGAGGCCCAAAGGAAATCCCTAAAACACCTCTCAATTCTCCTGAGACAGGTGATCGGGATGGCAGAGTTGGAAAGAAGATACATAGGAAGAGAAGAGAGAACAGCTCGAATAATAGTTAACCTAGCCATTATAGATAGGTCTGTAACCTGCCATCCCTCAATACGCTGACGGACCCTCAGCTCAAGATCAGCATAGTCAGCACACCGGGGATGTTGCCTGTCATAGGAACCCCCAGGTACTGAAGACGGTCAGTCTGAGATAAGATGCCAAGCCTGTGGACAATAGCTTCCCTGGTAGCTCTAGCAATCCTCGGACTAAAGCAGATTGAAGACTTAGATGCATTGACCTTCTGACCCGAGGCCTGACAATAGCGCTGGATGATATCAGCTAAGGAAGAAGCATTGGCTGAGGTGGCTCTCCCTAGTAAAATACAATCATCAGCAAGAATAGATGAGAGATCTCAGGACCTGTAGGGCAGGTCGTAAAAGGAACAATACTACGATCAGTCTGAGCCTGGTAGAGGGCACGGGAGAGATCATCCACCGCCAAAATAAACAGTAAAGGAGATAAAGGGCAGCCCTGACGCAGACCTACTGAAGAGTGAAAAAATTCAGTCAGACTACCATTAATGATCAGCGAGAAAGAAGGCCTCTGAATACAAGTCATAATCCATTCAATAAACTGATCATCAAACCCAAACTCCTGCAAGGAGTGGAGGAGGAAAGTCCAACTAAGACGATCATAGGCCCTCTCCATATCCAACTTAACAGCCATAAGGGACTGCCTTGCCGGAGCTCTCTGAAGATCATACATAAACTCCTGGGCAATGAGGACATTGTTCGTAATACTACGCCCTCTGATAAATGCCCCCTGCTCCACTGCTATAATCCGAGGCATTACCAGCCGTAGGCGATCAGCAAGAAGATGAGCACAAACCTTATATAAGGTTGTGCAGAGACTGATAGGCCTAAAATGCTGAGGGAGAGAAGCATCATTACGTTTGGGCACCAGGATAATAAGGGTACGATTCCAATCCACAGGGATGGCCTTGGCTTGAAATACTTGAAGGATAGCCTGAGTCACCTCCAGCCCAACAATGTCCCAATAATGACGATAGAAAAAAGCCGGAAAGCCATCCGGACCCGGGGCCTTATCCTGCCCGAGCTCCCACAGAGCCAGACGAATCTTAGCAGCTGTGATAGGTTTGGTAAGCATTTCGTTCTCCTGGGAGGAGACCTTCCTGGAATCAGGGACCTAGGTGACCGGAGAGCCAAGACCCGAGGACTCCGACCATCTAGCCTGAAAAAAATGTAAGAGCTGATCCCGAATAGAAGGGAAGTCCTCATGATAGTCCCTAGAATCATCGACTAGTCTGCGGATCCTGTTAGCGGCACGCCGCTTCAGAGTGGCCTGGTGAAAAACCTAGTATTACGGTCCCCTTCACGAATCCACTGAATCCTAGACCGTTGCTTCCATAAATCTCCTGCTGAATAAGCAGAGAGTGATGCAAAGCTAGCTTGTCCCGGAGAGTAGACAGGTCAGAAATCCCAAGAAACCCTCTGATCCTCCTTAGTCTGCAGGAGACTAATGTCAGCTTCAAGATGTTCCACCTGCCTAACCAGATCACCAATTTCCATTCTATTCCATCTGGCCAACCTGCGTTTAGCCAACAGAAGACGACGAGAAAGACGATATATAATATTACCCTGGATAGGGGTATGCCAGACCTGGGAGATGATAGATCGAGCAGCCATGTATGAAGTCCAAAACTGCTCAAATCTGAACTGCCTCTTCTGATGAGTCTCAATCTTCGTAGAGATAAGGATGGGGCAGTGATCAGAAGCAATCCTCGGAAGATGAGTAACCGAAGCTGAAGGGAAATTGTGAAGCCACTGATCCGAAGCCAAAGCTCTATCCAGTCTCTCCCAAACACGAGCAGAGCCCTGGCGGTTATTGCACCAGGTAAATTGAGGCCTAGAAAATCCCAGATCCAGAAGACCAGCCGAACTGATGAAATCCCTAAATTCAGTGATATTAGTTGTACCGGTGACCCTTCTACCCCCACGCTTTTCACTAGCTTCAGAGATACAGTTAAAATCACCTGCCACAATAGTCGGGAAGCCCCGAGCAAGAAGGGAATGGAGATCAGACCATAAAAGTCGTCTTTCCCGAAAGTTAGTACTGGCGTAAACCACAGATAGTAGCCAAGCATCGACCGTGCCCTCCGTAACAAGAAGGCCAAGATGTTGATGATTATGATGAATAACATCAATCTTCACAACAGAGGAGCGCCAGATGGCAATCATGCCACCAGATAGACCCACAGCCTCCACTGCATACATAGACCAATTCTGAACAACCTGTTTCCGAAAACCATGACAGACTATCCCCCAACAGCCTTATTCTGCATACCCTGCCTTATTCTGCACCAATCACCGTTAGCCTCATATAATACTCTTATACATTTTTTAACCTACAAATTTTTCTTATAATTTATTTTTAAATTGTTGGCCTAGATAGCAACCCAAGAGGGGGGAGAGGAGGGGGAAATTGGGTTCTGATATGAAAGTGTTTAGTGCAATATGCTAAGCACAAATAAATGAGATAGAGAGAGACAAAGCACGGCAAACACAAAGATATTCTAGTGGTTCGATGTATCCAACACCTACGTCCACTCCCAAGCAGCACTTGGGTCCACACTATAATCCACTTGATTACAGTCGAGTTATTTTACAAGCTCACAATTCAAACTTGTTGTTTTTCTGGGGTCACAACAAACCCAGCTGATTTTCACAGGCTCACCAGCACAAAACCTAACCACAAGCTATCCTTAGCCTGTCCCGAGGTATACTACCTCCACTAATTCAATCCCCTGATTGAATTAGATAAACTATAAATCAATTAAGAATCTACAACAATAATAGCTCCTTAATTGAGCAAATGAGCAATATAAGTAAATGAAAATAGAAAAGCCTGATTTTTGAAGCAATATAGGGCTTGAGCTTTTTTCTTTTCTTCTCTTCTTCTTCTCTTTGAATTGAATGGAAGTAGAGCACTTGAAGAGATTTTGGTGAAGAAACGGTTGAAGATTTTAGGGCTTTTCTCCTTCTTTTTCAAAACTAAGGAAATCCTTTGAAATATCTCTTTTGGGGCCTTTGGATTCCTCTTCTAACTCTCAATAGTGAATAGGCTTTGGCTCAAGAGATTTCTTGAAGTGGTATTTTTGATTTCTCTTTCTTTCTTTCGTTTCACTGTTTTTTCGTTCTCTCTTATTTCAAATGGCTCAATCCCTTTTTATAGATATTCCAATCCACGA
>UESW01001354.1:230509-283365 GCA_900491605.1 Calamus simplicifolius
CACACTTTGGGTTGAAGAAGAGGAGGTTGAGACGAACTGGGCGACGGTTGGCGAGCCGGACGCCTCGCAGTCCTTCTCCCAGTTGTAATGGGCGCTCCAAACGATGATCCACGGCACTTTGGTGCCATTGGAAGCAAGGGGATGGTAGATTTGAAGGATTCGGAGGTTTGAGTGAAGTGGGGAAGGATTTGGAGATGATTTGAGGAATTTAGAAAATAAGATGTGTCGACTCTGCCCTAAAATAGTCAAATTGGGTCCATCAGGTTCGACTCCCGCAAAGCGAGGTATCGACTCCAACTCGCTAAAATAGTCAGCGCTCAAAATGGAGTCAGCTCCGCAAAGCCAGGTATCGGCTCCCAGAAACACAGAGGAGCAACACAAACAGGTGTCGACTCCACCAACTGTGGTGTCGACTCAAGAAAGTTTCAGTGAAAAATTGAAGGTTTCAAATGATCCGAAACTTGTCAAAAGGTTATCAAAATTTGAATAGACCAAGGGATTCATGTTTCTAGATAAGTTTTCCTTAAATCATGAGAAAATTTTTAAGAAAAGTGATTGAAATCTAGATAATTGATCCTTGGAGGTTTAGACTATTCTAAAGGATTACAATTCCTAATTCACCTCTAAGATAGTAAAATCTTTCTTCACTAAGGGGTTTTGTAAATATGTCAGCTAATTGTTCATCAGTACAAATATAATCAAGACAAATGTCACCATTAGCTACATGTTCTCTAATAAAATGATATCTAATTTCAATATGTTTAGTTCTTGAATGTTGTATAGGATTTTTAGTTAAATTGATTGCACTTGTGTTATCACATCTAATAGGAGTTTTATCAAGTGTTATGCCATAATCTTCAAGTTGTCGCTTAATCCAAAGGATTTGAGCACAGCAACTTCCAGCTGCAACATATTCTGCTTCAGCAGTAGATAATGCAACCAAATTTTGCTTTTTGCTAAACCATGAGATTAAGTTACTTCCTAAAAATTGACATGCACACTTGTACTTTTTCTATCTAGCTTACATCCAGCATAATCAAAATCAGAATAAGCAATCAAATTTAATGTTGAGTCTCTAGAATACCATAATCCTACATTTTTAGTTCCATTTAGATATCTTAGTATTCTTTTTACAGCAATTAAATGAGATTCTTTAGGTTCAGATTGAAATCTAGCACATAGACAAATAGAAACATGATATCAGGTCTACTTGTAGTTAAGTAAAGTAGAGATCCGATCATACCTCTATAATGCTTTTGATCAACTTTCTTACCATCTTCATCTTTGTCTAATTTGCATGAGGGACTCATAGGTGTTCCAAGGGGTTTGATTGATTCCATTCCAAACTTCTTGAGAATTTTCTTTGTGTACTTTGTTTGGTTTATGAAAATCCCCTCTTTGCTTTATTTGATTTGAAGTCCTAGGAAGAAATTGAGTTCTCCCATCATGCTCATCTCGAATTCACCCTGCATTAACTTAGCAAATTCTTGACACAAAAGATTGTTAGTAGCACCGAATACAATATCATCTACATAGATTTGTACTACCAATAAATCTTTATCTTTTCTTTTCAAAAATAAGGTTTTATCAACATTTCCTCTAGAAAAATTATTTTTAATTAGAAATTTGCTTAACCTATCATACCAAGCTCTAGGTGCTTGTTTTAAACTATATAGTGCTTTGTGTAATTTAAAAACATGATTTGAAATTCATGATCTTCAAAACCTGGGGTTGTTCTACATAAACTTCTCATTTATAAAACCATTTAAAAATGCACTTTTAACATCCATTTGAAATAAATTGATATTCATATGACATGCAAATGCAAGTAATAGCCTAATTGCTTCTAATCTAGCTACAGGTGCAAAGGTTTCATCAAAATCAATTCCTTCTTCTTGATTATATCCTTTTGCAACTAATCTAGCTTTATTTCTAATTACTATGCCATTTTCATCTAATTTATTTCTAAATACCCATTTAGATCCTATAACTGAGTGACCTTTAGGTCTATCAACTAAGGACCATACATTATTCCTAGTAAATTGATTTAGTTCTTCTTGCATAGCTAGCATCCAGTTACTATCTTTTTCAGCTTCTTCAATAGTTTTAGGTTCAATTTGAGATACAAATGCAAGATGATTATTGATATTTCTCATAATGATCTAGTTCTTACTCCTTGAGATGGATCACCTATAATCAATTCCTTTGGATGTCCATAGGCATATCTCCAATCTCTAGGAAGATCTACCTCATTATGATTAGTATCAATAACATCAACTCTAGGTGAATCATCATCTTTAGCTTCTTGTTCATGGTCTGAAGATACATCTATATTTAATTTTTCAATATCTCTCTCTAGCAAATTTGTATCTTCCTCATCATCAATCTTTTCAGAACTTGATGCTAAAGATTCATCAAAAACTACATGAATAGATTCTTCTACAATTAAGTTTTCTTGTTAAATACCCTATAGGCCTTACTAGTTGTTGAATATCCTAAAAATATGCCTTCATCAGATTTTGCATCAAATTTTCCAAGATTATCTTTACCATTATTATGAATGAAACATTTACAACCAAATGCATGAAAATACTATGTTTGGTTTTCTATCATGCCATAATTCATAAGGTTTTTCTTAAGGATTGGCCTAATTAAAGCTCTATTAAGGATGTAACATGCTGTGTTTATAGCTTCCGCCCAGAAGTACTTTGGAGTTGGCTTTCACATAGCATGATACGGGCCATATCTTCTAATGTTCTATTCTTTCTTTCTACAACTCTTTTTGTTGTGGTTTCTAGGTGCAGAAAAATTGATGAATGCATGTTCAGTGCAGAAATTTTTAAATAAATGATTTTCAAATTCTGTTCCATGATCACTTCTAAGAGACACTATGGTGTTGTTTTTCTCATTAGTGACTTTCTTGAAGAATTTCATGAATGTAGGGAAAGTCTCATCCTTGTGAGCCAAAAACAATACCCAAGTGAATCTAGAATAATCATCTACTATCACAAGACCATATTTCTTTCCTCCTAGACTAGTGGTTCTAGTAGGTCCAAAAAGATCTATGTGAAGTAGCTCTAGTGGCCTAGAAGTGGAAATAATATTTTTAGATTTGAAAGAGTTTCTAGTTTGTTTTCCAAATTGACATGCATCACAAATTTTATTATTTCAAAATCTAGTTTTGGAAGACCTTTAACTAAATCCATTCTAATTAATTTTGAAATTAGGTGTGTGCTTGCGTGACCTAATCTAGATGCCATAGCCATCCAATCTCATTCACATTAGCATTATCAGCAACTAGGCAATGATTACTAGTAGACAGATTGTCTAAATCAATTAAGTATACATTGCATTTCTATTACCAACAATATAATGCTATTGTCTATGGGATTAGAAACAATGCAAATGGAAGCTTCGAATGAAACTTTGAAACCTTTATCACACAATTGGCTAATGCTAATCAAATTATGCTTTAAACCATCAACATATAAAACATTCTCGATAAAAGTGGATGGAGTTATTCGAATTTTACCAAGGCTCATAATTTGACCTTTACCATTGTCTCCAAATGTAACAACTCCTCCTCTTTTATCTTCAAGGGTGATGAATTGCTCCTTGTCACCCGTCATGTGCCTTGAGCAGCCGCTATCAAGATACCACTTTCGTTTTGATCTTTTGGCCGTAAGACACTCCTGCAAGATGATCAAATCTTATGTTTAGGTACCCAAGCTTTCTTGGGTCCTTCATGGTTAGTAGCAATAAAGATTGTTCCTTTCGAACACATATTTTCTTCCCTTTAACACTTAAATTCTTATTAATTTTTCTATAGTTGCATTCATAAGCTTTATGTCCTTTCTTGTTACAGCAATAACATGAAACATCATTTTATCTTTGTTTCTTTATAAATAATTTTTAATAACTTTTGTTTCTTGTTAGGCCTATAACCTAATCCAGCTTTATCAAATACAGCTCTTTGATTACTTAATGGCAAATTAAGTTTTTCAGAACTATATATAAATTTATCAACTATATTTTTATTTTTATCAACTTCTTTCTTTAAGTTAAGGTTTTCACTTGATATCAATTCTTTTTCTTTTATCAAATTTTTATTTTCAGATTTCAGTTCTTCAATTTCATGAGTTAGTTTATCCTTTTTTTTGATAAGATTTAAATTATTATTTTTAAAGATTTGCTTTTCTTTTTCAAGACTTTAAAATCACAAACTAATTCGTTAAATGCATCAAACAATTCATCAAAGGTAAAGTCATGAGTTTTGGTACTTACCTCATCGTCATTTGCCATAAAGTAAATGTTTGCAACTTCCTTTTGTTCCTCCTCGGAAGAGGATTCTTCACTATCACTCCATGTTGCAACATATGCCTTCTCTTCTTCTTATACCCCTTTTTCAATTGAGGACATTCATATTGAAAATGTTCCGGCTTCTTACATTCATACAAGTCAATGGTTCTTTTTCTTTCTCCTTCTCTTTTTCCCTTTCACCTTCCATCTTAATTCTAATCTCTTCTGTGGAAGGGTCTCCTTCTTTGCATAAATTTCTTAAACTTTCTAGCAAGGAGAGCTATCTCACCATCATCTTCTTCATCCTCACTGCTGCTTTCCTCAAATTATGCACCCTTAAGAGCAATAGTTCTCTTTTCTTGACGTCTTCCTCTATATGCTGCTTCATTGTTAATTCATGGGTCATCAATGATCCAAGTAGCTCCTCCAAAGGTAGGCATTGAGGTCATTGGCTTCTTGGATAGCAGTCACTTAGCTTCCCATGACCTTAGAAGATACCTAAGAATTTTATGAACCAATTCAGAATTAGTATAGGTCTTGCCAAGACTCTTTAAACCATTTACAATATCAGTAAATCTAGTGTACATGCATGTGATAGTTTCATTTGTTTCATGCTAAATAATTCATATTTGTGCACTAAGATATTAATTTTAGATTCTTTAACTTGATTTGTACCCTCATGGGTAACCTCTAACCTATCCCATATTTCTTTTGCGGAATTACATGTAGAAATATGATTAAATTCGTTTGCATCTAAGGAATAATACAAACATTCATGGCTTTAGCATTAAGCTGAGCCATTTTCCTATCATTATCATTCCAATCCCTTTCGGGCTTAAGAATAATAGAACCATCAACTATGTGTGTGGGTGTGCTAGGTCCATTCATTATGACACTCCATAATTTATAATCTAAAGCTTGAATGAATATCCTTATTCTTGCTTTCCAATATGAATAGTTGGTGCCACTGAACAAAGGTGGCCTATTAGTGGATTGACCTTCTAAAAAAGATGATCCAACTTGAGTTGCCATTTGGATCTTTGACTCTTGATTGTGTAATCAAGCCGAAATGAGTACAAGCTCCGATACCAATTGTTGGCCCAGATAGCAACCCAAGAGGGGGGGTGAATTGGGTTCTTAAAAAAAATTAACACTTTAAAACTATGTGCTCTGATATGAAAGTGTTTGAGTGCAATATGCTAAGCACAAATAAATGAGATAGAGAGAGAGACAAAGCATGGCAAACACAAAGATTTTATAGTGGTTCGGTGTATCCAACACCTACGTCCACTCCCAAGCAGCACTTGGGTCCACACTATAATCCACTTGATTATGGTCGAGTTGTTTTGCAAGCTCACAACTCAAACTTATTGTTTTTCCGGGGTCACAATGAACCCAGCTAGTTTTCACAGGCTCACCAGTACAAAACCTAACCACAAGTTATCCTTAGCCTGTTCCGAGATATACTACCTCCACTAATTCAATCCCCTGATTGAATTAGACAAACTATAAATCAATTAAGAATTTATAACAATAATAGCTCCTTAATTGAGTAAATGAGCAATATAAGTAAATGAAAATAGAAAAGCCTGATTTCTGAAGCAATGTAGGGCTTGAGCTTTTCTTCTCTTCTTCTTCTCTTTTGAATTGAATGAAAGTAGAGCACTTGAAGAGATTTTGGTGAAGAAACGGCTGAAAATTTTAGGGCTTTTCTCCTTTTTCAAAACTTAGGAAATCCTTTGAAATATCTCTTTTGGGGCCTTTGGATTCCTCTTCTAACTCTTAATAGTGAATAGGCTTTGGCTCAAGAGATTTCTTGAAGTGGGATTTTTTATTTCTCTTTTTTTCTTTTTGTTTCACTATTTTTCATTCTCTCTTATTTCAAATGGCTCAATCCCTTTTTATAGACATTCCAATCCACGAGTAGATGAGAAATAGCCGTTGGAGTTGTCCTTGGATGATCCTTACCAAAAGAAAATAGATCCGTTAGAGGTTAGGTAAGAAAATTATATCCATTGAAAACTTAAAATTCCGTTTCTGACGTGGAGGGGTTGACTCCAGGTCTTCAGGTGTCGGCTCCAAATCGGGATCCTAAAAATAGTAATAAACAGTCCATCAAGGTGTCAGCTCCAAGATTTTGAAGTGTCGACTCGGCGAGATCTGGAGTCGACTCCAACTTTCTGAAGGTGTCGGCTCCACTAGTGTCTAAAAACATCACTCTCTGTAACTGGCCTGGAGTCGGCTCTACACTCTGCAGGTGTCGACTCTAATTTTTCATGTGTCGGCTCCAAGAATTTAGGTGTCGGCTCTGAAGCGTGCCGAAAATTAACACTGTTCTGATACTCTATGGAGTCGGCTCCGAGGATTTAGGGTGTCGGCTCCAAGTTCTGAACTTACATAGATTCCATTTAAATTCAACTTGAAACTGATTTTCTAAGTAGCATATAGATGAATAACCAATCTTAATTCCTGAAACACTATCAAATTTATTAGAAACATAAGAAATATACTCATGGCTTTTGTTAATCATCAAAATCAATAATTGGGTCAATAAAATTATAACACTTCAAGCCTACCTAATGTTCTAATTAACTTATTAGTGGATAAAAAATATATGATCCTATAAATTTAAATGAAAGTTAATTGATAACAGATGAACTTAAGCTATAAGCACACTTGAACCTGCTCACCAACTTCCACATACTAGGGTGGCTCCATGGACTCTGCCATCATTCTATATGTAGCCATTTCTTTCTGCTTACCAATTTCAAATGCTCGGGTAGGCTCTCTTACCATCATTACATAGGTAGCCCTTTCTTCCTGCTTACTAGATTTCACATTCTTTGATAATTAGGTAAGCTTTGATACCATTGTAATACCACCATTTCATGAGTAGTTCTTTCTTCTTGCTCACTATTGTAATGTCACCGTTTTATGGGGTAGTTCTTTCTTTTTTGCTCACTAATTTTCACATATTTGGGTGGCTCTAATACTATTGTGACTCTTTAGGCCTACCAATTGGTCCAATTAACTTGTTAGCGAGTTGAAACCATATGATCCTAAAATTCAAATGGAAGTATTGGTAACAAGATGAATTTGAGGTATAAGCCCTTAAATTTTTTTTATTTGTTACAAGTCTATTTTGAGATATTATAAATTTTATATATTCTATATATATTAGGAGAGTAAATGTGCATTAGGTTGGAGGATTTATATCTGTCAGGTGAAGATAGGATGAAAAAAAAATTTATTAACTAAAATAGTACAAGATAAAGATTACTTTTTTTAGCATGAACGAGGATAAAAACTAATTCCCCCTATGTCTCCCGTTAGTTGCTAACTCTAAAGGTAGTGTTTGATTCACAAAAAGCTATCCCTAAATAAGTGTATAGGATAGCATTTATCTAGGAATAGCTCAAGGGATAACCACTTTTTTAAAATAACAGCTTTGCTATCAAGGGATAACTCTAGTTATTCATGGGGTCCTAGAGAATAAGTTCAGAGGATAACCCATGGTTAAATATGGGTTATCCCTTCTTATTAATTTTTTTCAAAACTATCCCTTCTACTTATAGTTTTTGAGAATAAAAAGAAATATCCAGAGAATATTCTTTCTTATCCCCCATATCAAACACAGCCTAAACGACTATGTGAATGTGAAAAAAAGCCATTAGCCATGTCATAAGCCATTTCAGAGTTTGAGACGAGAGCCTGGTTTCCATCTAACCATGTCTCCCGCCTTTACAAACTACTCCTTTCCCAATGTGAAACGTGCACGCAGGCTGACATTAGACGACTCAACTTTGTGGAGAAGGATGGTTACAATATGCGTGGACTTTCGATCCTACGCATGGCAAGCGACGTCTGGCGTGGATAATAGAAAAAAAAGTTTGTCATTTAAACGTGGCTGAAAAAAAAAACTTCATTCCTTCTTTTTTAGGGCCTGTTTGGATGGAAGGATATGAAGAGAAAGAAAAAAAAAAAAATCATAAGTTACCTTGTTTAGAAGGAGAATGAAAGAAAGAGAAGGAAAGAAATGAGAGTAACTGAATCACCTCCTTTCTTGTTGAGCAAGAATAAATTTGTTAACCCCCAAATCAAGGGGTAAGCCGGAAAAGGGGAAAAAGTTTAAGTCATACTTTTATGAAAGACCAAAATATCCTTTCATTTTTTATTCTTCATTCGTCAGAAGAGTATAATTATCATATAATTCTTTTCCTTCTTTTCTCTCCTCTCTATCCAAACAAAATAACTAATATTATCTTTTCTTTTTCTTTCATCCTTTCCAAATAAAAAAAATAATTCTTCTTTTTTTTCTTCTTTTTTATCCCTTTATTTTCTTTTACTTTCTCCTTTCTTTTCTTCAAAGATTCAAACAGAGCCTAAGGTGTGTTATCTTACTATGCCAGCTTCTTTTTCGTTGTCTGCCACCGAATCAACGAGGCTTCGGAGAACCTAGAACAGCACTTTTTTCATCTCCATTTGTGGCTTGCTTATGTTTAATATATAATGACTAATTTTTTTTAATTATATTTAATAAAAAAGATATATATAGTATTTGTTGCTGTGAAAATTTGTTCTTCGATTTGGGCGGTGCACGTCGAGATCCGGATAGCGCTCTTCTATTCGAATGAACCTGCAAGGCAGTCCTCACCCAGGAATGACAGGAGGTGGTCCCTACGAAAGACCCTCCGACACCCAAGTTAGTGAAGAATCTGAGCAATAAAATAAGAGGAGAAGACTCCAGTAGAAGGATCTTCCTCTTTGGCGTGATTTTTCAGGCGCAATGACCTTTGCTAGAGTCAAGAGCCAACCTAGGGGGGATCCTGAGACTTGATATTTGTACGCTGCCAAGGAGATGAGCCGTTGCCTGATTTTTTGGGCATATTTTAGGGAGTTGGCACCGATAAGGCCGAAATTCCAATAGTTATGGAAATCGACGGTTGATGAAGCTGACTGGCACTTTATCGAGAATTTAAAATCCCATTGATCATGGACGAAGTGCTGTATTTGGCTCCCATTTCCGTTTTGGGAGGCTAATTCCATGATTCTTGCAATCAGGGTAGTTCATCCTCCAAGATATATGATGTGATTTGAAGCAGCAATGGCATTTACATTGAAGGGATGAGGATCGATCCTAATGAGGTACTAAAATAACTCAGCCCTGCTGAGGTTTGGATATAGCTCGGCCCTTTCGAGGCACTGAGATAGCTCGACAAGATGGTTCAGTTCTGAAGTTTGGCTAGATATTTTGGCTCTGTAGCTTGGCCTTAATTCGGCCAGATAGTTCGGCTCAGTAGCTCAGCCTTAGTCATCGGGCACGTTTATTGATGCGGTGATAATTTTTTTCTGCATCACATGTCCCCCACTCCATAGTCTGAAGCGTTCGGGTATAGAGAGTAGAGTCCATGATTGCTCAATCTCATTGATGGGATTTGAACTAATAGAGATAGTTATGATGGCCCCATAAATGCCAAGTTGGGCGTCTAGCTTGGCGAAACATGGCCAAATCGAAGGTCAAGGCACGTGGCCGATGAACCTTGATTCTGCAAAGTTTTTACTTGGCCCTACCAAGGTACATAGAATGTTGCTTGGCCCTACCGAGGTAGGAAGAAAAATTTGTTCGACCGTACCGAGGTTCGGATAAATTTTTACTTGGCCCTTCCAAGATACGAAGAAATTTTTACTTGGCTCTGCCAAGGTACAGAGAATGATGCTCGGCCCTACCAAGGTAGGGAGAAAAATTTGCTCGGTCGTGTCGAGGTTCGGAGAAATGTTGCTCAACTGTGCCGAGGTGTAGAGAAAAATTTGCTCGATCGTGCCGAGGTATGAAAAAAATTTTACTTGGCCCTGCCAAGGTATGAAGAATGTTGCTCAGCCCTACCGAGGTACAGAGAAAAATTTGCTCGGCCGTGTCAAGGTTCGAAGAAATATTGCTCGGCCATACCGAGGTATGGAGAAAAATTTTAACTTGGCCCTGCCAAGGTACGGATAATGTTGCTTGGCCCTGTTGAGGTATGGAGAAAATTTTGCTCGGTCGTGTTGAGGTTCGAAGAAATTTTGCTCGACCGTGCCGAGGTATGGAGAAATGTTGCTCGACCATGCCAAGGTACGGAGAAAAATTTGCTCGACTATGCCAAAGTTCAAAGAAATGTTGCTTGACCATGCCAAGGTATAAAAAAGTTTTTACTTGGTCCTGCTAAGGTACGGAGAATGTTGCTCGGCCATGCCAAGGTTTGGAGAAATGTTGCTCGGCCGTGCTGAGGTACGAAGAAATTTGTACTTAGCCATGCCAAGGTATGGAGAATCTTGCTTGGCTGTGCTGAGGTACGGAGAAAAATTTGCTCGGCCATGCCGAGATTCGGAGAAATGTTGTTCGGCCGTATCGAGGTTCGAAGAAAAATTTTCTCGGCTATGCCGAGGTATGAAGAAATTTTTACTTGGCCCTGCCAAGGTACGAAGAATGTTGCTCGGCCCTATCGAGGTACGGACAAAAATTTGCTCAGTCGTGCCAAGGTTTAGAGAAATGCTACTCGGTCGTGCCGAGGTACGGAAAAATATTTACTTGGCCCTGCTAAGGTACGAAGAATATTATGGCCATGCCGAGGTACAGAGAAAAATTTGTTCGGCTGTGCCGAGGTTCGAAGAAATGTTACTTGGCTGTGCTAAGGTACAGAGAAATTTTTACTTGGCCCTACCAAGGTATGGAGAATGTTGCTCGGCCCTACTGAGGTACAGAAAAAATTTGCTCGATTGTGCCGAGGTTCGGAGAAATGTTACTCGGCCGTGACGAGGTATAGAAAATTTTTACTTGACCCTGCCAATGTACGAAGAATGTTGCTCGACCGTGCCGAGGTACGGAGAAATGTTGCTCGGCAGTGCCGAGGTACGGAGAAAAATTTGCTCGATGAGATATGAAGAAATTTTTACTTGGCCATGCCAGGTATGAAGAATGTTATTCGATTGTGCCGAGGTACGAAAAATTTGCTCGGTCTTGCTGAGGTTTGGAAAATATTGCTTGGCCATGTCGAGGTACGGAGAAAAATTTGCTCGGCCGTGCCGAGGTATGGAGAAATTTTTACTTGGCCCTGTCAAGGTACGGAGAATGTTGCTCGATCATACCAAGGTATAGAGAAAATTTTGCTCGGTCATGCCGAGGTTCGGAGAAATGTTGCTTGGCTATGCTGAGGTACGAAGAAATTTTTACTTGGTCCTGCCAAGGTACGGAGAATGTTGCCCTGCGAGGTGCAGAGAAATGGACCCATAGGTCAATGATTGGGCAAGACCTGCCTTTCATCTATAACTCAAGAAAAATTATTATTCAATAAGAAATATTTGAATCAAAGAGTGGAGTTTTATTACAATGAGCAAAATGGCTAGGTTCAGGCATACTTCACTAGTAATAACTCGGGGTTTAATGTGGTTCCATGTCTTCAGGTACTGTATCCCTAGAAAGTCATCATTGCTCGAAGATTATCAAAGTTTCATATCCTGGAGATATTGTATCCCTTGAAGGTCTTCATTGCTCGGAGATTATCTGAGTCCCATATCCTCGAGGCACAGTATCTCTTTGATGTCTTCATCTGAAGAGGTGAGCCCTTTGCACCGAACCCTTTCAAATCGGTTCTTCTCTTTGCTTGGTTGTACCCGGGGGCGTTGCTAATTGTTTGAATAGCATCGGTCACCCGTAGGTTTGGCGCGCGTAGTTATAGTTGCAGCCTGTCATCCCAAGCAGTAGGAGAGACGGGACGAGAGGATCATAGCCATGGCATTGAATTGTCGCAAGAGAATACTAGAGGTAAGGAGCAAGCTCGATGAGATCTGGACAGGCTCCTATTTCCTTCCCTCCGTGGTGCCGGTTCAACTTCTCTATGGTCATGCTATCCCAGAAGGCCGGTGGCTCCCAGTGGGTTGGGTGGGGGGACCACCAGTAGTACCGGAATAACTGTCCTACTAGGAAGCTGCTGAGAGGGTGCAACAGGAAGAAGACCCCCAAGAAGCCCCTGCACCAGTTGTAGCAGGGCTTGAACTAGTTGAACCAGCAAGGCAAACTGGTCCTGTGTGACCGGGGCTGCTGGCGGTAGAGGAATATCGGTTGGCAATGGCTGCAAAGGCACCGTGTTATTGGTAGGATCAGGCCTTTGAGAGGTGTCCTGATCAGGAGCGTCTGTAACTACTCTCTTACGGTTGGCCATTGAGAAATTATCCTTCTTGTATGGAACCTTATCTTCTTGGTTTCAAGTTTTCAGAGGAACTTAAGACCCTTCCTCTAGTACCAATCTATTGCTACGAAAATCCATTCTTCAACTTGGGTGTGGTGCACGTCGGGATCCAGATAGCGCTCTTTCACCGGGTGGACTTGCAAGGCAGTCCTCACGTAGGAATCACAGGGGGTGATCCCTGCGAAAGTCCCTTCGATGCTCACGTCAGTGGAGTTTCTGAGCAAACAGATAAGAGAAGAAGGCTCTAGCAGAAGGATCTTGCTCCTTGGCATAATTTTTCAAGAGCATGACCTTTGCTAGAGTTATTTTTTTGAGCTTAAATTGCCTTCGAGAGCCTACCGAGGGGGAGATCCTAGGACTTGATATTTGTACGCTGCCAAGGAGATGAGCCGTTACCTGATTTTTCAAGTACGTTTTAGAGAGTTGGCATCCAATAAGGCCAAAATTCCAACAATTATGGGGATCGACAATTGATGAAGCTGACTGATGCTTTATCAGAAATTTGGAATTCCGTTGATCATGGACAGAGTGCTGTATTTGGCTCCCGTTTCCGTTTTGGAAGGCTCATTCCGCGATTCTTGCGATCAGGATGGTTCATCCTCCAAGATATATGACATGGTTTGAAGCAGCAATGGCACTTATGTTGAAGGGAAAAAGATTGATCCTGGTGAGGTACTAATATAGCTCAGCTTTACTGAGGTTCGGATATAGCTCGGTTCTTCCGAGGCACTGAGATAGCTCGGCTAGATGGTTTGGCTATGAAGTTCGGCCAGATAGTTTGGCTCTGTAGATCGGCCTTAATTTGTACATATAGTTTAGCTTAGTAGCTCGACCTTAGTCATCGGGCACATTTATTGATGCGGTAATAATTTTTTCTGCATCAGTATTTATTTACTAATCAACTAAATTTATTCAATTAAGAAAGAGATCAACCTTTGTTCGAACATATATTTTTTAAAATAAGTTTTCCTGATTATTTATCACCAAAAGTTGAAGAGGGGTAAGCTATTTGATTTATCTTACCAAGGTTAGGATGATAAAATAAGTTATATTTGCAAATTTCTAAAATTTGGAAGGGCATGTATTGGGTTCTAATTTTTAACCAATAAAAATATGATTATCAATTATTAATTTGTTAAGTTAGTAAAGTCATGGGAGATAACCCTCTATTTTTGCTCCCAAAAAAAAAACCCAATATTAAAATATAAATAATTAGTTGAGAGGCCCATTTATGTCACACAAAAATTATAATGCCCATGGAAATAATATATCCAATTGCAATGAAACTTATATATCAATCAAATCATTACATCCCCACATATACTTCCAAATTCCAATGCTAGAGGACGAGTAGGGCTTACTTTTTCTCTCACGTGTGACGCACTCCAAACGACTTCACGGCCTATAAATGAATGAGACGCTCCAACCTCAACCACCCAAGCCTTCCTCCACCGATTCTGCCACCTCGGTCGCCGCATCCTCCACCTTGCAACCCGTTGCAGGTGAGCGAGTTTAATTTTATTTATTAATAGAGACATGCCTTTTTTTTTTCTTTTTTTTTTAAAGTTTTTTCTCTTTCGCTTCTGAATTGATTTTAGCGTATGATATCCTGCTAGCAGAAGAATTCATTATGTGAAAGAAAGCAAACAGTCCAATGAATGATCTTTACAAGCTATCAATTGAATAATCTTCTTTTTTTTTTTTTTTTTTTCCTTGTCTTCTTATTTTTCAAGTCCTGCTGCTGTATATACATAGTTTTCTCTCTGAAAAGTAATGCAAAACAGGAGAAAACTAATAAAAATCCCCTTCGAATAATAAAGAACAGTCAGAAAAAGAACTTAGTTTTCTTTTTTTAATTAACCTGACAATTTTACAAGTATTTCTATAAAAATAACATAACATATTTGCAGTTGTTTTGTATTAATATAAATAAATAAATAAACAAAGATAAAATTATATTTGTGCTTCTTAATATAAACTTTCATTAAAAATTTATTTTGATTCTTAATTTTTCAGTTGTTACATACATGATGTTCTAGAATTAATTAAAACTAGGAAATAGCCAACAGCCAGCGTATATGTATTTGTATCTGATGACATATTAACTTTTATGATGACATATTAATTTTTATTATAATTAAAATTAATAAAATAAATGACGTTTCCTTCTGTGAATCAATTCATGTATTCACCTCACCGCATGAGACATCACGGCGAAGCATTTTTAGAAGAAAATGAATTAAATTATAATAATTTTAAAGTTTAAGAAACAAAACGAAAGAGTTTGTTGTTATAAATAAATAAATGTTTGGTTGAGTAGGTGGTACGTGGTGATGGATGAAAGTAATGTAGTTCCATGATTAATAACACGTTGGCTTTATGGGGGTGAAAGAGTGTTGGATGGTGGAATATATATATATATATATATATATATATTCAGTTATCAACAAAGAGATTACTTCCATTCGTTGCTCCAAACCGTCGAGAAGAAGATGATGAAGTATTTATATTAGAAAACTATTAACAATCTGCACAATATTGCATAGAGTTAATAGTTAGAATCTTTTTTTTTTATTACCTCCAGCCATTGCTTCCGCTGTACCTCTAGAAGACCTCTCGATATGTATCTCTATCTTCCTCTTGATAGATCTTGATCTTCCTCCTCTCTATGGATCTTGATCTTCCTCTCTATGGATCTTGATCTTCTTCCTCTCGATGGATTGATTTTCCTCTCTCGATGGATCTTGATTGAGTGCTTCCAATCAATGATCCATCGCACTCTGATGGTGTATGCCTACAGGATGTGCTCTTGATCAGGGACTCAATGCCTCCGCTTGTTTTGGTTTTTCTTTCGATAACATTATCATGGAAAGCCTTAGGAAGGGATCTCTATTTAAAGAGTCAAATCCCTTACACCGCCTGCTCCCATCAAACAGGCGTTTAACATTTAAGGTGCCGTTATCACTTATTAATTAGTGGAAACGATCGTAATAAAAATAGGACCATCTATTGCGATGGGTTATTATATTCTCCCACTTGGTCCATATATTTTATCAACACTGAACAAGAAACTAAATATATGAACACATAGCGATAGGTCCTCTATAATTGAGTATTATCTTTTATGTATTATAATGCATTCAATTTCTTTACCACTATGCCAAATGTGACACCTGAATGAGAAATGAATAAACCATATGTTTATTCAGAGTCCAAAAGAAAAATTTATCATTTCTCAAAAGTCAAATAACGTGTACACCTGAATGAGAAATGAACAAATAATTGAAATAAGAGTTTCTTTGTACAAATTGTTATCCATACAATTATATCATGGAACCAACTCCCATTCTTATCACATGATCCTTAAAATTCTTAATTGGCATGCCTTTAGTCAAAGGATCAGCTATCATCAATTCAGTGCTAACGTGTTCTATGACCACTTTATTTTCTTTAACACGTTCTCTTTTGGCTAAATACTTAATGTCGATATGTTTACTTTGACTACCACTCTTATGGTTTTTAGCCAAAATACAGCAGCTGAATTGTCACAGTACAGTTTAATTGGCCTAGCAATAGAGTCAACAATTCTAAGCCCTGAGATAAAACTCTTCAACCATACACCTTGCGATGTAGCCTCAAAACAAGCAACAAACTCCGCTTCCATAGTAGAGGTAGCAGTCAAAGTCTGCTTTGCACTCCTCCATAATATGGCTCCACCAGCTAACATAAATATAAATCCTGATGTTGATTTTCGAGAATCAACGCAGCCAGCAAAGTCCGAATATGAGTAGCCCTCTATCTCCAAATGATCAGTTTATCTATACATGAGCATGTAGTCCTTAGTCCCTTGAAGATACCTCATGACCTTTTTAGCAGCTCTCCAGTGGTCTAAACCTGGATTACTCTGATATCTTCCCAACATTCCTACTGCAAATGCAATGTTAGGTCTTGTGCAAACCTGAGCATACATTATACTTTCAACAGCTGAAGCATATGGAATGTTGTGCATATGTTCCCGTTTAAGTTCATTTTTAGGGCACTGGTTCAAAGCAAACTTGTCACCCTTCACTATAGGTGCAACACTTGGTGAACAATTTTTCATCTGAAATCTCTCCAAGACTTTATTGATATAAGTTTCTTGAGACAATCCTAAAATGCTTCGAGATCTTTCTCTATGGATCTTAATGCCAATGACATAAGATGCCTCACTCATATCTTTCATATCAATTTTTTTGGAGAGAAATTGTTTTACTTCATATAGCAACCCTTTATCATTGGTTGCAAGTAGAATGTCATCCACATATAGGACCAAGAAACAAATTTTGCTCCCACTAACCTTCTGGTATATACATTGATCCATAATATTCTCTTTAAAACCAAAGGAAGAGATCACATCATGAAATTTTAAATACCACTGACGTGAGGCTTGTTTCAATCTGTATATGGATTTCTTAAGCTTGCAAACCAAATGCTCACTATCACCAGAGGAAAATCCTTCAGGCTGTTTCATGTAAACCTCTTCCTCTAGATCTCTATTAAGGAATGCAGTTTTCACATCCATTTGATGTAACTCAAAATCAAAATGAGCTACCAATGCCATTATTATTCGGAGAGAATCTTTCTTGGATACAGGAGAAAATGTTTCCGTGTAGTCGATTCCTTCCCTCTGAGTGAATCTTTTGGCAACGAGTCTTGCTTTATATCTTTCAATGTTGCCTTGTGAGTCTTTCTTTATTTTAAAGATCCATCTACATCCAATGGCTTTTACACCATCAGGCAACTCAACAAGATCCCAGATTCGATTAGATGCCATAGATTCCATCTCATCCTTCATGGCATTGTACCACAAGTTTGATTCCTTAGAACTCATGGCTTGTGAAAATGTTTCAGGATCATTTTCGGCTCCAATGTTATAATCAGATTCATGTAGATACACAACATAATCACTAGGAATTGCTGATTTCTTTATTCTAGTTGATCTTCTTAATGTTGTGTCAATGACCTCTTGAGGAGTATCTTGCACAACTGATTGTTGATGAACAACATGATCTTCTAGATTACTATCAGCTTGTGAAATCTCAATGACTGGTTGTTGAGTTATTTGAGTTTGAGGAGTGCTATAAATAACAACCAATCCCTCACTTGAAGTGGAAGCTGGAATAACTGAATGATCTTTCTCAGAAGAAGCCAAATACTGAGATTGATCACTCCCACTAATCAAGTCATTCTCAAGAAATTTTGCATTTCTTGATTCCACAATCCTAGTGCTGTGAGATGGACAATAAAATCTATAACCCTTGGACTTCTCAGCATATCTAATAAAATATCCACTAATAGTCCTTGGGTCTAGTTTCTTTTCTTGTGGATTATAGACTCTTACTTCATATGGGCATCCCCAAACACATATATGTTGCAAACTTGGTTTCCAACCTTTAAATAACTCAAATGGCGTTTTGGAAACAGCCTTGGTTGGAACCCGATTTAATATATACGCATCAGTTTTAAGAGCTTCAGTCCACAAGGATTTAGGTAGGTTAGAGCTGACAATCATGCTCCTTACCATGTCCAATAATATCCGGTTTCTCCTTTCAGCTACACCGTTTGGTCAGGAGACCCTGGCATGGTGTATTGTGCAACAATTCCATTTTCTTCAAGAAATCGAGCAAACGGATCAGGTGCTTGTCCATTCTCAGTGTATCTACCATAATATTCTCCACCTCTATCTGACCTCACGATTTTAATTTGCTTGCCGCATTGTTTCTCTACTTCTGCCTTAAATACCTTAAAGGCATCTAATGCTTCGTTCTTATTATGAAGTAGGTAGAGATACATATATCGTGAATAGTCATCAATAAATGAGATGAAGTATCTCTGACCATACGAGTCCATATCTGGGCTACAGATATCCGTTTGTATGATCTCCAGTATTTCCGAACTTCTCTTGGCATCTTTCTTGGACTTGTTGATTTGCTTTCCCTTTATGCAGTCTACACAAGTGCCAAAATCAATAAAATCAAGAGTATCAAATACTCCATCTTTTACTAATCTTTTAATTCTCTCAATGGAGATATGACATAATCTCCGATGCCACAAAATAGAGGAATTCTCATTCATAACACATCTTTTCATACCAGTTTGGGCGTGCATCACCTTATAGATGGTATTGTTTTTTCAAATTAATTTGAAAAAGATTGTCGGACAATGTACCATTCCCAATAAGCTTAGATTTATAAAATAAATCAACAGAGCTTTTATTAAAATTAAAGGAGTATCCTGCTAGTACAAGCCTTGACACTGAAATCAAATTTCTAGAGAAACTTGGAATATAAAATATCTTTTCCAAATCCAAAACAAAACCAGAATCTAAAATAAGTCTGCACGTCCCAATCGCTTCCACATGTGAACCCATCTT
Source organism: Calamus simplicifolius (assembly GCA_900491605.1). Taxonomy (NCBI): domain Eukaryota; kingdom Viridiplantae; phylum Streptophyta; class Magnoliopsida; order Arecales; family Arecaceae; genus Calamus; species Calamus simplicifolius. The sequence goes on from UESW01001354.1 coordinate 249,443, forward strand.
GTTTCCTGAATAGATGCTTTGTTCACTTCCCAATGGTTTCCTTTGATTTAGAAAACCCTGCAAGGTATTTGAAACATAGATTGTAGAACCAGAATCAATCCACCATGTGTTATGACATATAACCAAATTGGATTCATGACATACGAATGAGGTTAGAGTACCTTTCTTGTCAAGCCAAGCTTTGAATTTGAGACAATCTTTCTTTATATGCCCTTTCTTCTTACAAAAGAAGCACTTGGACTCCTTCTTGTCTTCTGTATGGATGGGTACTTTACCCTTTCCTTTGCGTTTGGCTTTGAGAGCTTTAGTCTTTCTCTGAGTGACTAAATGTGCACTTTCTTCCATTTCTAAAATCAGCCTCCCTCTTGAACACACATGATCAGAAGTTCATTAATTGACCATTTGTCCTTATGTGTGTTGTAAGATATTTTGAAGGGACTATACTGCTGTGGGAGTGAGCTCAAAATAAAGTGCACCAAGAAAGATTCTGACATCTCAACCTCTAGGGATTTCAACTGAGCCGCAATGTCCCTCATCTTCATGATGTGTTTACGCACACCTCCAACAGTAGTGAGCTTCATTGATGATAATTTTATCATTAGGGTGCTAGCCAGTGCCTTATCTGAAGACTCAAATTGTGCATCAATAGCCTTCAGAAGTTCCTTGACATTTTTGCACTCAGGAATTGAACCCCGTATACTAGCAGAAATCTTAGTACGTATGAACATCATACTGAGGCGATTGGACCGCTCCCATCGTTCATACGCAGAAATCTCAGCCTGAGTGCTAGTAGATGTAACTGAATGTGGTTCATCCTTCCTGATAGCATAGTCAATATCCATGCACCCTAATTGAAGAAGAATTCTCGCCTTCCATAATTTATCATTATCACCACTTAAATCGGAAACATCACATTTCATATCAGAAATATTAACAGGCAAAATAGCTGCATAAAAATAAAATTATGTTCATGTAATTGAATTTGAGGCATATAACTTGATGTCATGTCTTACCAATGTAAACATGCAATAACATGAATCAATAACATATAATAACTACCTGTGTGCTAAGTTATTATACTCAAATAGACTCATTAACTTAATGATGTAACTAACAAATTATATTCCTTTCTTAATTCCTGTGAGTAATTAAGAAAATAATTTGTTATCGCATCCTAATTAATTATATTAGTGCAATAAAATTCCTGTGGGATAAGATTCATTACATTAATATAATTAGTCACAATTAATGTCATCTAACCTTATGTGACCTTTGCAACTCAATATATAATTTTGATTAATCAAAGATGTTGTGGCTACTCCTTAATCAATCAAAATCATATTGATCACATGACATTTGAATTCCATTATATGCATATAGATTAACCAATTTAGCATGATTATTAGGTAGTGATCTTAATCAACGTAATATTTTCAAATCAAGATCTGAGTTGATCAAATTGGCCAGGCCAGTGAAAGAGAAGTGGGGGTCCCCTGTTGCTTTCCTTAGGTCAGTCAACGGAACTAATTAAGTAACCACAATCTCTTTACTTTCTAGACACCAATTGACCAATCAGACCTTGAAAGGATTTGCACTGTGATTTTCACACTACCACCAAATTCATGCATAGAATAAATCTAGTATGCAAAACAGGAGACAACATTTCAATTATTTATTTAATAAATTTTGAAATTATCATCTTAAGAAAAATTTTTGTTAATTAAAACACGTCCGACCGTAGCTCATTATTTCCTTGGGCCAGTCAAAACACCATAGGCATAGAGACTCAGGAGGCGTATTTTAATACAAAAATTTTAAACTTAAGAAATAAATGATAAAAACCAATCAATTTGATTTTATTACTCTTGAGAAAACCGAAAGACTCATAGGCGAGAAAATTGAAACCGCGACAGACGTTTTCTCTCTTTAATAGGTCACCGCATGTAGTTATGAAAGCCACTTTTTTCTCTTACGTTACCGCTCCGCTCGTGAGCAAAAACCGAAACCTGATGGAAGAAAATCAGGACGGCCATTTTAGATTTGAACCTGAGAGCGGCCAAGAAAAATCTGTGGCGCGACAAAACCGAAAAATGCACGGAATTCTTTCCTTTTGAACAAAATATGTTTCCGAACAGGAAATGTTTTCTAATATCAAGCTATAAATTCGGCTACTCAAATTTCGAAACAATAAATCAAAATAAAGAACCGAGAAGCAAAATTCGGAACCTTAAATGTAGGATTAAAAGAGGAAAAGACCGAAGAGTAATCACTTCTCAAAAAAAAACTTTATGGCGATCTATTAACTCTCTCGATATGTAGGTAGTTAGGTAAAATACACCAAAGTATTACCCGTAGCCTCCCTTTGGTGTGTCCCTGATATCCCTACCACACATTCGTTGGGTCAAATAATCCAGGAGCCTCCCCTTGGACTATCCCTATGTGAGAAATAGAGACCAAAAAGCCTTCGAACAATAAAATAATCAAATCTCAAATGCTCACAATAAAAACAAGGCAGAGGTATAATAAAAGCTCTGATACCAATTGTTAGAAAACTATTAACAATCTGCACAATATTGCATAGAGTTAATAGTTAGGATCTTTTTTTTATTACCTCCAGCCATTGCTTCCGTTGTACCTCTAGAAGACCTCTCGATATGTATCTCTATCTTCCTCTTGATGGATCTTGATCTTCCTCCTCTCTATGGGTCTTGATCTTCCTCTCTATGGATCTTGATCTTCTTCCTCTCGATGGATCTTGATCTTCCTCTCTCGATGGATCTTGATTGAGTGCTTCCAATCAATGAGCCATCGCACTCTGATGGTGTATGCCTGCAGGATGTGCTCTTGATCAGGGACCCAATGCCTCCGCTTGTTTTGGTTTTTCTTTCGATAACATTGTCATGGAAAGCCTTAGGAAGGGATCTCTATTTAAAGAGTCAAATCCCTTCCACTGCCTGCTCCCATCAAGCAGACATTTAACATTTAAGGGGCCGTTATCACTTATTAATTAGTGGAAATGATCCTAATAAAAATAGGACCATCTATTGCGATGGGTTATTACATTTTAAAGCCAAGGAACCTTTCCCTCGGTGCCAGCCCGGCGAGATGGCAACCGCCTCACTGCCCGATAACCTGATTGATTAATTAAAATTTAAAACGGACATAATCGCCACCCAGGAATATTCTGGAAATAGAAATACAAATTTCTCAGAAATAGCTTATTTCCCTTGTTATTTCAGATTTCTGTTTAGATAAAATTTGGTATTCCATGTTATTCCAGTGCAATTAATGCAGCGTTATTCCAAATGGTGTTTGAATGATATGGAAATAAGCATGTATTCTACTAGGAATAGATAAATTTTGTTTTCAAAAATTTCAAACATACCTCTTGAATAAAAATGGTTTATTAATTGATTTTTTAATTTAATGACTTGAATAAACTATTTGTTATTAATATAAGGTAATAAATTTTTTTTAATAAAATAAAATAAGATCAGACTTAATAAATTTTTTTGTTTTTCATAAAATAAAATAAGAACATACTTAATAAATTATTTTTTATTGATAAAATCTATTATTTTGTCATTTCGTTTTGACATATTAATTTACAAAATTTTTAAATTAAATTAAAAATAAATTAATTTAAATTTAAATTACATTATAAATAAATGTAAAATCAAGGATTTTTAAATAGTTACTGATTTTAATTCAAATACCAGCTCTTGGATTTTTTCTTTTAATATCCGTCTACCTGGCAAAATAGATTTATATCAATATGATTGTGTCTAGTTCTAAAAATGTTTTCCTGCAATGCAAGTCCCAAGTAGAAAGGCTTCATTATATAGAAATTTTGTGTACCATTACACATACGAATTTGATGTACCATTACAACAATAACTGAATTACAACATCAACAGACTTCATAGTCAATCAAGGAACATAGGAGAATCTCTAACTTACATGTCCTGGCTTGGCTTGATTGGAAATCTCATGTGACGATTTCTCTAACAAGCCAATCCAAACTAGGGTATGCAAAGTACAATATCAAGAAAGAAGACAATGTAAACAGGATAGTGACAAGGATGTTCAGGACCAGAATGGTAGCACTGGCAGCTATTGCATATATACAAGGGGGACAAATATGAGAACCCGAGGGAACTTCTTAGTCTAGTGAACAAATAAAATCAGCAACTCCCGAAGTGACGCATGAATCCTTTGTACATTCAAGTAGTTAGCTCTCGGACTTGGTTGATTCGTATTAGAGTGTAAACCATCTGGATGCATGTACTGGGGGATTCTTCTGAGGTTGTGGTGGTCGTTGCTGTCGCCCACAGCCAAACTGTGAATCTAACATTACCAACAACATGAGATATATTCTTCACATTTACAATATACAAATTGCCTGTGGATGAAGGACATTAGTTCAACATTCAGTAGAGTCATTTCTATGGTTATCCAGATTAGCAAAAACTACAATTTTCCTGCTATGATTAAGTGGCATTCATAAGCTGCTTGCTTACCTCCAAAGGGGCCCTTTGCAGTCAGCGAAGGGCTTCTGCACTTGAATCACAAATCTGGTTCAGATGTGTCTGCAGTTGGCCTTCTCAGCAATAATATTACCAACATGCTCATCACCAGATATTTGCATTCAGCAAACCAACATGCCAAAAGATCATGTCCCAATATAACCAGTGAAGAAAAGGAACAGGGAACACAGTCAAGGAGGAATATGTCACCTCAGCTATTCGTAGATGCTTGTAGACATCGGATGCGCGCAAGTGTTACGCACAACTGTGGATCCTTGTGATTGCTGTCAACATCAAAAATATCAACTGTTTCCATCGCCACAAGAACATCCTTCTTCAATGTAGATCCTGATAAATAGAATTAATTTATTTCATATTGGGAATGCATGATGATGAGGGGTAAAATCGTCATTGCATTGTTGACCGCTCACATCAGCGATTGGGTCGCGCCCAGTCCAAATGCCCTGCTTGCCAGCTGGCCTGCTGGCGCGACATTCTAGCAACAAGAGTCTCCTCATAATGAAGAAAGAGAACAAGAGGGAAAAAGGTGCGTGGGTTCTCCCAAGGGCCCCCTCATTAATATCCGTCAAATCAATGGGCCGGAGCATTCAATGGTGCAGAAATGGTCATAATGACTTGGCCAGCATTTAATGGAATAAAAAGAGAGGAGAAAGTATAGTTCGGCCAACATGCCTCGGCAAATATAGCTCGGCCAGCATAGCTCGGCCATCATAGCTCGGCCAGCCTCAGCCTAAGCCAGCTTCAGCATAGTTCGGCCAACATGCCTCGGCAAATATAGCTCGGCCAGCCATCATAGCTCGGCCAGCCTCAGCCAGCTTCAGCATAGCTCGGCCAACATAGCTCGGCCATCATAGCTCGGCCAGCCTCAGCATCAGCCAGCTTCAGCATAGCTCGGCCAACATAGCTCGGCCATCATAGCTCGGCCAGCCTCAGCCTAAGCCAGCTTCAGCATAGTTCGGCCAACATGCCTCGGCAGCTCGGCCAGCATAGCTCGGCCAGCTCGGCCAGCCTCAGCCTTTCAGCATAGCTCGGCCATCATAGCTCGGCCAGCCTCAGCATCAGCCAGCTTCAGCATAGCTCGGCCAACATAGCTCGGCCATCATACTCGGCCAGCCTCAGGCCAGCTTCAGCATAGCTCGGCCAACATAGCTCGGCCATCAGCAGCCTCAGCCAGCTTCAGCATAGCTCGGCCATAGCATCAGCTCGGCCAGCCTCAGCATCAGCCAGGCAGCATAGCTCGGCCAACATGCTCGGCCATCATAGCTTCCAGCCTCAGCATTAGCATAGCTCGGCCAACATAGCTCGGCCATCATAGCTCGGCCAGCCTCAGCGCCAAGCCTCTACCAACCACGCTCTTTTGCATCAAGGCATTTATGACCTCATAAAGGCCACTTATATTCACCTGCTTTAAGGCATTCAATGCCTTATTTTCTTCCATGCATTAAGGCATTTATGGCTGCCACGTTGGCCCTTTATGCCTCGGCACCTACCTCCGCCGAGCCTCCGCCAGCCATGACGAACAAAACACCTCTGCGGAATCTGGCGCGGGAGAGTTCAAATTCACTGTAACAGAATAAGATTCCAAACAAGGAATCATGCCAAGACGTGGCCTAGGACCTACAATAGTGGCCTAGGGACCACGCAGCCACTGAGTCTCGAGCCATCGGCCAGCTCTCCCCGCCTCCCAGCCGTCGATCCTCTAACTAACCAGATATGGATCCTACCGGCCCTGTAACAACCTGATTCGAATCCGTTTCGAATCCCAACAACTTTCAGACCTCATCCAGAGCACGTCCAAGAAGTCAGGTGACCGCCTATAAATACTACCACCCTCAAGCCTCTCAGGTACGGCTATTCTACGCCCATTTTTCATTCGCAGTTCTCACACTCCGCCATGAAAGCTCCCACGAGAGCTCGGAGGAACTCTTCCTGGGGGATCCTTCTCCCCATATTTGTTGATTGCTGGTCTCCACTGACTTGGGCGTCGGAGGGTCTTCCGCAGAGGGCCACCCCCAACGCCTCTCGCGTGAGGACTGTCTTGCAGGTCCGCCCCGGAGGGAGCCCGCGCTGCAGCCCGATCGCGCCCGAGCCGGAGGACAGATTTCAGCGGCAACAGATTGGCGCTAGAGGAAGGGCCTCAAGTCCCGTTAAACTTGAAAAAAGGAGACAAGGATCTCGATCTGGAAGAGAACCTCTCCAATGGCTAATCGGAGAAGGGCAACTTCTGAAGCCCAGGACCGGGTCGCCTCCCAGAGACCCGATCTGATGAGTATCGTGGCACTGCCGCTGCCACCAGCTGAGACTCCGTCGCCACCAGCTGTCCCAGTGACCCAGGACCCGTTCGCCACACTGGTCCAGCAGGTCCAGGCCCTGACCCGTCTAGTTCAGGAGCGCCATACAGCTCCCCATCCAGTTGTAGCTACCCCTGCTCCATGCCTCCCAGAAGAGGCCGCAGCTCCTCTTTCTCCAGCCACTTCTTCTGGTCCGCATGGAGTTGCGGACCCCCCATGTCGACCTAAGGAGGCCAGACTAGTCCCGCAAGGGGGCTGCGACAAGGATCTCCCCAGATCTCGGCGGGCCCGATCCATCTCTCCGGTGTCCTCTCGCCACGACTCGACGCCGTCTCCGCCTTCTCCCTTGCCTTGGCACAACAGATCGGCTTCCATAGCCGCGCTATGCGCACCAAGGCATTTATGGCCTCATAAAGGCCATGTGCATCTACCTGCATTTAATGCCTTATCTCCTTCCATCATTAAGGCATTTATGGCTGCCGCGTTGCCCCCTAGGCACCTTTTGCGTGAGGAAGGATGGCGTCATAAAGCCAAGACAAGGAGTTCTTGACTCCATGCTTCACAGAAGTCCAACGTCCAGCTTCAACCTCGGCCAGTGGATCTACCGCACCACACAGAGAGTCCCCACAGGCGAGACCCCGTTACGGATGGCCTTCGGCGTAGAAGCTGTCATCCCCGTGGAGATAGGACCCCCCTATCCGCGGATGCTATCATGCCTCCAGAGTCAAAGGGAGATCCTTCTCGCCCGGCGACCCTGTTCTCCGGAAAGCATCTGTCTCCAAACCGCTGGAGCAAGGGCAAAAATTGGGAAGGCCCCTACCAAGTGGCGGAGATCATTGGACCGGGAACCTACAAGCTGCAAGATCTAAACGGAAAGTCTGTCCCCCGGACGTGGAACTCGGACAATCTCCGTAAGTATTATCAATAGGGTATGTCCTCTATAAGTCCATTTTGATATGCCTTATTATACCTTCCTGTCGGCACGTATTTTCGTAATTTGCAACTTGAATCATCACACATTATGTTGCCAAAGATTGCGAAAAGAAACAGGTGCTGCTCACCAATCCTCGGCACGACCGAGTTGCCTATTTGCACAGGAAATCTCCGAACCTTGGCAGGGCCAAGTAAAAATCTCCGAACCTCGGCTGGGCCGAGCAACAAATTCTCCGAACCTTGGCAGGGCCAAGTAAAATATTCTCCGAACCTCGGCTGGGCCGAGCAACAATTCTCCGAACCTTGGCAGGGCCAAGTAAAATATTCTCCGAACCTCGGCTGGGCCGAGCAACAATTCTCCGAACCTTGGCAGGGCCAAGTAAAAATCTCCGAACCTCGGCTGGGCCGAGCAACAAAATTCTCCGAACCTTGGCAGGGCCAAGTAAAATATTCTCCGAACCTCGGCTGGGCCGAGCAACCAATTCTCCGAACCTTGGCAGCGCCAAGTAAAATATAATCTTGAAGGCTCGGCTACAACCGAGTAACGGTCTCCGAACCTTGGCAGCGCCAAGTAAAATATAATCTTGGAAGGCTCGGCAACACCGAGTATTTTATTATTTAAAGCCTCGGTTACAACCGAGTGGCATCTTGGAAGGCTCGGCAACACCGAGTATTTTATTATTTAAAGCCTCGGTTACAACCGAGTGGCATCTTGGAAGGCTCGGCAACACCGAGTATTTTATTATTTGAAAGCCTCGGTTACAACCGAGTGGCATCTTGGAAGGCTCGGCAACACCGAGTATTTTATTATTTGAAGCCTCGGTTACAACCGCAGTTAATATTTGGAAGCCTCGGCAACCGAGTAGCATCTTGGGAAGGCTCGGCAACAACGAGTAATATATTTCTGAAGGCTCGGCAACAACCGAGTAATAAATTCATCCATAAAAGTATGCTCTTCTAGACCCATTTTTATTCATTGAATTAAATTCTGTTTTAAAGGCCTGCGAAATTCTTATAACTCTCCTTGAAAGCTGCAATAAGAAGCAGGTCGTATAAATCCTCGGCCGGGCCGAGCAAGGGCAGCGCCAAGTAAAATATAATCTTGGAAGGCTCGGCAACACCGAGTATTTATTATTTGAAGCCTCGGTCACAACCGAGTGGCACCTCGGTTACAACCGAGTAACATCTTGAAGGCTCGGCAACACCGAGTATTTATTTTAAGCCTCGGTTACAACCGAGTGGCATCTTGGAAGGCTCGGCAACACCGAGTATTTATTATTTGAAGCCTCGGTTGGCCCTCGGTTACAACCGAGTAGCATCTTGGAAGGCTCGGCAACACCGAGTATTTTATTATTAAAAAGCCTCGGTTACAACCGAGTGGCATCTTGGAAGGCTCGGCAACACCGAGTATTTTATTATTTGAAGCCTCGGTTACAACCAAGCAGCAATTAATATTTGGAAGCCTCGGTTGCAACCGAGTAGCATCTTGGGAAGGCTCGGCAACAACGAGTAATATATTTCTGAAGGCTCGGCAACAACCGAGTAATAAATTCATCCATAAAAGTATGCTCTTCTAGACCCATTTTATTCATTGAATTAAATTCTGTTTTTAAAGGCCTGCGAAATTCTTATAACTCTCCTTGAAAGCTGCAATAAGAAGCAGGTCGTATAAAACCTCGGCTGGGCCAAGCAACCAATTCTCCGAACCTTGGCAGGGCCAAGTAAAAATCTCCGAAAGCAACAAGATCCTTGGCAGGGCCAAGTAAAATATTCTCCGAACCTCGGCTGGGCCGAGCAGAACCTTGGCAGTGCCAAGTCTTGAAGGCTCGGCTACAACCGAGTAACGGTCTCCGAACCTGGCAGCGCCAAGTAAAATATAATCTTGGAAGGCTCGGCAACACCGAGTATTTTATTATTTAAAGCCTCGGTTACAACCGAGTGGCATCTTGGAAGGCTCGGCAACACCGAGTATTTTATTATTTGAAAGCCTCGGTTACAACCGAGTAGCATCTTGAAAGGCTCGGCAACACCGAGTATTTTATTATTTAAAGCCTCGGTTACAACCGAGTGGCATCTTGGAAGGCTCGGCAACACCGAGTATTTTATTATTTAAAGCCTCGGTTACAACCGAGTGGCATCTTGGAAGGCTCGGCAACACCGAGTATTTTATTATTATTATTTAAAGCCTCGGTTACAACCGAGTGGCATCTTGGAAGGCTCGGCAACACCGAGTATTTTATTATTTGAAGCCTCGGTTACAACCAAGCAGCAGGAAGCCTCGGTTGCAACCGAGTAGCATCTTGGAAGGCTCGGCAACAACCGAGTAATAAATTTCCAGAGCATCGGCCAAAGACCGAATGATATATTTCTGAAGGCTCGGCAACAACCGAGTAATAAATTCATCCATAAAATCACAATGAGAAGCAGGTCATAAAAAGCCCCGGCCAGAGCCGGAGTGCATCTCTTATTATCAAAAGCCCCAGCCAGAGCCGGAGTGCATCTCTTATTATAAAAAGCCCCGGCCAGAGCCGGAGTGCATCTCTCATTATCGGAAGCCCCGGCCAGAGCCGGAGTGCATCTCTTATTACCAGAAGCCCCGGCCAGAGCCGGAGTGCATCTCTTAAGCCCCGGCCAGAGCCGGAGTGCATCTCTTATTATCAAAAGCCCCGGCCAGAGCCGGAGTGCATCTCTTAAGCCCCGGTCAGAGCCGGAGTGCATCTCTTATTATAAAAAGCCCCGGCCAGAGCCGGAGTGCATCTCTATTACCGGAAGCCCCGGCCAGAGCCGGAGTGCATCTCTTAAGCCCCGGCCAGAGCCGGAGTGCATCTCTTAAGCCCCGGCCAGAGCCGGAGTGCATCTCTTATTATCAAAAGCCCCGGCCAGAGCCGGAGTGCATCTCTTAAGCCCCGGTCAGAGCCAGAGTGCATCTCTTAAGCCCGGTCAGAGCCAGAGTGCATCTCTTATTATAAAAAGCCCCGGCCAGAGCCGGAGTGCATCTCTCATTATCGGAAGCCCCGGCCAGAGCCGGAGTGCATCTCTTATTACTGGAAGCCCCGGCCAGAGCCGGAGTGCATCTCTTAAGCCCCGGTCAGAGCCGGAGTGCATCTCTCATTATCGGAAGCCCCGGCCAGAGCCGGAGTGCATCTCTTATTACTGGAAGCCCTGGCCAGAGCCGGAGTGCATCTCTCATAATCGGAAGCCCCGGCCAGAGCCGGAGTGCATCTCTTATTACCGGAAGCCCCGGCCAGAGCCGGAGTGCATCTCTTAAGCCCGGCCAGAGCCGGAGTGCATCTCTTATTATCAAAAGCCCCGGCCAGAGCCGGAGTGCATCTCTTAAGCCCCGGTCAGAGCCGGAGTGCATCTCTTATTATAAAAATCCCCGGCCAGAGCCGGAGTGCATCTCTCATTATCGGAAGCCCCGCCAGAGCCGGAGTGCATCTCTCATTATCGGAAGCCCCGGCCAAAGCCGGAGTGCATCTCTCATTACCAAAAGCCCCGGCCAGAGCCGGAGTGCATCTCTTATTACTGGAAGCCCTGGCCAGAGCCGGAGTGCATCTCTCATAATCGGAAGCCCCGGCCAGAGCCGGAGTGCATCTCTTATTACCGGAAGCCCCGGCCAGAGCCGGAGTGCATCTCTTAAGCCCCGGCCAGAGCCGGAGTGCATCTCTTATTATCAAAAGCCCCGGCCAGAGCCGGAGTGCATCTCTTAAGCCCCGGTCAGAGCCGGAGTGCATCTCTTATTATAAAAAGCCCCGGCCAGAGCCGGAGTGCATCTCTCATTATCGGAAGCCCCGCCAGAGCCGGAGTGCATCTCTCATTATCGGAAGCCCCGGCCAAAGCCGGAGTGCATCTCATTACCAAAAGCCCCGATCAGAGCCGGAGTGCATCTCTTATCATCAAAAGCCTCGGCCAGAACCGAAGGGCATCACCTATAAACAGAAACCTCGGCCAAGACCGAGTGACATGTCGGAACCATCGACTAAAGCTGGAGGGAATTTCTTATTGATCTTCAAAAGCCCCGGCCAAAGCCGGAGGGCATCTCTTATTATCAAAATCCTCGGCCAAAGACTGAGTGATATATTTCTGCAGCCTCGGCCATCCGAGTGATACAGCACTAAAGCTTCGTCCCAGCCGGATAATTTCTCGAACACTCTAGTGCAACTAAAGCACCTTATTTTACTTCAGCAAGAGGGCCGCCCAGGCCTTTCTCTAACCTACACAGAGATAAACACTTCCTCTACAGAGGATCGAATGACACGTCCCCTAAATAAGATTGCTCCAGAATTCTACTCCCTATATCCGAAATTACACTTCGGACTAGGGAGTGGGGGGCATGTGATGAGGGGTAAAATCGTCATTGCATTGTTGACCGCTCACATCAGCGATTGGGTCGTGCCTAGTCTAAATGCCCTGCTTGCCAGCTGGCCTGCTGGTGCGACATTCTAGCAAAAAGAGTCTCCTCATAATGAAGAAAGAGAACAAGAGGGAAAAAGGGTGCGTGGGTTCTCCCAAGGGCCCCCTCATTAATATCCGGAAGTCAAATCAATGGGGTGGAGCATTTAATGGTGCAGAAATGGTCATAATGACTTAGCCAGCATTTAATGGAATAAAAAGAGAGGAGAAAGTATAGTTCGGCCAACATGCCTCGGCAAATATAGCTCGGCCAGCATAGCTCGGCCATCATAGCTCGGCCAGCCTCAGCCTAAGCCAGCTTCAGCATAGTTCGGCCAACATGCCTCGGCAAATATAGCTCGGCCAGCATAGCTCGGCCATCATAGCTCGGCCAGCCTCAGCCTAAGCCAGCTTCAGCATAGCTCGGCCAACATAGCTCGGCCATCATAGCTCGGCCAGCCTCAGCATCAGCCAGCTTCAGCATAGCTCGGCCAACATAGCTCGGCCATCATAGCTCGGCCAGCCTCAGCCTAAGCCAGCTTCAGCATAGTTCGGCCAACATGCCTCGGCAAATATAGCTCGGCCAGCATAGCTCGGCCATCATAGCTCGGCCAGCCTCAGCCTAAGCCAGCTTCAGCATAGCTCGGCCAACATAGCTCGGCCATCATAGCTCGGCCAGCCTCAGCATCAGCCAGCTTCAGCATAGCTCGGCCAACATAGCTCGGCCATCATAGCTCGGCCAGCCTCAGCCTAAGCCAGCTTCAGCATAGCTCGGCCAACATAGCTCGGCCATCATAGCTCGGTCAGCCTCAGCATCAGCCAACTTCAGCATAGCTCGGCCAACATAGCTCGGCCATCATAGCTCGGCCAGCCTCAGCATCAGCCAGTTTCAACATAGCTCGGCCATCATAGCTCGGCTAGCCTCAGCCTAAGCCAGCTTCAGCATAGCTCGGCCAACATAGCTCGGCCATCATAGCTTGGCCAGCCTCAGCATCAGCCAGCTTCAGCATAGCTCGGCCAACATAGCTCGGCCATCATAGCTCGGCCAGCCTCAGCATCAGCCAGCTTCAGCATAGCTCGGCCAACATACCTCGGCCTTCGCAACCACGCTAAATCTTTTGCATCAAGGCATTTATGACCTCATAAAGGCCACTTATATTCACCTGCTTTAAGGCATTCAATGCCTTATTTTCTTCCATGCATTAAGGCATTTATGGCTGCCACGTTGGCTCCTTGTGCCTCAGCACCTACCTTCGCCGAGCCTCCGCCAACCATGACGTTCAAAACACCTCTGCGGAATCTGGCGCGGGAGAGTTCAAATTCACTGTAACAGAATAAGATTCTAAACAAGGAATCATGCCAAGACGTGGCCTAGGACCTACAATAGTGGCCTAGGGACCACGCAGCCACTAAGTCTCGAGCCATCGGCTAGCTCTCCCCGCCTCCCAGCCGTCGATCCTCTAACTAACCAGATATGGATCCTACCGGCTCTGTAACAACCTGATTCGAATCCGTTTCGAATCCCAACAACTTTCAGACCTCATCCAGAGCACGTCCAAGAAGTCAGGTGACCGCCTATAAATACTACCACCCTCAAGCCTCTCAGGTACGACTATTCTACGCCTATTTTTCATTCGCATTTCTCACACTCCGCCATGAAAGCTCCCACGAGAGCTCGGAGAAAACTTTTCCTGGGGGATCCTTCTCCCCATATTTGTTGATTGCTGGTCTCCACTGACTTGGGCGTCGGAGGGTCTTCCGCAGAGGGCCACCCCCAACGCCTCTCGCGTAAGGACTGTCTTGCAGGTCCGCCCCGGAGGGAGCCCGTGCTGCAGCCCAATCGCGCCCGAGCCGGAGGATAGATTTCAGCGGCAACACATGATAATAAGCCCAAACCAGAAAAGCTTTTATCAAACGACCTATGATGCTGCAAGTCAATACCAATCATGGAATTAATAAATGAAAGAGGTGCATTGGTCAGAAAGATAGACCTACAACATTTGCATGTTCGTTAATATGGAGATTGTCACTTGCCCACCTTTCCAAAGAAGCAACTGCTGAAGAATCTCCATTGTGTAGATACTCAAAGTCTAGACTTTTCATGGAGTCACATGTAAACATAGTTTCACTGGAAGAAACAAAATCTCCTGAGCGATTGGGAGATACGTCAGTACAACAAGGTCCAGAACAGGTAGCAATGGTAGATGTTGGTCCATCATGTTCAGGCAGTGAAATGCCCGAGCTGACTAGCCATGACCATCATGGTTGCAAGTCAAGAGGCATGATAGGCTAGTTATTCAATTAGATAGTGTTTGATAGCCTAAAAGCTATCCCTGGATAAATGTACGGGATAGCATTTATCCAGGAGATAGCTGAGGGAATAAACAATTTTTTAAAATTACAAGTTTGCCATCAAGGGATAACATTAGTTGTTCCTAGGTTCCCTAGGGAATAAGTTTAAGGGATAACCCATGGTTAACCATGGTTAACCATGGTTAACCATGGGTTATCCCCTCTAGTTAAATTTTTTCAGACCTATCCCTTCTAGCTATAGCATTTGGGAATAAGGAGGGATATCCAGGGGATATCCTTCCTTATCCCCCATATCAAACACTACCTTAATATATGGAGTTCAAAGTCGAAATCTCAAAGTTACCTAAGCTTTCAAGAAGGAAAAAAAAAATCAAGTTCTATCTGTTAATCTAACATTACCAACATTACAATATACAATATGTGCAACTGTCCACCTACAAACCCTAGTGTCAGGCAGCATCATATTCATGGTTGTTGAGACCTTCACATTCAACGATCCAGTCACTGTATCTGTAACACATGAGCCAGATTTTTGGCACTGCCCTAAATTGAACATGTTTTAGTTAACGACACAGGGCACCACCAAGTTGAAAATGAACCTAACGTAACCCAGCTCAATTATTGACATCGAAATAGAAGGTTAGAATGGAATCATTACATCCATTAAAAGCCATAGAAGGGGCCTCCAGTCGGCAACAGTGCCAAGATTAATATTTACCATGTCTAGATGCTGGCAGATCCTTGAAGATAGATGCTTTCTTTTGGTAGAATTCAGAAAAATATTGCAAATGCCATCATCACGGCTGTGTCTTCTTTGTTCTTCTGATTCCTAGCACCATGGGATCATTTATCCCATAGTGGAGGCAGAAGGTAACCATTAATGTAGTGCAGAAGCCCAACAAAAAATAAAAGCAATACAACAAAGAGAGCACCGAAAAATTCAATACCAAAAGAGAAGAGAGTTACCTTTTTTAAAATTTAGAACCATGTGTGCCTATAACATAAAACAACACATTTGCAAAGAAAAAATAGGTGCTGCTACAACTCACAAAAGAGAAATATGCCAATTTCAAAGTTCTTTGATAAAACGAACTCACTAATGAACTAGAATTTCCACCGACCTATACATCATGATGAAGAATATGGTTCATTTGCTGGCCTTCTTTATAGCTTCTGCCCTGTATAAGGAAAAGGAGAAGTTTACAAAGTAACATATAGACTTATCATCTCATGGAAAAAGGATTTGGAACTTGATTTAACTTAGAAAGAGACTTGCATGTCTCCTTCCTCACATTTACCTATTATGACAGCTGATGGCTTCCTCACCTCTTTTTCTCGACCTGATGCCTCACCACTTTAGAAAGCTATATTGAATAGTTTTTTATTTGTTTCATTTTGTAGATGAACCGACACATTCTGCTGAGAATGTGTCATGCAAAGCAGCATAATCCAAGGCATGGCCCTCGACGTATGTGTCATGCCAAACTGTGATGCTTCACAACAGTTGCATTTTAGAAATGCCCTTCAAGTCATAATTTCACAGCCGATACTTCACATATGCAAGGATCAAGCAATGAAGTATACTCAAAATCCTTAATTTTTGTGTATAAAATCTTGAACTCGGAACATTGGATTAACATTTCATCATATGCCTATTACAAATGGCTATGCATCGATAAAACATCATCCATAAGAGGCAGCTTTCAAACCAGCTCCTTAATGAATTTGAAGTAAATAGTCCAAGGAGTAAACCAAATCCGTAGAGTTGAAACCATTATTTGATAAAATACTATCACTAATATGACATAACTGCCTACTAGAATGACATAGATGCCTACTAGTTAATGGATGGTTGATTCTAAATCCAATTTCATCATTGTTCAGGCAACGTACCGACAATATCCATTTGTGAGATATGGATTATATATTCAGTTGGCTCAAGAAGGCAGTATTAGTAGTTATTTCCTGACGGTCATAATTTGCATGCATCCAATTCAGAAAATGCTATGCGTTGCCAAACATCATGGCCCTCATCATTGATAGAGCACCTAACTGTGATGCTTCACAATGGTTGCATTTATAAATGCCCTCCAAGTCATGACTTCACGGCAGACGCTTCGATATCAATTGGGTGAAGCAAATATTTGTAGGAAAGTTTAATGGCACTGGAACCATTAAAAAGAAACACAAGTTACTTTTCCAATTCAACGAAATATAATTAGAACTTTAATATAAAAAAATATTGCTTCAAACAAGTGAAAGTCTGCCTAATATTATCTCAGCATAACAAATTAAACAACAAGATGAGTGCTGGCATAACATATAAATGTAGAAACGTAGTCTGCCCATCTCAAAGCATCTCAAAACATCAGTATCAGCAGTCATTACGATATTACAAGATATAGTGCTGTTAACAATATCGAAGTATTAACGTAGCCTGCCCAAACTGAAACCCAAGAGAAAGACTACAAGAAAGGATACGAAAAGCAATATAAATGTTTTTAAAGGTGCACCCACAATCCTGGCCATGTGTTCATCCTTTTTTCCTCATTGATATTCCATTTCAGTAAATTTTTCGATATATTGATGTTCAGAAGGTTTACGATAATTCTGAAATGCATCAATTGCCTCTTGTCTACATTTGAACTTCTTGTACAAGGCATGCTTGAACCAACTAACCTCACGCTGACATTCAGGACATGATTCATAAATCCCTAGTCTATGGCCCACGAAAACTACATAATAACTTTGGGCAGATATTTCTAAATCTCATGATCAAGCAGCTTGATTTCCTGCATTACGGAAATACAATATGAAACTTAGATGGCATAATTCATTGCACTATTAATAAAGTCAATCATGATAAAAATACAAACTTAAACAATTGAAGAACATAGTATGATCGTAGTCAAAGGATGCATCGTACACTTACTTCGCATGTGATGAGCAACCCATAGCCTATTAGCTATGGAATTGCATAGTTTATCACCTCTTCAGGATTCGTCATCCCCTATAATGAGATAAGGATCGACATCCTCATCACGATCAGCTGGCAAGGGTTCTATAGACATGTTGAAGTATTTGTCATTTCCTTTGGTGCGTCGAATGAAGTTGTGAATAATGCAGCAAGCCATTACAATACGTTTCTGAACCTTGAAGGAAAATGGAATGGGACTTCTAAAAATCTTATATCGCTTCTTAAGAATTCTGAAGGCCTTCACTATGCAATTTCTGAGTTGAGCATGTCGATGGTTGTATAAGTCTCGATAATTATTATATCGTCGAGCCCTAGGATTGTTGAAGGTGCTTAGGTGATACATATTACCCCGATATGGGGCAAAAAACTTATCCGTATTACCATATCCTGAGTCAACAAGATAAAATTTTCCTCTACACGACAACAATGCCTTGACATATATCCTCTGAATCACAAAAAAGGTTTTAATCATTCAACTATGAGAAATGAAATACCTTCAGGTACAACGAGACCTCCTAACTCAACACACCAATGTAAGACTCTCATATCGGCTTCAGATCCCTTCCATCTAGTACAAACAAAAAGGAAGGAGTGATCAAATGATACTGCAGCCATGACATTTTGGGAGATGGTGCCCTTTCAATTATAGAAGCGCGGTTATTTGCTTTTCTTGATTAATGCAGGTATATGGGTACCATCAATCTCTCCTACAGCATTCTGCAATGCAAGCAAATATATCAAGGATCAGGTAATGATAATATTGCAAATTATATAATTGCATTAATATCGTTCCATACGTACCATGAAATAAGGATAGAAATGGTTGTTGTCACGGATCTGTGGGTGCACGGCGGTATGCTGTAGAGGTTGAACGATAAATTCTTGCTTAAGCAAACAAATTGCTTTCAGTATGTTGTTAAAGTATCGGGATATTGTCTCCCCTGAGTACTAAAAGGTTTCAGCCAACACTCTATTAGTAACACCATGACCTATGTCGTAAAGAAAAATTGCTAGTTGCTCCTGTATCGATATGTTGCATGTGCTACTTACGAAGCCTCGCAAGACAAGCAATTCTTCCAGCTTGAAAAGCATAGCATTTGTCATCCTAAAGTGATCATAACCTCTATCTGGATGTCCACTCAAAATATCTGCAATGAGTTTGTGACCCGAGAATGGACGAGTACGGCATGGCACCTTGGAAATAACGTTACAATTTGGTAAATCAATGAACCCATTACTTATCAACACAGTTAGGACATCGTCCCAAAAATTGTCCTCGTCTATTAAAAATGCCATGACATCATGGAATATGTCCATCTATTAGAAAAACATAGTAGTTAATGACACAACCATATGCATGAGGAAATGTTGATAGCAATGCTTAGATACAAAGTACAGTAACTTACGATGCTATTAAACAACAACCTATATAGACATGTACACCAAAATAGCTACTTAACGCTAAGATAACATCTGATGTAATCCTTAGTTACATATATATGAACAACGAAAACAAGAAATATCACTCCTTAAGTACTTTAATATGCCTATATGTCATGGCCAACAATCACCGGCAAAATCAAATCATGCGTCAAAGATGCAAGTGTGGTACAAACAAATTCTTGCGCACTAACAGCAGAAGAAGGGGTCTGACTCTGGGATATGCTACTGTCACTGCTTGGCCTGAATACTGGCTGCATGAATGGAATATGTCCACCTCGAGTCGAAGCATGCATCGGAGGAGGCACAAATACAGATGGGCCATCTTGATGGACACCATGCATTTGATGCATAAAGAGATTAGGCGCCAAAGCAAAACTTCCATGAGGTGCACCCACTGAAGGTGGTACATGGTAGAACTTAGACATTTATCTTTTAAGCCAAGCTTCAAGTAGGGACCCTTCATAATGCATCAGAAACCACCTATTGCTCTCAATTTTTGAACTGTCCCCTACAGCAAGAATACATTCAGGTGTAATCCTAGGGAGACTCTCTAATTTCTACATGCATTCATCAATAGAGTACTAAGTAGGAAGGGCAAGCCGCTCTCTCCTCAGGATCTCATTAGCAATTTTCAACCTCTTTTTACCTTGAACCACCAGTTCGAAAAAGGCATCAACAGCATCATCAGTGGACCTAATGTTACGTGCTGCAGGAGTAATGGTGGATGACCTTTTCCTCTTTTCACTACTAGTTGATGAACCCGGATCTAAAGAACAATCTGTGGGTTGGGTCGAGGCACAAGTACTAAGGCTGGTTGGGGGTACATCATCAAATAGATGATCAAAATGACTGGATGATGAGTAGAGTCCAGCACTTTTTTGTGGCTGGTGGCAATAGTTGTGTCATCCAGGTTCATCCGATCGACCTCCTCGTCCGAGGTATCATTGTCGGATACCCTCTCTGGAATAACATATGTATCCCCTCGTCTACCAATGGTTGTATTCTTTGAGAAAAGAATGTCTATATCATCGTATACATGGAAGGACTTACCCTTTATCCGAGCATAGTCCTTGTTAACCTGTTAAGAAAATTGTTGATTACAAATATTGTTATGTTATCAAAATCATCGAAAGTAAGATTCGTTAACATCAATGAACCACTTACCGAGATGACTTTGTCCCACATTTGTTCATCACCATACGTGGGGACTTTAAGTGCAGGATCCCATCCCCAACCTGAGCGATTAGCTAGGTTATAGTATAAATTGAAGGTCTTCTTCAAAACCTTTAAGCGATTCTTCAGTTTTCTATATGTGAAGGACATTGTTGTCCTTTCATTGAACAAATTTGTAATCTTCTTCCATGTTTCTTGTGAGAAAGTACCGTTGTGACAGTTACCATCGTCATTCTCTTGCCTCATCAGGATAAGCAATATCGTATCGAGAGCATCGATCCAATTGAGTGCTCTAGTACGACCTGATCCTTCTCTGACAGTTGACGGTTCACTGTCTTTTTTTGATTTTGGCATATTATCTACAGGGGCACAATCATTAATAATTTGTCACATTGGATGAAAAAGGAAGTAGGACTCATGTGACATAATGATATGATACGAAACTATATGCAGTAAATTGAAGGACCTTCCATTAATAGTCTAAATTGGATACTATGAAATATGCACTACATTGCAGGTTGTTTTACGGTAGTTTTTGAGATATAATAACACTCTATTGCAATGTCGGAACTTCTGATAAGATTGAAAACCGGTCACATTTTCTAATACTATTACTAGTATAATTAGTCAACAAGTTATTACAATGACTTACCTACCTTGATTGGCCCAAGCATATATACTTGATAAATTATCGCAATCCAATTTGTTAACATCTCATGATGCAGCAAACACATCCCCTGTTAAAACACTTATCTGCATGACTTTATTATTGGGTGAAGTATATAAATAGTTCATCTTATTTCAGTTTGGTCCAACACATTATGATTTATAAGTCCACTATCCAGCCTTAGACCTTGCATGACTGAACGAGCTTATCAGCCAAGCTTGGTTCTATGCAGTTAATCATTATTATGACTCTTGTAGAATTGAACACTTATACTTGCATAAGCAATATGGCTAAGTTAAATTAAAAATCTATGCCTCCCTGCAGTCTTACCCAGTCGGACATGATCATGGTTAACAATTAATCATCCAATTTTTTTTTAAATTGACTTGAGTATGTTTTCTGTAGCACCTGCCAGCTATTGAAATGGTAATTTCCCATAGTTTACATTCTATGCAAATGTAGAGGTGTTGAAGAGCAAAAATATTTTAAATGTCATGCCTCCATGCACTGGAGAACAGTCGCAATCGAAAACCCTTGGTGGCAAAAATAAAGGAAATGACGGGGAGCAAAATAGCTGCATAACAATGAAATTAAGAACTACGACCTTGCATATATAGCATATTCCATGTTATTGTTTAGGGAAATCGTGTGGAAAAAAAAATTCCTCAACATTAATAACCGAGCACGAAATCGGTTCCGTCCGAAGAGCAAGAACTAAGAAACCCTAGCGACAACAGCTAGGAAGGGAAAAATTAGGGAGCGCGTACCTCTTTCGGTGGCTTTCTCGAGGAGCTCCTCAAGAAGAGGAGAAGAATAAATAAAAGAGGATGAAGACCCACAGGATACTTTCTAGGGAAGAGGAGGAAGACCAAATCGAGAAGCAGTTTAGATCGGCTTGATCCTCGTTGTCCACGCGGAGTGAAGAGTTGGGAGAACTCTCGGGAGCATCCACAGAAAGAAGGCCGGAGTGGAAGAGCAAGGCTCAGAAGTCGGCCTCCAGATTTTAGGAAACCCTAGTCGCAAGAGGAGGAGGATGAAGACCGAGATTGTTCCAAAGATCGAGCTTATAACTTCCCTCGGGTCACTCAATCACTACAGTACTTCCACAGGAAGAAAGCCGGAGTGGAAGAGAAACACTCAAAAGTCGGCCATCGTCTTTTAAGAAACCTTAGTCGCGAGAGAAGGAGGATGAAGACCGAGACGAAAGCAAAGATCGAAATTTTAACTTTCCTCGGGTGCCCCTGAAATAGCTACAGTGATGGAACAAGCTATTCCATAGGGTCCGATGGAATACAAAGCAGGGATTAGGGGCGTTGACGAGAATAAGGAAATCAATGGGGCCCACGACCGATTTAAGCTGCCGTTTGAAGGAATAAGTTGGAATAGAGTCCTATTCCATATGGAAATAAGGCATCCAAACGCAGCCGAAATGAAGGAATAATTAAAAAAAAAAAAACTAATTAAGGTGGCCCATGTAGTGGGCGCGAGCACCAACAGCTTTTCCTAATAGGAAAACACTTTGTACACCGGCCCCGGTGCAGCAACGATGACGTGGGCTGCACCGCGTCTTCCTATTGGTCCACGTGGATCCGACGTGGATGACATGACAGGTGGTATGGCTGGGCTTTGACGTTACGTTCTGAACGTGACGGACATTTATTGCTGTTCACTTTTTTTTTAAAATTTTTGTGCGGACGAAAATGCCCTTTCGCTCCTTCATGGCACCATTTTACGTTTTATGGCATCTGTGCAAGAAGAAGAACTCTGTTTCTTCCAGCTTAGAGGCTGAAAATACTTCAGCTACTGGACTGAAAAACCTTGATACTGGAGTCAGGAGTCTGTGTAAAAAAACTTCTGAAGGAAATGTCATCCGCAGCAAGTAAGAACTCTTTATTCCCACGTCTTTATTAAAAACTATTTCTTCCCACTTCTTTATTACATCCGCAGCACAAAGGTTTTTTCTGGTTATAGTTAGTTAATGCGTTTAATGCGCGGGTAACTACCTTAGAATGAAACAGTTATGACACTCTGAGAGTCATAACTGTTTTGTAAATATTTCAGCTTTGAAAAACCTGGCAACTGGAGTCTACTGGAGGCTTCAAATACAAAAGTTAATCCAATGATATTTTCCTTGCCAAAACCTCTCTCTCAACTCGGCCAGGTGTGTAAAACCTACTTCGAATTCTGCCATTAATCCTTCGCGACACCCTAGTTGAAATCCCACGACACCCTAGCTCTAACGAGACGACACCCGTTCTTTAACATGACCCCACATAGAGAGAACTCGGCGACACCCTAATTGAATTCGGCAGAAAATCAATCGCGACACCCCAGTTGAAATCCCACGACACCCTAGCTCTAACGAGACGACACCCGTTCTTTAACATGACCCCACATAGACAGAAGTCGGTGACACCCTAATTGAATTCTGCCGTTAATCCTTCACGACACCCTAGTTGAAATCCCACGACACCCTAGCTCTAACGAGACGACACCCGTTCTTTAACATGACCCCACATAGAGAGAACTCGGCGACATCCTAATGAATTCGGCAGAAAATCAATCGCGACACCCCTATTGAAATCCCACGACACCCTAGCTCTAACGAGACGACACCCGTTCTTTAACATGACCCCACATAGAGAGAACCCGGCGACACCCTACTTCGAATTCTGCCGTTAATCCTTCGCGACACCCTAGTTGAAATCCCACGACACCCTAGCTCTAACTAGACGACACCCGTTCTTTAACATGACCCCACATAGAGAGAACCCGGCGACACCCTAATTGAATTCGGCAGAAAATCAATCGTGACACCTCTGTTGAAATCTCACGACACCCTAGCTCTAACGAGACGACACCCGTGATTGAACAAGAGACCACGGAGATAATCCCCGCGACACCCTAGTTTGAAGTCGTCCGTAAGTCCTTCGCGACACCCCAGACGAAATCCCACGACACCCTACCTTTAGGGCGACGACACCCGTCTTATAAATGTGCACATAGAGAGAACCCGGCGACACCCGAATTGAATTCAGCAGAAAATCAATCGCGACACCCCTGTTGAAATCTCACGACACCCTAGCTCTAACGAGACGACACCCGTGATTGAACAAGAGACCACGGAGATAATCCCCGCGACACCCTAGTTCGAAGTCGGCCGTAAGTCCTTCGCGACACCCCAGACGAAATCCCACGATACCCTACCTTTAGGGCGACGACACCCGTCTTATAAATGTGCACATAGAGAACTCGGCGACACCCGAATTGAATTCGGCAGAAAATCAATCGCGACACCCCTGTTGAAATCTTACGACACCCTAGCTCTAACGAGACGACACCCGTGATTGAACAAGAGACCACGGAGATAATCCCCGCGACACCCTAGTTCGAAGTCGGCCGTTAGTCTTTCGCGACACCCCAGACGAAATCCCACGACACCCTACCTTTAGGGCGACGACACCCGTCTTATAAATGTGCACATAGAGAGAACCCGGTGACACCCTAATTGAATTCGGCAGAAAATCAATCGCGACACCCCTATTGAAATCTCACGACACCCTAGCTCTAACGAGACGACACCCGTGATTGAACAAGAGACCACGGAGATAATCCCCACGACACCCTAGTTCGAAGTCGGCCGTTAGTCCTTCGCGACACCCCAGACGAAATCCCACGACACCCTACCTTTAGGGCGACGACACCCCAGTTGAAAATTGACGACACCCAACTGATCACGGCGGCGAGAAGGCCCGCGAAACCAAGTTACTAAAATTTAATTTTATTTATAAAAAAAATACATTAGCCCTTACTGGGGCTTATCTCCTTCAGTCGTTGCGCCGGCGATGTGATGCTGGAGGGACGCTACTTTCCTCTCCAGGTGGCTATTGGCCCGACGTAGGACCACTATCTCTTTTGTTGTAACGGCCAGGTATTTCTCGGCCGTCTCGATGAGTCTCTCGCTGCTTGCGAGCAACTCAGCATAAACCACTGCGTCGATGGTGACGGTTGGGGGTCGCCTGCCATGGCTGCCAGTAGATCTTACCTCGCCTCTGGAAGCCATCTTGTGGTCAGTTCAAGCTGGAAAGGTGAGTAACGATGGCATTCCCCCATCCTTATTTAAGGTTCCCCTGATGGGTGTTTCGATTGTCATGCGCCACCATCTCAGTGGTTGTTCACAGGAATCGAATCGGTGCGCCACCACGCCCCGCCCTCCACGTTGAGTTTCGAGGGATGGGGAACAGAACAGTTTTGGAAAGCAACAGTCTTAAGTTTAACGTCGTCCCAAGAGAAAATTCACGACACCCAAGGATGATTTGGATTTCGGCCGAAACTCCTTCGCGACACCCCACTTGAAAGCTCACGACACCCTCGCTTTAAGGCGACGACACCCGTGCGTCGAACTGATCACAGGGAGAACCCCCGAGACACCCCTTCTCGAATTCGGCCGAAACTCCCTCGTGACACCCCAGTTGTAAACTCACGACACCCTAGCTTTAAGGGGACGACACCCATGCATTAACAGTGAACCCACGGTTGTCGTCGCCATAAAGCTAGGGTGTCGTGAGCTTTCAAGTGGGGTGTCGCGAAGGAGTTTCGGCCGAAATCCAAATCATCCTTGGGTGTCGTGAATTTCTCTTGGGACAACGTTAAACTTAAGACTGTTTGCTTCCCGAAACTGTTCTGTTCCCCATCCCTCGAAACTCAACGTGGAGGGTGGGGCGTGGTGGCGCACCGATTCGATTCCTGTGAACAACCACTGAGATGGTGGCGCATGACAATCGAAACACCCGCCAGGTTAACCTTAAATAAGGATGGGGGAATGCCATCGTTACTCACCTTTCCAGCTTGAACTGACTACAAGATGGCTTCCAGAGGCGAGGTGAGATCTACTGGCAGCCGACGCCCAACCGTCACCATCGACTCGATGGTTTATGCTGAATCGCACGCTATCATCGAGGAACTCAGGCTGGCGCTCGAGGAATACCAGGAGGTTTCAACAAAAGAGATAGAGGTCCTGCGTCGGGCCAATAGCCAACTGGAGGGGAAAGTAGCGTCCCTCCATCGCCAGATCAAGGACGCAGCGACCGAAGGAGAGAAGCCCCAGTGAGGGCTAATGTAAATTTTTTTTTTTATAAATAAAATTAAATTTTAGTAACTTGGTTGTCGCGGGCCTTCTCGCCACCGTGATCAGTTGGGTGTCGTCAATTTTCAACTGGGGTGTCGTCGCCCTAAAGCTAGGGTGTCGTGGGATTTCGTCAGGGGTGTCGCGAAGGACTTATGGCCGACTTCGAACTAGGGTGTCGCGGGGATTATCTCCGTGGTCTCTGTTCAATCACGGGTGTCGGCTCGTTAGAGCTAGGGTGTCGTGAGATTTCAACAGGGGTGTCGCGATTGATTTTCTGCCGAATTCAATTAGGGATTCGCCGGGTTCTCTCTATGTGCACATTTATAAGACGGGTGTCGTCGCCCTAAAGGTAGGGTATCGTGGGATTTCGTCTGGGGTGTCGCGAAGGACTAACGGCCGACTTCGAACTAGGGTGTCGTGGGGATTATCTCCATGGTCTCTTGTTCAATCACGGGTGTTGTCTCGTTAGAGCTAGGGTGTCGTGAGATTTCAACAGGGGTGTCGCGATTGATTTTCTGCCGAATTCAATTAGGGTGTCGCCGGGTTCTCTCTATGTGCACATTTATAAGACGGGTGTCGTCGCCCTAAAGGTAGGGTGTCGTGGGATTTCGTCTGGGGTGTTGCGAAGGTCTTACGGCCGACTTCGAACTAGGGTGTCAGTAGATTTCAACTGGGGTGTCGCGTAGGAGTAGCTGTTCATGAATGCGTGCTTATATTGTCACAGTTGATGCTGAAAATATAGATCGGAAAGAAGAAGATAACACTCCCGGCCGTGCAGCTTCACCCGTCGTTCCAAATGCAGTGGATGATATTGTAGTTCCTCAAACTGGGATGGAATTCAATTCAGCCGATGATGTATATACGTTCTACAATGGATACGCGAAACGAGTTGGCTTTGGAATCACAACAGTGTGTAGCAGGGCCAACAACAAAAAACAACTTTGCTTCAAGCACCTGGCGTGTTGGAGGCAAGGAAAATCCAGAAAATCAGAGAAGAGTATGAATCATAGGGATACTGGGAAAGTTGGTTGTATGGCATCCATAAAAGCAAGACTGAATGCTACAAGTGGTAAGTGGATTTTGGATGAGGTTTCTCTAGAACATAACCATGGGCTCTCCATAACATCAACTGGTTATCTACGGTCGCATAGGAGGATCAGCACACCAGAGAAGGCAGAGATCAGCAATTTACATGCCGTGAATGTTCCGACGACTCAGATATACTCTGCCATAGCAAGGAGAAAAGGGGGCAGAGGACAATTGGATTTCACCGAGAAGGATGCTCGTAACTTCATTAGTCGCGAACGTCAGTCTAAGCTGAAAGAAGGAGATGCTCAGTCGATGGTAATTCATTTGCCGAAATGCAACTCAAAAATCCCAATTTCTTCTACTCCTTAGACCTCAATGATAATGGTCATCTGAGGTCTGTCTTCTGGATTCATCCAAGGTCAAGATTGGCATGCACATACTTCGGTGATGTTCTAAGCTTTGACTCAACTTACTTGACAAACAGATATCAAATGCCTTTTTGTCCATTTGTTGGGGTGAACCATCATGGACAGTCAACCTTGCTTGGATGCGCATTGTTGTCTGATGAGAGTACTGAGACATATAAATGGGTTTTTAAGACTTGGCTGGATGCAAATGGTGGTCAAGCACCTATTGCCATGATTACTGATCAAGATAAGGCAATCGAGGCTGCTGTCAAAGAAGTTTTTCCTAATACCCGACATCGATTTTGTCTTTGGCATATATTGAAGAAGATACCGAAAAAGATTGGCCACATTTGCACGGCAAATCCCAAGTTTATGGTTGATTTCGATGAGGCAATATATGATTCATTGACCATAAATTCATTCGAGGAAAGGTGGGCACATGTTATGGAGAAATATAAAGAATGCAAGTCTATAGATTGGTTCAATGTCCTATACGAATGTCGGGAAAAATGGGTTCCAGTTTACCTCAAGGATACATTCTTCGCAGGTTTGTATGTCAATGGTGGCTTTGGTTCATGATTCATTTAAACGTTTTTTTTTTTTTTTAATTTTTGTTGACAAAATGTTTAACAGGGATGTCATCTTCACAAAGGAGCGAGGGCATTAATCACTTCTTCGATGGGTTTATAAATTCGAAGACAACATTAACGGAGTTTATAAGTAAGTACGAAGATGCCTTGGAAAAACGATACGAGGCCGAAAATGAGGAAGATAATAGGACTTTGCAAACGATAGCTTTCCTAAAGACATCATCACCTTTTGAGAGACAAGCTGCAGGAAGGTATACACGGAGCATTTTCAAAAAATTCCAGAATGAGATCCTTGAAATGGCTGCATCAAATACAAAATTGATCAACGAAGCTGGCAACACGTGTATATATTCCGTCAAGTCGTATGAAAGGATTGAAGTCGATGGAATTGGCAAGGAGATGATCAAAGATTATATCGTGTCATACGATAGAAATATTGAGGATGTCCAATGCCAGTGCCGATCCTTTCAGTTCAAGGGGTACCAGTGTAGGCATGCCCTGTTGGTTCTTCATCAAAATGACGTATTTCGTTTACCAGATAAATACTTCTTGAAGAGATGGTGCAAGGACATGAAATACCAATTCGACGAATTCGACTGCAATACTGAGGGTTATGATAAAAGCACACGAAACTCACGGTACGCAGTGACAATTTTTTAATTGAAATGTCTTAATATTTGTGATCGTTAATATTCTGTTTATGATTGTAGATATAGTTTGCTGTCTCATCGGATGACGAAGCTCGCAGAGATAGCCTCCATGTCTGAAGATGCATTTAATGTAGTGATGGATGGTCTACCGCCTCTATTCAAAACTGCCGTGGATGCCAACTGCGCAGCTAAACCACGTTCAGAGCTGGTAATTCAAGATCCTGAACAAATTAGGACGAAAGGTCGCCCGAGAGAGAACAGATTAAAGAGTGCAGTCGAGAAGAAGGCAAAAAGATCAAGGAAAAATCAGGCCAAGGAAAGAGCTGCTTCAAGTAGCAGGCAGACTTGTTTGCAGTCTATTAATACTGAAGAGGACCTGGAGATAATTGTTCCGCCGTCAGAAACTTTAATGGATGAATTTGATGCTTATGTATTGAGTCAACTTACACAAGATCATATATAAAACACGAGTGTCGTAACTTTTGAATTATGGTTGCTTGGTCGTAAATGAATTGCTCGCGAACGAGACATCCTAGTTCTGGCAAACAACACCAAAGCCTTGCGCGGCGACACCCGAAGGACGGAAACATACGAGATATCCTAGTTCTGGCAAACGACACCCTAGTCTTGCTCGGCGACACTCGAATGACGGAAACATACGAGACATCCTAGTTCTGGCAAACGACACCCAAGCCTTGCTCGGTGACACCCGAATGACGGAAACATACGAGACATCCTAGTTCTTGCAAACGACACCCAAGCATTACGCGGCGACACCCGAAGAACGGAAACATACGAGACATCCTAGTTCTGGAGAACGACACCCAAGCCTTGCGCGGCGACACTCGAAGGATGGAACCATACGAGACATCCTAGTTCTGGAAAACGACACCCAGCCTTGCTCGGCGACACCCGAATGATGAAAAATACGAGACATCCTAGTTCTTGCAAACGACACCCAAGCATTGCGCGGCGACACCCGAAGAACAGAAACATACGACATCCTAGTTCTGGAGAACGACACCCAAGCCTTGCGCGGCGACACCCGAAGGACGGAAACATACGAGACATCCTAGTTCTGGCAAACGAAACCCAAGCCTTGCTAGGCGACACCCGAATGACGGAAACATACGAGACATCCTAGTTCTGGCAAACGACACCCAAGCCTTGCTCGCGACACCCGAATGATGGAAACATACGAGACATCCTAGTTCTGACAAACGACACCCAAGACTTGCTCGGCGACACCCGAATGACGAAACATACGAGACATCCTAGTTCTTGCAAACGACACCCAAGCATTACGCGGCGACACCCGAAGAACGGAAACATACGAGACATCCTAGTTCTGGAGAACGACACCCAAGCCTTGCGCGGCGACACCCGAAGGACGGAACCATACGAGACATCCTAGTTCTGGAAAACGACACCCAAGCCTTACTCGGCGACACTCGAATGACGGAAAATACGAGACATCCTAGTTCTTGCAAACGACACCCAAGCATTACGCGGCGACACCCGAAGAACAGAAACATATGAGACATCCTAGTTCTGGAGAACGACACCCAAGCCTTGCGCGGCGACACCCGAAGGACGGAAACATACGAGACATCCTAGTTCTGGCAAACGACACCCAAGCCTTGCTAGGCGAAACCCAAATGACAGAAACATACGAGACATCCTAGTTCTGACAAACGACACCCAAGCCTTGCTCGGCGACACCCGAATGACGGAAACATACGAGACATCCTAGTTCTGACAAACGACACCCAAGACTTGCTCGGACACCCGAATGACGGAAACATGAGACATCCTAGTTCTTGCAAACGACACCCAAGCATTACGCGGCGACACCCGAAGAACGGAAACATACGAGACATCCTAGTTCTGGAGAACGACACCCAAGACTTGCTCGGCGACACCCGAATGACGAAAACATACGAGACATCCTAGTTCTGGCAAACGACACCCAAGCCTTGCGCCGCGACACCCGAAGGACGGAAACATACGAGACATCCTAGTTCTTGCAAACGACACCCTAGTCTTGCCCGGCAACACCCGAATGACGGAAACATACGAGACATCCTAGTTCTTGCAAACGACACCCAAGCCTTGCGCGGCGACACCCGAAGGACGGAAACATACGAGACATCCTAGTTCTGGCAAACGACACCCAAGCCTTGCGCGGCGACACCCGAATGACGGAAACATACGAGACATCCTAGTTCTGGCAAACGACACCCAAGCCTTGCTCGGCGACACCCGAATGATGGAAAAATACGAGACATCCTAGTTCTTGCAAACGACACCCAAGCATTACGCGGCAACACCCGAAGAACGGAAATATACGAGACATCCTAGTTCTGGAGAACGACACCCAAGCCTTGCGCGGCGACACCCGAAGGACGGAAACATACGAGACATCCTAGTTCTGGCAAACGACACCCAAGCCTTGCTAGGCGACACCCGAATGACGGAAACATACGAGACATCCTAGTTCTGGCAAACGACACCCAAGCCTTGCTCGGCGACACCCGAATGACGGAAACATACGAGACATCCTAGTTCTGACAAACGACACCCAAGACTTGCTCGGCGACACCCGAATGACGGAAACATACGAGACATCCTAGTTCTTGCAAACGACACCCTAGTCTTGCTCGGTGACACCCGAATGACGGAAACATACGAGACATCCTAGTTCTGGCAAACGACACCCAAGCCTTGCGTGGCGACTCCCGAAGGACGGAACCATACGAGACATCCTAGTTCTGGCAAACGAGTTCGAAGAAATTTGCGCGACGACACCCTAGCTCATGGAAAACGACACCCTAGTCTTGCGCGGCGACACCCGAAAGACGGAAATATACGACACATTCCAGGACGCGCGACCCGACAATTTAAGAGCGACGACACCCCAGCTCATGGCAAACGACACCCTAGTTCTTGTCAAACGACACCCTAGTTCTTGTCAAACTACACCAGAAAGGCGGAATCATACGAAGGCAAACATATGAATACAACGAGGACACTCCTGCTCGCAATGATAAAATTTTTAACATTTGCATTAAATATTAATCAGTGTTAATATGAATAAATTACATACAATTTTCATTCAAAGACGAATACTTTTATACAAAAATTAAGAACATGTTTCGACAATGTCGCTAATCTTTTTGTTCAGGCCCTCTCTCAATATCGTTGCAGCTAAGTGTCGCCGGTAATCTCTGACTTCCTCATCCATGAAATCCAGCTTCATATCAGGATTGTCTCGTCGAGCAAGACATTCCATGTATCTCAGACAGTACAGGCCGCAATCCAGCGATCCGCTCGGTTGGCTTGGGCAATCCGAAATTCTTCCATCGGCCACTCCATCACTTCCTTCTTATCGCAGTAGATATGGAATATGTGGCCTAGAATTGTATGCCATTTCCTTGCATTGGCCTTGTACTTCGGGATGCGTTTCATTGAATTGAGGTGCATGAACACCTTCCTTTCCATGTCGACAGCAACCAAATGCCAGTGCGAGTTATCAGAGTTTACAATGCTGAAAAGAAACCGGAACTGGGCCTTATCTTCGTCCGATACATTATCAAATATCGCAGCCCCAGATGATCCAGCAAGTTCATGAGCAGGTGATGAGGAAGTCAGACATAGAGCAGGTACGAATACTGATGCAACTATGCACTTATGATATCGGTCAGGATGCTCTGCCCAGTTTCGCATCAGAAACTCCTGCCCGCAATCGATTATCTGCCAATAAAAGTAAAACGATTAATATCATTCTAAAATCAACAACTTGAACATGTTCCTTGATATACTTACATCATCTATTATCATCTCGTTGTTAATGAGATCCTGAAGATTTTTTCTGCTTACAACTCCATTAAACTTATTTGTGTAGACGATCTCGTCGGGTTGTTGTCGCTCGCTCAAAAAATTTTGAATAATTATTTGGTCATCTTCGACCGTAGTGTTGGGCTTTGACATGCCCACTGTCTTCACCGACTTTTTGGGTCGGGTTGTCTCATAACATTCGCCGACAGCCGTGGAAGCCTTACGCTTCCTCGGATGTTTTTTAATCCTCCTAACAAGCGACGGCACTCCAATTATTTCTAAGTCCATATTGTCATCCTTTGGCGCAGGGGTGCCAAGTTTATTATCGGATATGGACTCTTCTTTATTTTCATTCCCCTGCTCTGTTTTATCAACCAATGAATCCCCCTCCAATATGTTCTCCCCTGATTTTGCATTCCCTGTCTGAATTGGAAACTCGGATGAATGGTCCTCCTCCGTCTTCTTCTCCTCAATATTTACGTTATCAGGCTCGCGGAGGACCAACTCCAAGGAATGCACCTCTCTGTTTTCTCGTCCCCCTTGTCCTCCTCGGTTATTGCATAACTTTCCTTTCTGAGAAGTGAATTGAGGAGGCTCTCAGCAATGGACAGCCTGTGCCTGACATCTTCGAGTTGATCCTTAACACACTTCAATTCATTCCTCAACTCGGCGCATCCTGCGCAGCTATCCATTGGTTGAGGGGCGCAGGTTCTGTTTGTTGAGGGGGGGACGGTTTTAACTGCTGAGGGAGAAGCCATCGCTCTTCTGGCAATGGTTCAATAGCTCCCTCATCTGCAACACAAGATGATAACAAATTAATATTAACTGAACATATTGACGAATTAAGTTGAAAAAATGGTCACAGCAATGGAGCAATGGAGTAGATTACCAAGTCCTGAGGCTGCAAGTCGGCAACCCGAACCGATTGGTTCTTCGTTTGGTGGTCATACCACTTCAACAGCCGGGGCCGTTTATCAGGGTATGCTGGCTCTCGCATTGATGTATGCTCGAGGAACCACGCCTGAAAATTATATTTTTTTGGATATTAAATAAAGTAATATTACGAAAAAATTTTGTCTCAACACTAATAATTTGTCTCAATAAATCTTACCACCAGTGCTGCCGAGCATCCGAACAAGGTAGGCTGCCTCCTAATCTTTTTTGCATTTTTTGAGTGCACCGGCTCCTCGGAACGCAGGCAAGCAGCTATTTCTGGGAGAGCCAGAACAATCAATTCCTTCAGTGCCGAAGCCCAGTCGATGCTACTCAGTTGACTTAAGTCATCCAAGTGCTGGATGAGATACCGTGGACACCTCTGATTAGACTTTGGAGCCAAAAACATGGCCAACATGTATGCGATCCAAAGTCGGACGGTGTCCTCGACATCCTCCTGCACTTTAGATGGCCGGAGTTGAAATATCAACTTCTCCAAACCTGATTGGCGAAGATCTAAACCCTGGCCAAACCGTCTGAACAACCTTCCGTTGAACATTTGGCTGGACGTGTCGATCTTCTTCCCATGACATGGAAGACCCAAAATGAGTGC
>UESW01001354.1:284966-393972 GCA_900491605.1 Calamus simplicifolius
AATTAGGATGTCACCGGGTTCTCTCTATGTGGACATTCATAAGACGGGTGTCGTCGCCCTAGAGCTAGGATGTCGTGGCATTTCAACTGGGGTGTCGCGAATGATTTTCTGCCGAATTCGAACTAGGGTGTCGCTGGGATTATCTCGTGGTCTCTTTAAATCACGGGTGTCGTCTCGTTAGAGCTAGGGTGTCGTGAGATCTCAACTGTGGTGTCGCGAATGATTTTCTGCCAAATTCAATTAGGATGTCGCCGGGTTCTCTCTATGTGGACATTCATAGACGGGTGTCATCGCCCTAGAGCTAGGATGTCTCGTATGGTTCCGTCCTTCGGGTGTCACCGCGCAAGGCTTCAGTGTCGTTTGCCAGAACTAGGATGTCTCGTATGTTTTCATCCTTCGGGTGTCGCGCGCAAGACTAGGGTGTCATTTGCCAGAACTTGGATGTCTCGTATGGTTCCGTCCTTCGGGTGTCGCCGCGCAAGGCTTGGGTGTCGTTTGCCAGAACTATGATGTCTCGTATGTTTCCGTCCCTCGGGTGTCGCCGCGCAAGGCTTGGATGTCGTTTTCCAGAACAAGGATGTCTCGTATGGTTCCGTCCTTCGGGAGTCGCCGCGCAAGGCTTGGGTGTCGTTTGCCAGAACTAGGATGTCTCGTATGGTTTCCATCCTTCGGGTGTCGCCGTGCAAGGCTTGGGTGTCGTTTGCCAGAACTAGGATGTCTCGTATGTTTCCGTCATTCGGATGTCGTCGCGCAAGGCTTGGATGTCGTTTGCCAGAACTAGGATGTCTCGTATGGTTCCGTCTTCGGGTGTCGCCGCAAGGCTTGGGTGTCGTTTGCCAGAACTAGGATGTCTCGTATGGTTCCGTCCTTCGGGTGTCGCCGCGCAAGGCTTGGGTGTCGTTTGCCAGAACTAGGATGTCTCGTATGGTTCCGTCCTTCGGGTGTCGCCGCGCTAGGCTTGGGTGTCGTTTGCCAGAACTAGGATGTCTCGTATGTTTCCGTCATTCGGGTGTCGCCGAGCAAGACTAGGGTGTCGTTTTCCAGAACTAGGATGTCTCGTATGGTTCCGTCCTTCAGGTGTCGCCGCACAAGGCTTGGGTGTCGTTTGCCAGAACTAGGATGTCTCGTATGTTTCCGTCATTTGGATGTCGCCGCAAGGCTTGGATGTCGTTTGCCAGAACTAGGATGTCTCGTATGGTTCCATCCTTCGGGTGTCGCCGCGCAAGGCTTGGGTGTCATTTGCCAGAACTAGGATGTCTCGTATGGTTCCGTCCTTCGGGTGTCGCCGCGCTAGGCTTGGGTGTCGTTTGCCAGAACTAGGATGTCTCGTATGTTTCCATCATTCGGGTGTCGCCGAGCAAGACTAGGGTGTCGTTTTCCAGAACTAGGATGTCTCGTATGGTTCCGTCCTTCGGGTGTCGCCGCACAAGGCTTGGGTGTCGTTTGCCAGAACTAGGATGTCTCGTATGTTTTCGTCATTCGGATGTCGCCGCGCAAGGCTTGGATGTCGTTTTCCAGAACTAGGATGTCTCGTATGGTTCCATCCTTCGGGTGTCGCCGCGCAAGGCTTGGATGTCGTTTGCCAGAACTAGGATGTCTCGTATGGTTCCGTCTTCGGGTGTCGCCGCGCAAGGCTTGGGTGTCGTTTGCCAGAACTAGGATGTCTCGTATGGTTCCGTCCTTCGGGTGTCGCCGTGCAAGGCTTGGGT
Source organism: Calamus simplicifolius (assembly GCA_900491605.1). Lineage (NCBI taxonomy): Eukaryota > Viridiplantae > Streptophyta > Magnoliopsida > Arecales > Arecaceae > Calamus > Calamus simplicifolius. Next base: position 286,676 of record UESW01001354.1, read on the forward strand.
GTCGTTTGCCAGAACTAGGATGTCTCGTATGTTTCCGTCATTCGGATGTCGCCGCGCAAGGTTTGGATGTCGTTCGCTAGAACTAGGATGTCTCGTATGGTTCCGTCCTTCGGGTGTCGCCGCGCAAGGCTTGGATGTCGTTTGCCAGAACTAGGATGTCTCGTATGGTTCCGTCCTTCGGGTGTCGCCGCGCAAGGCTTGGGTGTCGTTTGCCAGAACTAGGATGTCTCGTATGTTTCCGTCCTTCGGGTGTCGCGGCGCAAGTCTTGGTGTCGTTTGCCAGAACTAGGATGTCTCGTATGTTTCCGTCATTCGGGTGTCGCCGAGCAAGACTAGGGTGTCGTTTTCCAGAACTAGGATGTCTCGTATGGTTCCGTCCTTCGGGTGTCGACGCGCAAGGCTTGGGTGTCATTTGCCAGAACTAGGATGTCTCGTATGTTTCCGTCCTTCGGGTGTCGCCGCGCAAGACTAGGGTGTCATTTGCCAGAACTTTGATGTCTCGTATGGTTCCGTCCTTAGGGTGTCGCCGCGCAAGGCTTGGGTGTCATTTGCTAGAACTAGGATGTCTCGTATGGTTCCGAGTTCTCTCTATGTGCACATTTATAAGACGGGTGTCGTCGCCCTAAGGTAGGGTGTCGTGGGATTTCGTCTGGGGTGTCGCGAAGGACTTACGGCCGACTTCGAACTAGGGTGTCGCGGGGATTATCTCCGTGGTCTCTTGTTCAATCACGGGTGTCGTCTCGTTAGAGCTAGGGTGTCGTGAGATTTCAATAGGGGTGTCGCGATTGATTTTCTGCCGAATTCAATTCGGGTGTCGCCGGGTTCTCTCTATGTGCACATTTATAAGACGGGTTGTCGTCGCCCTAAAGGTAGGGGTGTCGTGGGATTTCGTTTGGGGTGTCGCGAAGGACTTACGGACGACTTCAAACTAGGGTGTCGCGGGGATTATCTCCATGGTCTCTTGTTCAATCACGGGTGTCGTCTCGTTAGAGCTAGGGTGTCGTGAGATTTCAACAGGGGTGTCGCGATTGATTTTCTGCCGAATTCAATTAGGGTGTCGCCGGGTTCTCTCTATGTGGGGTCATGTTAAAGAACGGGTGTCGTCTAGTTAGAGCTAGGGTGTCGTGGGATTTCAACTAGGGTGTCGCGAAGGATTAACGGCAGAATTCGAAGTAGGGTGTCGCCGGGTTCTCTCTATGTGGGGTCATGTTAAGAACGGGTGTCGTCTCGTTAGAGCTAGGGTGTCGTGGGATTTCAACAGGGGTGTCGCGATTGATTTTCTGCCGATTCAATTAGGATGTCGCCGAGTTCTCTCTATGTGGGGTCATGTTAAAGAACGGGTGTCGTCTCGTTAGAGCTAGGGTGTCGTGGGATTTCAACTAGGGTGTCGTGAAGGATTAACGGCAGAATTCAATTAGGGGTCACCGACTTCTGTCTATGTGGGGTCATGTTAAAGAACGGGTGTCGTCTCGTTAGAGCTAGGGTGTCGTGGGATTTCAACTGGGGTGTCGCGATTGATTTTCTGCCGAATTCAATTAGGGTGTCGCCGAGTTCTCTCTATGTGGGGTCATGTTAAAGAACGGGTGTCGTCTCGTTAGAGCTAGGGTGTCGTGGGATTTCAACTAGGGTGTCGCGAAGGATTAATGGCAGAATTCGAAGTAGGTTTTACACACCTGGCCGAGTTCAGAGAGAGGTTTTGGCAAGGAAAATATCATTGGATTAACTTTTGTATTTGAAGCCTCCAGTAGACTCCAGTTGCCAGGTTTTTCAAAGCTGAAATATTTACAAACAGTTATGACTCTCAGAGTGTCATAACTATTTCATTCTAAGGTAGTTACCCGCGCATTAAACGCATTAACTAACTATAACCAGAAAAAAACCTTTGTGCTGCGGATGTAATAAAGAAGTGGGAAGAAATAGTTTTTAATAAGACGTTGGAATAAAGAGTTCTTACTTGCTGCGGATGACATTTCCTTCAGAAGTTTTTTTACACAGACTCCTGACTCCAGTATCAAGGTTTTCCAGTCCAGTAGCTGAAGTATTTTCAGCCTCTAAGCTGGAAGAAACAGAGTTCTTCTTCTTGCACAGATGCCATAAAACGTAAAATGGCGCCATGAAGGAGCGAAAGGGCATTTTCGTCCGCACGAAAATTTTAAAAAAAAGCGAACAGCAATAAATGTCCGTCACGTTCAGAACGTAACGTCAAAGCCCAGCCATACCGCCTGTCATGTCATCCACGTCGGATCCACGTGGACCAATAGGAAGACGCGGTGCAGCCCACGTCATCGTTGCTGCACCGGGGCCGGTGTACAAAGTGTTTTCCATACTATAAACACCAGCGACAATATCCACCCAAGTGGACACCAATTTAATTAGTATATTTAGGTTCCCTATCTTTCTGCTAAGTATACTGATGTGGCTGATCAAGCCTTGTTAGAGTTAACGAAGAGCAATTGACAGGACCCTTCGCTTCGGCCTCAGGGCCCTCTCGGCTCTCGAGATCCTCTCGGCCTCCGAGACCCCATCAGCCTCCGAGACCCTCTCGGCCTTGAACTTCATATCCCCTCGGCTTCGGACCTGGAGTCCCCTCGGCCTCGGACCCAGAGTCCCCTCGGCCTCGGACCAGGAGTCCCCTCAACCTTGGACCCCATGTCCCCTCGGCCTCGGACCGGAGTCCCCTCGGCCCCGGGCCAGGAGTCCCCTCAGCCCGGGCCAAGAGTCCCCTCGACCTCGGACCTGGAGTCCCCTCGACCCCAGACCAGAAGTCCCCTCGGCCTCGGACCTCATGTCCCCTCGGCCCCGGACCTGGAGTTCCCTCGATCTCGGACCTCATGTCTCCTCGGTCTCGGACCTCATCTCCCCTCGGCCTCGAACCTGGAGCCCCCTCGGTCTAGGCCCTCGCGTCCCCTCGGCTGCGGCCCTAGGATCCCTTCATCCTCGAGCCGCCTGACACCGCCACATGGCCCACCAACCGTCTACAGCTACCATGTGGCCCCCCACCGCCTACAGTGGTCGCTGGCCCACTAACCGTCTGCAACTGCGCGTGACCACTATCCGTAACAGCTCATAACTAACACAACTGTGCCCACCTTCCACCTGTGGTGCCATGCCTGGCAGGGGGCAGGTAGGGTGAGACACCTCTGACATGCCCAGTGTCGATTATGACCTGTCCATGTCAGATTAGCCACCTGCCCACTATCGGACAATGATACACCGGGATTAGCCACCTTCTAGAAAGGAAAAAAAGGGACCCTCGAACAGGTATAAAAACCCACACTCACAATGAGGGAGGAATCGGAACTCAAATTCTCTTAACTTCCTGTTAACTCTTTTTCTTACTGTTCCCAAGTTGCTTGCTTGAGCATCGGAGGGTCCCCACCGAAGCAACCGGTCTCTGGGGACTTCTTTGCGGGAGCTTCTTGGAGAAGGAGGATCTCTGTTTCTTGACGTTGGAGGACGTGACTTGGCATCAAGAGATTGGCACGCCAGGAAGGAGAAGGAGGTTAACAGAGAAGAAAGCTTGAACCAGTCAACTACAGATTCTCTTCCCCTGAGTATTCAAGGAGATGGTGGTGACACACGCACATGAGGTTTCTACCAGCCATGCCGAGGGGTATCGCTAGGAGGTTGACCCGCCTGAGGCCCCCCTTGTTCCCCAGTCCAGTGCCCCCGCTCCACCATTGCCACCACTGTCGCAGCAATAAGATGATCGGATCACTGCCCTCACCATGCAAGTCCAGTCACTGGTGGCGGCGGTCTAGGTTCTACAGCAGCAACCAGCCACCGCGCAGCAGCAGCTTGAGCCACCCTCATCGGTTCCAGGGGTGGTTCAACCCAGCCAGCATTCTTTCCGGGGGGATCTCCCCTCTGGGAGGTCTGACACAGCCGTGCTTTGCCCCAACATCATCGCCGGGAGGCCTCTAGGACGTTCTAGTCCCCTTCTCGCCACGCTAGTGCTTCCCCTAAACGGCGGTGTGGAAGGAAGGCGGAGCACACTCGTTTGCATCGCCGCCACCCCTCTCCGTCCTTTGAATCTTCAAGGGAGGGGTCCTTTGATGGCTGGATAGCTCGCCGGGCCGAGCATCGGCTGGATGAATACAACTAATGGCTGGAGAAGCTCAGCTGCAGGATCACCAACCCGCCGGAGGCGGATTATGACAGTCGTCCGCCGCTGTCTCGCCGTATAATGCAGGAGCCAATTTTAACTCAGTTCCGCCTCCCTCAACTAGACATGTATGACGGGACAATCAATCCCCTGGACCACCTGAAAAGCTGCAAGGTCCTCATGCAGGTCCAGGGCATTGCCTTCCCGGCTACCCTGAGGAAGGCTGCCCGAGCTTGGTACTCTCGCCTGCTGCCACGGAGTATCAATTCCTTTCGGTAGCTGGAGAGGGCCTTCTTGGCTCACTTCGATGCCTGCCGGAAGATCCCCCGAGTGGCGGATAGCCTATTTTTCATCCAGCAGAAGAGCGGTGGGTCCCTACGGGACTTCGTCGCCCGATTCAAAGAAGCCGCCCTCGAGGTCTACAACCTCAAGGACTCTATGGCCACCTTGGCCTTGAAGCGGGGGCTCTACCCCTTCTGTTTTGCTTACTCCCTCAACAAGAAGCTGCCCGAATCCTACGCTGAACTGCTAAGCCGGGCACAAAAGTACATCCGCGCTGATAAGGCTGACTCTTTCCGGCGTGAGGCGGACAGGAGTTCTGCCAAAAACAAAGCTCGTCTCGAGCCTGCTAAGGCTCAGCCCTAGCCTCCCCGCTGACTAGATAATCGTCCGCAAGTGCTCGCTCCTAGGAAGGGTCCATTCACTCCTCTGCTTGCCCTGATATCTCATATCCTAATGGAGATCGAGGGTGAGCCATATCTCCAGCGCCCTCCTTCATTGAACCCCAAGATTCCCTGCAACAAAAATCTGTATTGCCGCTTCCACTGGGACCACGATCACGACACTGAAGACTGCCGCCAGCTGAAGAAGGAAATTGAGGACCTTATCCAGCATGGCCACCTTGGGAAGTTCTTTCAGAGGGGTAACCCGGGTGCACCTGGCCCGTCAGCACCTCTGCCTCCAAAGGTCAGCATTGACAACGCTCCAACCGAGAAGATGATGGCCATGATCTCCTGGGGGGCAGGTGGCGCCTCTAAGAGGCCGCGGGAGAATGTGGGGCTAGATACTGTAATCCCTTTTTCTCAAGGGGACCTAGAGGGGTAGTTAACAAGAAAGATGACAACGTCGTTGTGTCTATGATGATAGCAAAGCATCCTGTAAAAAGAATTTTAGTTGACAATGGAAGCTCGGTTGATGTTTTGAGTTACGATGCATTTGTTCGGATGAATCTGTCTATTGGCTCACTTCGGCCAGTCACCATACCCTTCATGGGTTTTACTGGAGATTCTGTGAGGGTCAAAGGTGAGATCACCTTCCCTGTCACAGCCGGGACCCTTTCATGAATTTTCTAGTTGTCCGGGTTCCCTTGGCCTACAATGCCATCCTCGGGAGACCCGGTTTGAACTTTCTAGATGCAGTCATTTCCACCAAAAGGCTACTAGTGAGGTTTCCCACCAGCAAAGGAGTCGGAAAGATGCGGGAGGAGCAGAACCCGCTACCACTTTGCTACCATATGTCCTAGCCCGCAGGGGGTGGTGCCTACACCGACGCTAGAATCACTCAACCCCCGAGAGTTGGAGAGGAGGGGAGAGCCAGCCGAGCGCCTGCTGATCTTCCCACTGGGGAGGACCCGACGAGGATGATCCAAATTGGGGTGCTACTCTCGAAGGAGGCACGCGAGCAGCTTCTGGCCTTCCTGCATGCCAACTCCAACGTCTTCGCTTGGTCGACATCTGACATGCCAGGTATACCCGAAGAGGTAATCACCCATCAGCTTAACGTCAATCTAGAATGTAAACCTATCCAGTAGAAGAAGAGAAGCTTCACCCCTGACCGACAAAAGGCCATTGATAAGGAGGTTCGCAAGCTGGTGGCCGTTGGCCATATCCGGGAGGTCCACTATCCCGACTGGCTAGCCAACGTCGTGATGGTCCGCAAGGCTAGTGAAAGCTGAAGGATATGCATAGACTTCACTGAAATCAATAAGGCATGCCCCAAGGACAGCTTTCCGCTGCCTCAGATTGACCAGCTTGTGGATGCCACATCCAGTCACGAGACACTCAGCTTCATGGTCGCCTTCTCCGGATACAATCAAATCAAATGGACCTGGCGGATGAGGAGGCTACCTCATTTGTGATCAAGAAAGGCATATATTGTTACAAGGTAATGTCATTTGAGTCAAAGAATGCTTATCAAAGGCTAATGAATAAGGTCTTTGAGGATCAGATCGAGCGCAATATGAAGGTATACGTGGATGATATGCTAACTAAGAGTATCCGTACCACTACCATGTCGCTGACCTCGCGAAGACCTTCGGCAATCTCCGCCAGTACCAGATGAGGCTAAACCCCCGCAAGTGTGCTTTTGGGGTGACAGCAGGCAAGTTCTTGGGCTTCATGGTGACACAGCGAGGGATCGAGACGAACCCTGATAAAATCCAAGCCATCCTTGGCATGAGGCCCCCGGCTAGCAAGAAAGAGGTGTAGCGCTTGACTGGGAGGGTGGTAGCCCTGAGCCAATTCTTGTCCAAATCGGTAGAAAGGTGTCTGCCTTTCTTCAAGGCGATGCGCAAGGTCAACGGTTTTGAGTGGACGAAGGAGTGCCAGAAGGCCTTTGAGGAGTTGAAAGAATTTCTATCCACTCCACTACTGCTGTCCAAGCCGAGGAATGGGGAGGAGCTCTTTCTCTACCTTGCATCCTCCCCCGAAGTCGTCAGCTCTGTGCTTGTATGCATGGATGCTGATGGGATGCAAAGGCCGGTTTACTATACTAGCAAGGTGCTTCATGATGCGGAGACCAGGTATTCTTGGACTGAGAAGATCTTCTTTGCCACGATCTTCTTCGCTCAGCGCTTCAGGCCCTACTTCCAAGCCTATCCTATTGTGGTGCTCATAGACCAGGTCCTCCGGATGATCTTGTCCCATCCTAACACCTCCGGCCGACTTGCAAAGTGGGCCATCAAGCTTAGGGAGTTCAACTTATCCATCCGACCAAGGTCTGCAACAAAGTCCCAAGTGTTAGCCAATTTCCTGATCGAGTGCACTTGGGCCGAGGAGCACCCGGGGGAACCCAGCTTGGAGTCCCACATGGCAACAGAGGCAGGAGAAGATTGGATCCTCCACGTAGACGGTGCATCTAACTCATAGGGGAGCGAAGCCGGGCTCATTCTTGCGAGCCCCGAGGGAGAGGCGGTGGAGTATGCTCTCCACTTCCTTTCCCCGCTATTAACAACCAAGCAGAGTACGAAGCCCTGCTGGCGAGGATGACGTTGGCCGAGGAGCTCGAGGCACGGCGTCTCAGGGCTTTCACTGACTCTCAGCTTGTCTCTAAGCAAGTGTCCGAGAAGTACGAGGCCCAAGATCCAACCATGTCCCATTACCTGAGTAAGGTCCAATCCCATGCCTCCCATTTTGCCTACTTCCATGTCAATTACATTCCCAGAGGAGAGAACGCCAGAGCTGATGCACTGTCCCGTTTGGCCACCATGGCCGACGGAACCTTAGGGAGAACGTATGTAGAGCAGCTGGAGGTTCCACGCATCGAAGCCATGGAGGAGGCCCTATCGTTGTGCAGGAACCTTCTTGGATGGATGCTTACGTCCAGTACCTTACCGATGGCGCCCTCCCTAAAGATCTGACTGAGGTCAGATTGCTCAAGCGATGGGCTCCTATGTTTTTGATGATGGATGGGCGGCTCTACTGAATGTCCTTCTCATACTCGGTCCTCAAGTGCGTTGGCCCCACGGAAGCAGTTTACATCCTGCGGGAGATCCATAAGGGCATTTGTGGGAGTCACCTGGGGGCAGACACTAGCATAGAAGGCCCTGCGCCAAGGGTATTACTGGCTGACGATGAAGGAGGATGCCACCGAGCTAGTTCAAAAGTGTGACAGCTGCCAACAACACACCCACATCTAGCAGCAACCCACCTCCCAGTTGAGTCCCCTGGCAGCCCCTTGGCCTTTTGCTCAGTAAGGGATGGACATCCTGGGACCGTTTCCCTCGGCCTCTGGCCAGCGCAAGTTTCTGCTGGTGGCCGTCAACCACTTCACCAAATGGATCAAAGCCAAGGCACTGGCTAAGATCACGGAGAGCAAAGTGAGATCCTTTTCTTGGAAGTCTATAATCTGCTGGTTCGGACTACCGCACACCCTCGTTACCGATAACGGACGACAGTTCGACAACGCATCCTTCAGAGAATTCTACACTGAGTTGGGCATTCATCAGCGGTTCACCTCTGTCGGGCGCCCCCAGACCAACGGTGCGGCCGAGGTAGCAAATCGCATTATGCTCCAAGAACTCAGAGCGTGACTGAACGACTTCAAAGGAAGATGGGTGGAGGAACTTCCCAACGTGCTATGGGCCTACCATACAATACCACGGGCTCCTACGAGGGAGACTTCTTTTAGCTTTGTCTTTGGGTCCAAGGCTATCATCCCTATGGAGATCGGTGTCCCAAGCCTCCGGACGGAGTCTTACGATGAGGATGACAACCCGAACCAACTGCGGGCCAACCTCGACCTTATGGAGGAAGTACGCGATCGAGCGCGGCTCCAGATGGCCGCCTACCAACAATGAACTGCCACATATTATAATGCTCGAGTCCATCCCAGAACATTCTTGCTAGGAGACCTAGTCCTCAGACGAGCCGAAGTTTCAAAGCCGACGGAAGGAGGCAAGTTGTCGCCAAATTGGGAAGGACTCTATCGAGTCACCGAAGCCCTCCATCATGGAGCGTACCAAATCGAAGGATTAGATGGGAAGTCATTCCCACGGACTTGGAACTCAGACAACCTCCGTCGGTACTATCAGTAATGTATCCCTTCTATACATTGGGTGAATTAATTCTTTTGGACTCAACTATCCCATATTTTATATTAATAAAAGTATGTTCGAGTAACTCATGTTTCAGCAAAGCCCAAGGCCAACTCGTACTTTAAGCCCGATGTACCATCGGCACTCAAAAGCTCGAGACCAGCTCGGCACCTCAAGCCCAATGTACCATCGGTACTCAAAAGCCTAAGGCCAGCTCGGCACTTCAAGCCTAATGTACCATCGGCACTCAAAAGCCCGAGGCCAACTCGGCACTTCAAGCCCGATGTATCATCGGCACTCAAAAGCTCGAGGTCAGCTCGGCATCTCAAGCCCGATGTACCATCGGCACTTAAAAGCCCGAGGCCAGCTCGGCACTTCAAGCCCGATGTACCATCGGCACTTAAAAGCCCAAGGCCAGCTTGGCACTTCAAGCCCAATGTACCATCGATACTCAAAAGCCCAAGGCCAGCTTGGCACCTCAAGCCCGATGTACCATCGGTACTTAAAAGCCCGAGGCCAGCTTGGCACCTCAAGCCCGATGTACCATTGGCACTCAAAAGCCCAATGCCAGCTTGGCACTTCAAGCCCAATATACCATCGGTACTCAAAAGCTCGAGGCCAGCTCAGCACTTCAAGCCTGATGTACCATTGGTACTCAAAAGCCTAAGGCCAACTCGACACTTCAGGCCCGATGGACCATCGGCACTCAAAAGCCCAAGGCCAGCTCGGTACTTCAAGCATGATGTACCATCGGCACTCAAAAGCCCGAGGCTAGCTCAGCACTTCAAGCCCGATGTACCATTGGCACTCAAAAGTCCGAGGCCAAGTCGGCACTTCAAGCTTGATGTACCATCGGCACTCAAAAGTCCAAGGCCAGCTCGGCACTTCAAGCCCGATGCAACATCGGCACTCAAAAGCCCAAGGCCAGCTCGGCACTTCAAGCCCGATGTACCATCGGCACTCAAAAGCTCGAGGCCAGCTCGGCACTTCAAGCCTGATGTACCATTGGTACTCAAAAGCCCAAGGCCAACTCGGTACTTCAGGCCCGATGTACCATCGGCACTCAAAAGCCCAAGGCCAGCTCGGTACTTCAGGCCCGATGTACCATCGGCACTCAAAAGCCCGAGGCCAACTCGGTACTTCAAGCCTGATGCACCATCGGCACTCAAAAGTCTGAGGCCAGCTCAGCACTTCAAGCTCGATGCAACATCGGCATTGCGAGATCGAGGCCCGCTCTGGAGTTCCGACGGCAGCTCAGTGCAGCAGGCTCCCCACAAGGCTCGCACCCACGCATCGACCGTTTGCTATGGGGAGCTTCGAGCCTGCCCTCAGCGCCCACTTTGGGGTTCGGCCCTAAATAGTAACTAGGTCATGGATTCGCTCATGGTAGGCAGACATGCCGCCCCCCCTAGTGCCGACACAGCCCCTAAGGGTCCTATGGCAACGAGCTAAGAGGGAAGTTACTACACTATAATGAAAGCATATTTCAAAAAGATTTTTTCATTACTTCAAAAGGTGTCTACAAAATGCCGACCGAGTCGGACTTCAATACAAAGAGAAAATAAAAAATACAAGTTAGGGGTTCACTGTGCCATGCTCGCCATCGGACGGTGCCCCTCGGACACCTTGTCCAGCTCTATCTTCAAGGCACCAGGGAGACCAAGGACCCTATCCACCTTCTCCCGGCCATCTCGGAACCCCTGCAGGTAGACGTCTGCAAAGGCTTCGGCTAACTCATTCGCGAAACTGGTGGACTTGCGGAAGTTGTCCACAGCTGCTTCCGCCCTCCTCTCGGCCTTGGCTGCCCTCTCTTTGGCAGCGGTCGCCCTCTCCTCAGCATTAGCTGCGGCGGCCTCCGCCTCGTGGACCTTGACCTTCCCCTCCGCGGCATGGAAATTTGACCTCCTGGCCGCCTCCTCAGCTTTATCTGCCCTTTCCTCGGCCACCTTTATTTCGGAGGTGAGTGCGTTGATATGGATGTCTCGGGAGGTCACAACCCCTATGGCCTCCCCTAGTTGACCAAGGCCACCCGAGAGCGCTCAGCCTCGGCTACTGCCTGGCGTTCGGCTACCTCCTTAGCCTCTTCCGCTCTCCTAGCCTAGGCTTGGGCCTCAGCAGCCTCCTACCGTGCCTCGCGGAGGACAACCTACCACTGGTTGATGACCTCCCTTGTGGCCACTAGGGAGTTCGCCGACTGCATCAAAGAGCAGGTTAGTACAAAAGCTAATAAAAAAAAAAGAAGTCTAATCTTGCAGGATGCTTACCCGAACAAGGGCCACAAAAGCCTCCCTGAAGAAGGCCGATGCCCATAGCTGACTGAGCTCCTCCTGGAACTCGGGAAGGATAAGCTGGGAGATGAGCCACTCCGCTCTGCACCCATGGTTCATCATCGAGGGCCGAGAGGGGATTGCCCCAGCCTCGCCTCCCTTGGCAGCCTCGATTGGCTCAGGCGTCGAGCTAGGAACTGCTCACGCTTCCTCTACGGGCGGCCCCTCCGCTACTGAGGGGCCCTAACTTGGGCTCGACTCTGCCGAACGAGCTGGATCGACTGGGATGGTGGGCTCCGCTGCTACCACCCCCTCGCTCCCTTTGGGGGGTGTCGGCCATGAGGTCTACGGAAGGGCCGATCGCCTCTCTAGGCTCCTTTGGTGGGGAGGGCTATGCCGAAGGTAGGCTCGGGGCTGGGGCCTGTTGCCCCCTACTCGGCCCTCCGGCGCTCTCAAGGGCCCTCTTCCTCTTAATGGCAACCTTCCTAATGGTGTGAGTGGGGATCTTCATCGCTGCAAGTTGCCAGTCGGAGTTAGTAAAAAAAAAAGAGGAGAGCAAAAATAGGCCAGGGGTCAGTTCTGCAGACGCTCACCGGTTCGTGAGGCAATGCCCGCAAGCCGGAGGTTGTCCTCCGACAGAAGCAGATTGTACCAGGGGATCTCGGCCAACAGGAGGTGTCCAAGTGCCTCCCTATCCCCTGGGATCACTGACGAATCTTTGTTTGGCCTCAGGTCCAGGTCCCCCCACCTCGGCTTCACCCCCCTCTAGGTCGGCAAAAAAGAAACGGAATTTTCATCCCTTAAAAGAGGAGGGGAGAAACTGCGAAGAGGGAGATTCTGGGTTTGATGCCGAGGAAGTGGCAGAGTACGATGAAGCCACAGATGGTCCGAATGGAGTTCAGAGCCAACTGGGCAGAGGTTAGGGAGTATCGGTCGAGGAGGTTAAGGAAGAAGGGTGGAAGGGTAGGCAAAGACCTATCCTGAGGGAGACCTTATAGATGGCGATCCTACTGGGTCGGCTGACACTACCCTATCGTCGGGGGTTGGAAGAAAGAGCCCAATGTCTCTGGGGATTTGGTAACGGGCCCTGATATTCGCCAGGTCCTGACCCGTTATCGTGGAGGCGGTCTTCATCGGGGATTCTGCTCCCACCCTCGAGGAGGTACCAGCGGCCGCTGGGCGACTCCTAGCAGGAGCCCGGCCGGCGACTCGCCATTGGGATAGAGGAACATGGTCCTCAGAAGGGTTGGAGGAGGAGGACCATGATGGGGCAGGAAACGGAGAGGCATGAAGCCTCGAGGAGGAAACTTGATCCTCAGGGGATGCGGAGGAAGGCCAGGATGGTGAAGAAGCCATTGGAGAGGTTTAATGGAGGCTGGGAAGGACTAGAGAGCTAACCTAGGGCGAAAAATGGCAAAAACTGGTAGAACTGGTTCTCGGGAGGAAGAAGTCGAGGAAGCCAGAGGAGGAAAACGATTGCAGTGCAGAATAACGAGACTCGAGACTTTTCCCCCGACTTATCAGTTTCAAATCGTCCCGCCTTACCTAACGGCCATGCGAACTCCCGCTATAGGCGGAGATGCCTTCGCAGGTGCCTGCCACGTGAGGCACCTCACCTTTGGCCAATAGCGAGGCATTGCTGGCGCCAGTGCCATAATGGCAATGATGCCGATTGCTTTTTGGGGCGTCCAAGAGGACACTCCCATTTCGAGGCAGATCTTCGCAGATCTGGCGATTAGTAGAGGCAGTGACGCTTCAGCACCCAAGTCATCCGCACTATGACATCGCTGCACCCAAAGATACGTGCCCTTCAACGGTTGGCATACGACAGGATCAGCCACTGAGGAACTTACACCCCTTTTGCCCTATGGGAGTGGACCCGCATCGTCTCAGGGACGAGGGGGCATCTGATATAGCTGATCAAGCCTTGTTAGAGTTAACGGAGAGTAACTAAAGGGACCCTTCGCTTCGGCCTCCAGGGCCCTCTCGGCCCCCGAGATCCTCTCGGCCTTCGAGACCCCTCGGCCTCGAACCTCATGTCCCCTCGGCCTCGGACCTAGAGTCCCCTCAACCTCGGATCTAGAGTCTCCTCAGCCTCGGACCCCATGTCCTCTCGGCCTCGGACCTGGAGTACCCTCGGCCTCGGACCCGAAGTCCCCTCGGCCCTGGGCTAGGAGTCCCCTCGGCCCCGGACCAGGAGTCCCCTCGGCCTCGGACCTCATGTCCCCTCGGCCCCGGATCAGGAGTCCCCTCGACCTCGAACCTCATGTCCCCTCGGTCTCGGACCTCATCTCCCCTTAGCCTCGGACCTAGAGCCCCCTCGGTTTAGGGCCTCGCGTCCCCTCGGCTACGGCCCTAGGATCCCTTCATCCTTGAGCCGCTTGACACAGCCACATGGCCCACCAACCGTCTGCAGTGACTGCGTGGCTCACTAACCATCTGCAACTGCACGTGACCACTATCCGTAACGGCGCACGCCTAACGCAATCGTGCCACCTGCCAATTATGGCGCCGCGCCTGGCAAGGGGCAAGTAGGGTGAGACATCTCTGACATGCCCAGTGTCAGTTACGACCTGTCTATGTCAGATTGGCTACCTGCCCACTATCGGACAATGATACATCGGGATTAGTTATCTTCTAAAAAGGAAAAAGGATCCTTAAATAGGTATAAAAACCCATACTCACAACGAGGAAGGGATCGAAACTCAAATTCTCTTTAACTTTCTATTAACTTTTTTTTTTATTATTTTAAATCGCTTATTTGAGCATCGAATGATTCCTAGCGAAATAATCGATCTTTGAGAACTTCTTTGCCGGAGCTTCCGGAAGAACAAGAATCTTCATTTTTTAACATTGAAGGATGTGACTCGCGTCAACATATACCGTCATTCCTTTCAATCACCCTATGGAACCCCTTGCTCCCTTATCCACTCCACCACCCCTTGGACCTCTGTGAATTGACCCCTCGATTGCAACGTTCTATTCCAAGGATTGGAACCAATTACTTGCCCTTCCAGGCTTAATCCGCTAATTATTAGCAGTTAATCACAGGGGCATGGGGGCATTTCAGGACATCTGAGACGAGATAACTCTCTTTTTAGTCTAACGCGTCGAACCGCCGACCCTATTATATTTTTATTTATCCCTTTGTTTTACTAATCCTGGTGCCGTGGAATCCACTAACTGCGGTGAGGCCCGCCGATGACGTTCCCCCACGTGGCGCTGCGCTGCGGACGGCTCGCCGTGACAAGAGTTTTGTTGGGCTATTTTGTCATCATCTAATTATTTTGCTTTTGGGAGCAAGGAAGGGATCCGGTCACCGCACAGCGCTATATAGGAGAGGGCAGCGCGGAAGGCTTCTGGTCTCACTGGGCGTTTTTTCCAGATCGGGTCACCGCCGTCGGAAGAGAAGACGAGCGCGATCCTCTCGTCGGCGTGGCGGGAATGCTACTGGGGAAGTACGAGATCGGGAGGACGCTCGGGGAGGGGAACTTCGGGAAAGTGAAATACGGGCGCCACGTGGAGACGGGGCAGGCCGTCGCCGTGAAAATTCTCGACCGGAAGCGCATCGAATCCCTCAAAATCGACGACCAGGTAAGGCAGGCCCCTTTCTGGGAGCAAACTTAATTCCGTTTCCTTTCTTTCTCGCCCTCCGGCGGGGGGGGGGCATTCCGGGAACAAGCATGGTTGAAACAGAGAATGAACGGGGGGCGCTCTTTGAGATCCGTGCAGATAAGGAGGGAGATCCGGACGCTGAAGCTGTTGAAGCATCCGAACGTCGTCCGATTGCATGAGGTTCGTTCCCGACCTCTGGGAAGATACTTTGTTATTTTATAATAATAATAATTATTATTATTATTGGGTATTTTGGGAAGTTTCGTCGAGTTTGTTCGTTGCGCCAAGCAAATAAGGGAGGGAAGGAAGGAATCGAGCTTCCTTTTGGTTCCGCTATCGATTCATCGACTGGTTTGAAGGAAGTAAATAAGCTTTCATTCCGATCGTCGGATCAAGCCGTTCGAATCGATGGGTCCCATCTGGTCTATTATTATTCTTTGCTGATTGACCGCACGATGCGGGGTGGAGACCCCCACTCGCACTTGGGGAACAGCAGTCTTGTCACGGAGCGGTGATCAAGCAAGCCAGAATCCCCATCCAATTCAGCGGTTGGGAGGGATGGCGGAAACACGCCGATCAGAACCGTTCGAATTGTATGTTGAGCGGTGGGGTCCACTTGTGCAGAAATCCGGTGGGTCATAGCCATGTGATCCAGCTCGGCCTTTTAGTTGACCCCAGCCATGGGTTTCTGTGGGTGGAGACTCGATGGAGCATTAATAATACGGCATTATATCGTAGTTGATGTTCAGCTACCATAAACCAATTGGTTTTAGCCAATCCAATGGTCATCTTAGTACATTTTTTTGATAGGAATATATTTTAAAAGCTTGGTTTATCAACCTTTTCAATATCAATCACTGATAATGACTGAAACCTACTTCATGGCGTTAAAACATGGAACTGCATGATGAAATTGATCCTCACGCAAGCTAGGTTCGTGCTTTGAGAATCGTGCACCCTAGTGCTCTGGTTCTTCATCTGTTCCCTGCTTTAAGATTCATGCATCCGTGTTCTTCTTCCCTGATCGTTGGGTGATCTTCGTCTTTGCTGCTTCGCCGTCTCTCTGGTTTTTCCCTTTGCCATTCCCTCCCTTCTTATGGCCTCTGATTCGGCTGATGGTAGTCGGATTCCTGGGAGGAGGACGTTGACGAACGGGTTTCAATGGGTTACCCAGTCTCCTTCACCAGCTGTTGTGGAGAGGTTGCAGGCTTCGTTCCTGGAGGTGATTAATGTCCCGGTGGCGGAGCTTGAAGCGGAGGTGACGGGCTGGCAGCAGAAGGCAGTGCTCGTCCGCTCATTCCACAAATGGATTCCGGCTGAAACCTTCATTAATGAATTCAGGCGAGCTGAAATTTCAGGTGCCATCGTTCCTATTAGCCTGGCATTCAGATGCCATGTTTTCCGATTTGATTCCAAGGAAGCTTGTGACCTGGTTCTGCAGCGACCTTGGGTGATCAATGGCTAGGTGGTTGGCACTGAGTCGTGGAGGCCGGAGTTTACTCCGGCGGAGGACTCCGTCTCGTCTGCTCTGATATGGGCCAGCGGGCGATTTTGTCTGTGTTGATGCAGCTACATTGGCGAAATCTAGGGGGGGTTATGCGAGGGTCTGTCTTCGGGTTGACCTTCGTTGCCCTCTCCGGCCAGGTACCCAGATTCAAGGGAGCTTCCAATCGTTCTGGCAGAACTTCGTCTATGAAAACTTGGAGGGAGTATGCTTGAGCTGTGCCACTCTGCATTTGGATGGCCCCTGCTCTCAGTCGGGATGTCCTGAGGGGGCTGGCTCCGATTCCAATTCTTTGTTTGGGCCATGGCTTGTTGCAATCCGGAAGCAGTCGGCTGCTTCTAATCCTCATATGGTGGAGAAGGGGAAGGCTTCGTTGCTGGCTTCGTCTTCAATCCCTGGCTATGGTTCAGCATCCCAGGTAGTGAAGAAGGGGCTTTCATCGGGCTCTGGTGAATCATCTGAAGGGTGGGCAGCTCCGGTGAAGGTTGCTCGCCGGAGGTCCTCCTCGTCTTCGAGAATGCAATCAAGGCCTGTAGCCGTGGTGTCGCTCCCTGGGATGGAAGAGGACTTGATGGTCAACGGGATGGATCCCGTGCCGATTCAGGATGAGCGTGCCGTTTCTAAGGCATCAGCTCTGAACTTTAATCCACTTATTAAGCTTGGTTCCCTGAAACCCGATTTGAACCACCCGACTGTGATCCATAACCCCTTCTCCTCTCTTGCTTCAGTGGTTAGTGATGATGCTCAATTGGGTAGCAGGGAAGCCAGTCCAGGTCCCCTTAAGCGAGCTAGACCGAAGGTTTCTCTGGCTCCTAGGATTTTATCCAAATCAGATAAGAAGAAGGGAAAAGGAAAGGTTTCTTTCTCCAAAAAGGGTGAGGTGAGTTGCTTCTCTCCAAGCCAATTGGATCAGGTCCCATGTTTTCAGGTTGGTGCCCAGGAGGCGGTGAGGGTCCAATCTATTGGAGGGGCCGGTCTTCCATTGGCTGATACTACTGGCAAACCTATGGGATTGGGCCCTGGTTCCTTATCTCAGGCACAGTCTTCCTGTTCAGGTGTGTCTGATCCTGGTTCGGATGGACTGCTGATCAATCCATTACTGAAGCCTGACGACAGCTCTCAGTTGAATGGGGGTCTTGTTGATAGTGATATGATAGAGGATCAAGGAGGGGTCCCATCTTCCTCCATCCTGTAAATGAAGATCTTACTATGGAATGTTAGAGGAGCTCGAAAGCCTTCTTTTCGATCCTCCTTCAGTAGATTATTGCAATTACACCACTTTGATATATGTGTCCTCTTGGAGACCAGCTTTCGGGGGATAGTCTTCTCCGTTTTCGTAGACAGATTGCCCGTACTTGGTCATCTTATGCTGTGGAGGCTGAAGGTCTGTCGGGGGGTATTTTGGCTATATGGCGCACCTCTGCAGTCAGGATAGATGCTTTCCATCAGTGCAATCAGCAAATTGGTCTCATGATCTCTGAGGGGTCTTCTGACCCCTGGCTTCTTTCGCGGTCTATGCCAGCACGGACTACCGGAGAGAAGGGTTCTTTGGTCTGACTGCTTTCCCTCCTTGCTCAAGGTATTCCGTCTATTATTGCGGGGGATTTCAATTGTATCACTGAGGCTAATGAAAAACGTGGAGGCAGACGGGTTTCTGGCTCAGCTGATATCAATGAATTCAGAACTTTCATTGGTTCTTCAGGGCTTTTGGATTTGGGGTATTCGGGATCCCAATTCACTTGGTGCAATAATCGTCAGGGGTCTGCTCGAGTCTGGGAGAGACTTGATAGAGCCATGGCTACACCCCAGTGGCTCCAAAGATACCCTATGGTTACTGTCACTCATCTTCCTAGGATTGCTTCTGACCATTGCCCTATATTGATTTCTACGGAGGCTGATCAGCTTATGCGGAAGCAGTTTAGATTTGAGCAGTTTTGGACTGGCCTTTCAGCTGCTCGTTCTATTATTTCTCAGATCTGGCATATTCCTGTTAGGGGCAATGCTGTCTATCGGTTATCTCGTCATTTTAAGATGGCCAGACACAGACTATCCAGATGGAATAGGAATGAGGTGGGGGATCTGGTCAGACAAGTTGAGCAGGTTGAAGCTGATATTAATATTCTGCAGGCTAAGGAGGATCAGGAAGGATTTTTGGCGGACTCGGACCTCTCTTTCCTTAGGGAGTTGCTGGCTCGGCACCACTCCCTTTTGCAGCAGGAGATGTATTGGTGGCAGAGATCTAGGGCTCAGTGGATTTGTGATGGGGATCGAAACACCAGATTCTTCCATCAGGCCACTCTGAAGCGGAGAGCTGCTAATCGGATTCGAAGATTAGTGGATGAAGGGGGGCATATTCGAAAGGATTTCCACTCTATCAGTGACCTTCTTCTCCATTTTTTCGGGCTAGATGGGCTGACTCTACTGGTGATGGGGACCCGGTTGTTCAGGTTCCGGCTACTAGGAAGGTCTCCTCCCTGGACAACGATATGCTTGTCAGGTCGATCTCTGCGGACGAGATTAGGGCGGCCCTGTGGGAGCTTGGTCCGAATAAGGCCCCTGGGCCTGACGGGTTTCCGCCTTTTTTCTTTCGGCACTATTGGGACATTGTTGGTCAGGAGGTGGTCCAAGCTATTCAGGATGTTTTCCGAGCTAGACACATTCCTTCTGAATGGAATCAGACTTTCATTACCTTGGTGCCCAAGAGAGTGGATGCTTCTCTTCCGCAGCACTTTCGGCCCATTAGCCTCTGCACTACCTTGTATAAAGTCTGTGCTCGCCTTTTAGCTCGCCGCCTTAGTCTGGTGATTCCTCGCCTATCGGAGGAGCAGGGGGCTTTCATTAGAGGGAGGTCTATTTCTGATAATGTCCTTATTGCTCAGGAGTTCATGCATGTTCTTCAGAGAGCTCCGGTCAGACGATGTCTTATGGCTGTTAAGCTCGATATGGAGCGTGCTTATGATAGATTGAGCTGGGCTTTTTTGTACCGCTCTCTTCTGGAGTTTGGGTTTGATGAATTATTTATAGAATGGATTATGGCTTGCATCCATAAGCCCTCTTTTTCTCTAATCATCAATGGAAACCCGACTGATTTTTTCCACTCTAGTGTTGGTCTCCGTCAGGGTTGCCCCTTATCTCCTTTGCTGTTCATCCTGGCTGCAGATGATCTTTCTCGTGCTTTACGCCAGGCTCAGCAGGACAGGCGGATTGCCCCAGTTATGGCTGGTTCTGAGGGCCCTTTTGTCTCCCACCTCCTCTTTGCTGATGACTGTATCCTCCTAGGCCATGCTTCTATTGAGAATGCGGCTTCTTTTCATTCTATTATTCAGAACTACTGCCAGGCTTCTGGTCAGAAGGTCAATTTTCTGAAGTCTTCTATTTGTTTTAGCCCGAAGACCTCTAGATCCACTAGAGAAGCCATCATCAGTTTGTCGGGTATCACCACTCAGACTGATAGATTTATGTATTTGGGGATCCCTATAACGGGGAGAGGATCCCTATAACGGGGAGAAGCCCCCGTTGCTCTGATTTCTCCGAGATCGAGAGGCGGGTGCGCCAGCGCATTGAGGGATGGCAGGTGACTGGTCTTTCGATGATGGCTAGGGTTATCATTATTCGATCAGTTCTTTCCTCTCTTCCCTGCATATCCTGTCGAATGCAGCCATTCCGATTACTTGCCTGAGAAGGATCGAGAGATGCTTTCATGATTTCCTATGGGCTTCTGTGCAGGATGGTCATGGGATTCACCTCTTATCCTGGGATTTGGTCTGTATGCCTACCGTTGAGGGTGGTCTCGAGATCCAGTCTTTGATTGTTAGAAGAAAAGCCCTTATTGCCAGACATGCTTCGAGATTTCTTCTTGAGCCACATTGTCTTTGGAGCTCTCTAATGCGTATTAGGTATGGAGAATGGTCATCTGCTATGCATATTTCTCCACCTCGGGGATGCTCCTCCTTTTGGAAGGAGGTCTGTCGCTATGGTCAGGCTATCTTGGACAATATCTCTTGGATGATCGGAGATGGTTCTTCGGTTAGTGTTATTCAGGATACCTGGATTTCAAAGCTTCCTCTCTCTCGGTGGCCCTCCTTTATTAGTATTGAGACCCCTTCCAGTTTAAGGGTCAAGGACTTGATCTCCTCAGACCCTCCAGCTTGGCATATCCCCTCGGTGACCAGATTGTTTGGTGCTGAGCTTGCCCGACGGATTTTATCGATGCCTCTTCTTCCTGGTCGATCTTCTGATGTTAGACTCTGGCAGAGATCCTGTCTCTCTAAGGCTCCGACCAGGGATCTGATGATGATGTTCAGACCTCAGCCTCAGCGCCTGGAGGACGCAGCGTGGATTTGGAAGCTTCCTACTATCCCCAGAGTTCAGTTATTTATCTGAAAACTTCTGTGGGGCTCTCTTCCTACCTGTGCTCTCCTATCTCGGAGGGGTCTTCCTATTCAGTCGATCTGCCCGTTATGCAGCTTAGAGGAGGAATCTATAGATCATGCTGTTTTTATCTACCCCAGAGCTAGACGGGTCTGGCTTATGATGGGATATCCGTTCAGACAGAATGACTTGGGCTCCCTACACTCTTCTTTCCTTTTGGACCTTCGAAGGTACCCTCAGCATAAGAAAGGTCTCTGGGCGGTCACTGCTTATCAGATTTAGCTAACTAGGAACCAGCTTATTTTCTCTGATGACACTATCTCTCTTTACAAGATTGCTAGGAAGATCAGATTATTGGTGGCGGACTATGCTCGTATTGGTTTTGATATCTCTGGCCACTGGGGATCCCCTGCTGCTTCGGCAGCGAACCGGCATACGGTTTTTATCTCTTGGGAGCCTCCCTCCAGGGTTTGTCAAAGTCAATTTTGACGAGAGTGTCCATGGAAGAATTGCTGGTTCAGCGTTCATTATCCGAGGATCTCATGGTGACCTTTTGGCGGCGGGAGGTTTTGGTTCTCTCGACTCCTCTGTCCCCATGACCGAGCTTCATGCGGCTTGGGCGGGTATTTCTTATGCTGCTCGGGTTCTTCATGCTCAGAGGCTTTGTATTGAGGGCGACTCCATGTCGGTCATTGCTTGGATTCAGATGCAGAATTGCCCTCCTGCTCATTCTAATCCGATTTTGTTGTACATTTGGGCTATTCTACGGGAGATTGATTGCGTCCAGACCCGTCATATATATCGCGAAGCCAACTCGGCGACGGATTGGGTTGCTGCTTCAGTGGCTCTGCTTTTTAGTCCATGGATTTTGACGTCGGGTGATCCCTGCCCTGCTCCTTTGCAGCAAATTTTATACTCTGATCTATCTGGGCTGACTCGCGCTAGACTAGTGTGATCGCCCGTTTGTACCAAAAAAAAAAAAACATGGAACTGCAGATATCCCAAAAAAAAAAAAAAAACTTTAAAGTTATGGACAACAAACTAGACATAAGAGGTGTACTGATTTCTAGTTTAGTTTTTAATGGTTGTTTTGTTTGGCAGATTTCGGCAAGCAAAACTAAGATCTACATGATCCTTGAATATGTGAATGGTGGCGAATTATTCGACAAAATTGTAAGGAGCTCTGATTCCTATATATATATATATATATATTATTGCTTTGCATGCTTGCTTCTGCTTTACAGCACATGCAAACTTATTGAGTCATTTTGATTTGAATTTTTTTGATTGTTGGATGTTGAAGGCATTGAAAGGGAAGCTGTCAGAACAAGAAGGACGGAAGCTTTTTCAGCAGCTAATTGATGCTATAAGTTATTGTCATGATAAGGGTGTTTACCACAGGAATTTAAAGGTGAATGATCTTAATTCAAAACTACAAAATATTCCTTTTTTTATGGCCCATTCCTGCCTTCAATCTCTGTGGTCTCAAAACTTTTGTAATATATACTAGCTCACACTTTTAAATTGTCTTGTTACAGCTGGAGAATATTCTTATTGATGCAAAAGGGAACATAAAGATAACTGATTTTGGCCTCAGTGCTTTACCTCAGCATCTTGAGACTGATGGTTTGCTGCATACAATCTGCGGCAGTCCAAACTATATTGCCCCTGAGGTGATAACTGAATATATTTATAACATTTCATGTTCATAATAATATCTTTATTAATCAATTAAGAAGTGCTCGCGACAATGCTTGCAGGTCCTTGCCAACAGAGGGTATGATGGTGCAAGGTTTGATATCTGGTCTTGTGGTGTCATCTTATATGTTATTCTTGTGGGATATCTTCCCTTCGAAGATAGAAATCTTGTTGTTCTCTATCAGAAGGTATATAGAGAGAACCAATGATAAGATTGACCAACTAATGAATGCTATTTCAGCCATTCCCTGACAATGACTTTCTCTCGATTCATTTAGATCTTTAGAGGAGATACCTGTATCCCTACATGGTTATCCCCTGGTGCTCAAAACCTATTACGGAGAATTCTCAATCCAAATCCTATCACCCGGATAAATGTAGCTGGAATTAAAGTAGATGAGTGGTTTAAACAAGATTATACTCCTGTTGTTCCGAACGATGATGACGACGGGGATGATGATGATGATATGAGTGTTAACAATGCAGCTCTCTCGATTAAAGAGGTACCATGCGCTGATGGCATGATATTAGGTACTAGTTTCTTCTCATATATTGCTGACATTTGGGTGTGATACTGAAAACTGTCCTGTTTCTTGAAGGGAGATTTTCCATTGTCACCCACCCACATCAATGCTTTTGAGCTTATTGGAATGTCTTCATACCTTGATCTTTCTGGCTTTTTTGAAAAAGAGGTGAGTTCAAACTTCTTAACTTTTCAACGTCTCTTTATTAGTCCCTTAATCAAGAGGAACAGAAATAATTCCCACGATTAGTTGACAGAATACCAAAAGGCACTTGGTGCCTCTTCCAAGTTCATATTATGTTCCTTGTCATCCATCATCTGGATTACTTGCTGCAAGCCGCTGATGCATTGCCAATATATGGATGAACATTGAAAAATCTCTTTGCTTTGATGAAATGATCACAAAAATGTGGCCGTTACTCAATTCCATTCATCATGATTTGGATATTTCAGGATGTTTCCGAAAGAAAGATCAGATTCACATCCAATCATCCTCCAAAGGACTTGTTTAAAAAGATTGAGGATATTGTTACGGAAATGGGGTATCAAGTCCAAAGAGGAAATGGAAAGGTTAGTATATTCAGATTTCTTCTGAAAATTTAAATCTGAATTTCTTGTATAATAAAAAAACTTCAGAGCTTTAAAAATTCTACCTTGCCTTTTTGCAGCTGAAAGTGATGCAACAATCCAAGGGTGCAAAGACTCCGGGATCCCTTTCTGTTGCTGCTGAGGTAGGTATTTTTTAGTTCATTCTCTAGTTCTTGATGTTTATCTGTACCTTAACTGGCATCAGCTGCTGATGATATTAATATTTTATTACATGTCTTTATCTAATATCTTATATGCCTGAAAGCTAACCAAAGCTTCTAAAATCAGGTATTTGAGCTCGGTCCATCTCTGTATGTTGTAGAACTAAGAAAATCATATGGAGATTCTTCGTTATACAGACAGGTATCTCTCTCTCTCCATGTTTGTGTGTACTTGCAAGCATGAGTCTGCTTCATTGATTGCTTAAGATTAGTACTTTGAAGTTGAAGTTTGATGAGAGTCACACCAACTTCTGATTGGAAAAATATTAGTTGGATCT
Source organism: Calamus simplicifolius (assembly GCA_900491605.1). Taxonomy (NCBI): domain Eukaryota; kingdom Viridiplantae; phylum Streptophyta; class Magnoliopsida; order Arecales; family Arecaceae; genus Calamus; species Calamus simplicifolius. The sequence goes on from UESW01001354.1 coordinate 310,659, forward strand.
TCACTTACTTGGATAACTCTGTTGCTGATGTCTAAAGCTCTGCACAAAGCTATCAGATGATTTAGGGGTCTGCAAAAGCCAGCAGCTTTTGAAGACACAATCTTGCTTGGCGGAGCTCACTGGTTTTTGAGAGATGCCTGTTGCCGCTTTGTGAGCAATAAGAATTTGTATCACTTAGGATGCAGGACAGAAAAATGTCCCCATCTATATACACTAGTGAAAAGCATATATGTTAAGAGTTGCTAGTGTACATACTTGGTATAGAGTTTAATGTATAAATAAACAGTTATTCATACAAAAACATACGTTCTGGTTTTGTAAGGCTTCTCTTCTTACCAAGCTCTATGGAAGTTCCTGATATCAAGTTCATGATAACGAACCATTAGCTTCTAATGAACTAGAGACTGCCAATGTTTGTTCTGGAATTCAGAGGTTGCTCTTCATATCAACCATTGCCGACATTGGCGGAATGTGAAGTGCAGATGTAACAATTCATTATCCGCAAACAACAAATCGAGCACAGGAACAAATCATCCCTCTTTGTTAAGCTACACTAAGGTCATGATTCAGATTTAGATTTCTGGAGATAATAGGAAGCAACATATTCATTGAATGTTTAGTGCCTTAATTGGTCTGACCATGCAGGGTCAAGAATTTAGGAATTTGGTCAAGTGTATAATTCACTCCAAAATATATTTCAGAAAGGGTGGAAGCTTATCACAACATTAATTCAGTTGGATGATTCTCTTCTAACTTCTTCAACTGGAGTAAAGGCTACAGCAAGGTCCCCCATTCTCATGGCTTTTAGAAGGCCAAAAATAACCACTTCTTAAAAGGTCAAAATAAAATGTAATCTAATCCAAGATAATAAAATATATTTACCTCTCATATACACATTCTATTAATAAAAAAGTAAGTTTATCATATAATATAATAGAATCATAAAACATTCAACCACCAATATAATAAATAACGATAACTAAAAATACATTAATTTAAATGTGTTCAAATAGATAGAAAAAGTGTATAAGGTTTTATTAGTTGTATGCAAGTTGTTGGCTAATGTTAAGACTGGAAGTGGGCTTAGCCTGGCACAAGGTCCATCAGGCCAGCTTGGCTTGAGACAAATCATGGGCCTAATTTGATCAAAAAAGAAAGGTCTTGCTGCAATGCCCTCCAATGCAACAAGCGCACACCGAACATCCCTCCAATGCAACAAGCGCACACCGAACAGATTGACCAGCACCTTTGTGGTGGCATAAGCGTGTGGATTGACCGTGTACCCGATGCGCGCTTACTGCACCAGAAGATGGTATAACAAGTCTATGGATTGACCGTGTACCCGATGCGCGCTTGGTGCACCAGAAGACGGTATAACAAGTCTTTTTCTCAAAAAAAAAATTTCAGGCCAAACTCAAACCCTTAGCTCAATCCAAAGCCTAAGCTAGAAGATGACCCACGGTACATTAGCCCCCGTCAAGCCCAAAGTTGGCCCGAATTCAATTCCAAAATCTTAAAATATAATTACTTTATATATTATTCATAAACTAAAAATAGACTCCATTACCCTCATTTTTGACTCAAATGAAGTGTTGTCACTCCCATTAAATTTCAGACCCAAGTTAAGCTCGAACAAGATATCTAGGGGAAAAAAATTTGGCATAAGCTTTCCAAATCCCCCACAAACACCAAAAAAACAAAAAAGAGGCTGAGATTTGGAACCAACCCACAACCTGGTCCGGTCTACAGCCAGCCCTAGTTAATGCATATAATTGTGCTAGCAGTCACGTTATGCCTATAATTTAGCCCCCTGGAATAATCAAATTCGCAAAGGCGAGTACTGACAACATTTGCTCAAACCCTTTCTATTAGTCCAAACGGTCATGACCCAGAAAGTAATATTTACTGTCGGCATCTATTTGCTTCCACCCAATTTCTTTAATTGGAAGCCTGCAACTAAAATTTGCGTTGGTTTAAGTGGCAAAGAAATGCATGAAAAGAGTAGTAATGGAGCTCTGATCACAACTGCCAATGTCTTGGAACATTCCTACAGAAACGAAAAACAAGATAAACAGAAAAGCGAAGTCCGCTTGCTCTTGTTAGATTCTGCCAGTTGTCCACAGGATCTCACCAGGGTCCTTGACCACTAAAGCTACCAATAAAATGGAACGGAACGGTCAAGCCGAATTCCAGTATACTATTTCCTCACCTGTTAGGCAGTCTACGAAAGATCAGTGCCAGCCCGGCATTGGGGCATCAAGGAAGCCATTTAAAGTAGCTAGTAAGTTTAAAAGTATCTTCTCATTTTCAATACAATTGATCATCTGACAAGTATAATAAATAAAAGGACCAGAACATGTGCTAAAATAAATACTAGCTCATGGATATGCTGACACATTTTGTTTGACAAACTCAGCAGCACAGAGGACTCTCTTTTAGCATTCATAAGCAGAGCAACCCCTCATTGGCCAAGCTAGTCACCATGCAACCAGCTATAAAAACGATAAATTTCTCCCCCTCTCATCTTCTTATCTCTCAACTATTGGCATCGAACAAGATTAACAGCCCCAAGTTTCTGATCCAACTCTCGAATGCCAATGAGTATCTTCCACAGTCATCCTACTGCAGTCCATGATGATGGAAAGACCGTTGGTGGAGCTGACTATTGAGTCTCAAGATTATATGGTTTGCCATTGTTGAGGACTAAGATATGTGGTTGGCTATTGGACAATGATGTTCAAGCTACCGTTGAAGAAGACACAAGGGTAGCCTATTTTCAATTCATAGGCACTATATATGATAAAATATAATGGTTATAATGACCATGACTAAACTACAGAGATAATCTCTGAGAGAAGCCAAAGCCGCTCATGACCAAGTTCGATAAGAGTTACAAATACTATATAACAATGCGCCATTATTAAGTACTTCTGGCAGCCAAAACCTACAACACAGCACGCGACAGTGGCAGAAATGAGAATCTCACATATATAGAGGACAGCTTGCAACCAAAATTTCCTTCAAATGTTTCAGTTAATCACAAGCACAGCATAAAATAGAACCATTTTCCGACTTCTGGCTTTCACAATGGCCAGAGTTTTTCGGAGCTATGGTTTTGCCAATTCTTATCAAGGTAAGGATAAAAGAAAGCAGGCTGGCATGAAGCCACTTTATCACAAGAAGGATCCCAACCCACGTAGCTATCATTACAGCTGTTTAACTACCAAACCCAAAATTCTCTAACAACATGGCCTCTATTGTCTTTCGCCAAAACATGACACAAGCAATACAGCTAATACAAATTGAAATTTTTTGACATCAAATATTGGTTTAATCACCGAAACTGGATCAGAAGTTTTCAACGAAGATATATCAGAATTTCTTCCAAGATCTCCAATGATAAAGTGCACGAGAAAGTCATATGGCTGCAGTACTTATCATGGTGCTTATGAAGATTGTAATTTTTTTTCACATTTTCACCATCCTCGTCTTAAAAATAAAAAAAATAAAAAAAACTTAAGAATCACACTAAGTTAAACCGATAACAAGAATTTCATACACTGGCACACGATCTAAGACAATATAAAAAGAAAAAGTAATATAACTGAGTAAAATGCTTAAGTCTCAACATCTCCACATTGGTGGTTTATCTATTTTCTTCCATATCAATAAGCTAAGTTCCAAGCACTAAAACTCTCCCAAGTGAAATTTATATCACACTGTTCCAAAACTTTTTAGTTCAAAGAAAACACAACTAGAAGCCTTTTCCCAACTACATAGGGTTGGCTACATGAATCTGCTTCCTTCGCTCTACTCTATTCAAGACTAAGTAAACTTGATAAGCTCGTGATGTTGTCATTAAGATATCGCGGCTATTAGTTTAGTTAACCGACTCTTTAAAAAAATTAAAAATTCGTAGAGAAGGTGAGTCAGATCGAATCCACAAAGAAGGCAGTATATTGAATATTTTAAAATTCTTGATTTAAGAAAATTAAGAGATCGGATAAACAGAAATTACAAGTGCAAACAAAAGAAAATACGTAATACTAGAATCTATTATTCAGATTCTAGCATCTACTTGCAATAAAAATGAAAGACACGAATTTAAAAGTGCAAAAAAATAAACTATATATTAATTAAAACCAGGATCCTACTACAAAATGCAATTGAATAAACTAAAAACAATTAAAAATGTAACAAGACGAGAGATGGATCGGTGCAGTCTCGTCGAAATGATGGTCGACAAACTTCCCTTCTTCCTTCGTACTCCTTGGAGCAAACTGTGCTTTTCTATTTCTTCTTTGGATCTTTGATCTTAAAAGTAAAGTCGGCTCAAAGATGGCATAGGGACAGTACTCTCCTCTAAGTTACCCCACTCTTAGAAGCCAACCCGTAACCCAAGTAGTATCCTCTACCCTATACCATCCCCCCTCTCTAAGATAATGACCTGTAGCTCTAAGGGCCTTTAAATAGATTATGCTGCTACCTTTTCAGACTCAATCTACTCTGATTTGATTGCGATTGTATCTTGGTATGATCTGCATATGATCTTTATTCTGATTCCTCCATATTCCTTATTTGTTCGCTCGTTTTTCCATCTTTGTCCCAAATCCCAGCCACCGCATTCCTTCTTTAAAACTATATACTTTATTTAAAAATATTTAGTTTAAAAATACTTAAATATAAAATTATAAATATTATGAAGATCGTAAGTGTTATAAATAGAAGTGTAAAATTTTAATAATAATTATAATAATAGTAATAGTGATAATAATAATGTAATTATTATAAAATGCTTAATTTATGAGAATCTTTGGTTTAATTATTAAATTACGTATTTTAAAATATCTTATCATCATTAACTCTTTAAAATACTTAAATTGAATAAATAATTATGTGATTTATCACACCCCTCGACTTACTTATTGCTAGTCCCTTAGCAATGTTAATTTTGATTTATCACTATGTATCAGTAAGATCTTTACAAAAGTAGAACTAGAATTGAAAGTTAAAAGATTTAGCAGGCATTGCTAACTAAGTGTTGAGTTTCAGAAGCAAATTTCATGGTCAGTGTTTTCAACAACTTCCTTAAAATTCAACTAAAGATATAGTGCTGATAATAACTAACTTAACATTTGAATGTTAGCTTGTAAAGGACAAATGTGTCTTCTCTTATCACCTCATTTGGTTAATTTTCTATACACCCCCAAATTAATTTCATGAACTAAAGTAGCTTTCATACTGTTTTTTTTTTTAACCAAGCATACTGGCTTTTCCCTCACCATTTAACGTGAACCATATCACTTCCTAAGGCAACGGGGCCTGGTTACTAAGCTTAGGACAATCATGCTGGCTTTCCCTTCACCATTTGACATGAACCACATCACTTCCTGAGGCAACGAGGCCCGATTACTAAGCTTAGGGCAATCCACATATACTCTATGTTTTGTACTTTAATTTATGCAGATAGCTCTTTCCTCAAGTTCAAATTCTTTGATTGGAGTGCATAACAATTACCAATTTTTAGTGACAATTGAATTCACAGTTGGCTTTACAACCAACACCTACTTTGCTTAGTTATGTGTAATTGGAAGTGTTAATAGCCTTTTAAGTGACCTAAGTAGGCTACTAAAAATCTGGCCAACTAGTTTACTCCTTGACTCGCTACACTTATTAGCAAATACTCTTTAACTCTTATCACTTTTCCTAATCTATTCTGCTTAGAATTTCTTTTTTTTGACACATAATTAGCTAAAGTTTTTTTCTATTTTAAAATTTTAAAGGATTTTACCATTTTTTCAAATAAACTTTAAAAGATTTTTCTTATTAATTTTATTATTTATTATACTTTTTATTTATTTATTATATCTATAAATATTATTTTATTGTATAAATGTTATGTCATTTTTATTTAATTTTATTTACTTATATATATATATTTATAATTTTGTAGGACTATTATTTTTATTAAAAATTATTATTATTATTATTTTCTTTCAGAATGTCCTTGGAGCCAATTTTTTTAAAAGGTTTTTCCTACCCTTGACTTGAATACTATTGCCCCCAATGGTATAAAGAAGTTAAAGAAATAAATTTAAACCATAAGGACAAATATAAAGATTTAGGGATAGAAGTTATTTGAAAAGAGGAGCTTATCATTAAGATAAAGGCTATACCCCTTTTTATTTTTATTTATTTATTTATTTTGAAAAGAAACTAAGATTAACAACTCATATTGAGTTGCCTTCCAACGAGAGCTGAGTTTAACGTCTTTGGCCAGATACTAAAAAATTGAAAAAGACCATGAATGAGCTGCATCAGCAAGGCTTTCACTTCTTGGATCTAAGTTTCTTCAATAAGCTCATTGTCATCCATCGAATTGGAGGAAGAATCAGATTCGAGTAGTTCATCTATCAACTCAATCATAGAACTTTCCTCCTCTTAAACAAATTTTGAGATATTAAAAATATTAATTTTCATCTTTGATCCCCAAAAGAAATGTTCATGGCTCCTGTTTTACCATTAATATTAGCATTCGCTGTGGCTAGGAATGGATGACCTAAAATTATGGGGTTCTGATTTATAGCTCCTAGGATGGTTCCATGTCAAGTATGAGGAAGTCCACCGGAAAATAACATTGGCTTACTCTAACTAGAACATCCTCAATCAAAGTACTTGGAGTCTTAACGTACCTGTCTACTAGTTGTAAAATGACTGATGTAGATTTTAGTTCTCCTATCACAAATTTTTCATAAACCGAGATTAGAAGAAGGTTCATGCTAGTGTCTAAATCCAATAAGGTGCGATCAAAGGTAATGCCTCCTATAACATAGGAAATTAAAGGAACACCAAGATCTTTCATTTTCTGAGGTAATTGGTTTAATAGGACCGCACTTACATCCTCATATAACACAATTCTCTGCATACTATCATTTTTGGTACAAAGCTCCTTGAGAAATTTAGCATAAGTCAAAGCATGCTGAATTGCATCAAGAAGTGATAAATATATACATACTTGCTTAAACAAGTCCATCAGTTCCTCGTCACTTGCTCCCTGCTTTTTGCGTGAAAAGCCGACTTCTAGGGCTGAAGGGAATGGAACTCCAGGTTTATATGTATCAGGCAACTTATCTGCTCTCTTCTTTCCTTTATCATTTTCATTCAAATTTGAACCAGCATCAATACTTATTTCGAGCTCAGGTTCTTTCACGAGGTTAATCTCAGTATGAGTCTTTTCTTCTAAGTTCAGCTTTTGGCTAGCATCAGCAATAACCTCTCCCACCGGGTCTAGGTATGGGTCTCTAAGAATCCTACCACCTCTAAGGTCAGATATTGCTTTGGCATTCTCAAATTGGGGATTCTTAGATGGGACATTTGAGTGAAGGTTGGATGAGTTGTTTTTGGGATTTGCTATCAGTTGACTTGGTAGTTGACCTCGTTCCCTCATGGTGGACTCAGCTATTTGTCCTATTTGTGCTTTTAGCCTCGCGATTGATTGTTGTTGAGCCATGATTAATTGTTGAAGCTTATTAAGCTATAATCGATTAAATTGGTCCATTGAGGAGGTTGGTATGATGGCTGATTATGAAAAGATGGCTGAGTAGGCTAACTAGGTTAACTGGGTTGTCCCTTATTATAGACAGTTTGGGCATTGGGGTCTATTTTGAAAATTCTGCCTACAAGGAGTTTGGGTTGGAACCTGCTTCTGTTGAGTCTTCCAAGAAAAACTGGGATGGTTCCTCCAATCTGGGTTATATGTATTTGAGAACGGATCATTAACTGGTTTGAAGTAACCTTGGGCAGTTTGGACTTGTTCTTGGATGAATGGTGGTAACTGTGCAACCATGGGACATTCATTCACATGATGGGTTGGGCTCGCATAGATAGAACAAATCTCCTTATGATTAGAGGATGATGGGTATTGCGTAAGAGACTGTTGGCTAAGAGCTAGGACTTGATCTATTCTATGGGCAAGAAGGTCAACCGTATCTAATTTCTGGGCTATCAGGTTCAAGTCAACATTAGGAGTAGAAATTGACTGTTTGCCCGCTTTTGACGAGGAATTGATTTTCATAGGAAGATAGTGAGGCAAGGATGATTGAATTTTCACTTACGGTTTCAAACAAGGCATAGACTTCATCCTCACCCTTACTCATGAATGCATCTTCACAAGATGCATCCACCATATGTCTATATTGATCTCCTAGACCCTCATAAAAGGCTTAAACAATTTGCCACTTAGATAGACCATGGTGTGGACATTTTCTAAGAAGCTCCTTGGGTCTTTCTCATGTTTCATGAATTAGTTCTCCTGGGAGTTAAGTGAATCCAGTGATAGCTCGCCTCATGGTATTGGTCCTACCTATAGGATAGGATTTCTTAAGGAATTCATGCTGCATCTCATTCCAAGTTTGAATTGATCTCTCTATTATACCAAGCCAGTACTTGGCTTTATCTTTAAGTGAGAAGGGGAATAGGGTCAATCTAAGTGCATCATTAGTAAAATCTTGGATCTTCACATAAAGCGAATTTCTAAAATTCATCTAAATACTTGTAAGGGTCTTCATTGGTGTTCCCATAGAAAGATGGGAGCATTTGGATGGTGGTGGCCTTAATCTCATTGTTTCTAACAGGTATATCAGGTAGATGGATACAAGTCGATGGATTATAGATAGTAGGAATGAAGTACTCTTTCATCTGCCTAGGTGGTTCTTCAGGATTTTTAACCATTTGATTATCTGGTTTGATATGAATCAGTCGTTCAATTTCAAGGTTGGATTCTACCAGGTCAGGAAATAAAGATCTACCATTCATGTACCAATGTAACCCTAATATGTTGCTCAAAAATAATTTTTTTAAGTTTTTTTTAAATACATACATATATACATAAATAATGCTTAACAAATACACAAGGGAACTAGGATGACTACAGTGTGTATCTTCTCTCTTTAGAGTAATGTTCCTTGGTCTCAAGTATGACATTAACCGGTTTTCACCACTCAAGCCATGCAGCTGCTAACAATGCAAACATACATCAAGGAATGAAAATTGGTGCGTTCACGCATGCATAGCTTCAAAAGCAATGATAAAACAAACATTTTAATTACCCAGAAAAAACATGTCTTTCTATGGTAACAAAAAAAAGCCAACGAGAATACCAACTAATAGAGAAAACAGAAAAAACCAACTAATATGGAGTCAAAGAACAAAGTATCCAGTTTGAACTGCCACCAGATTTCTATCATATAATAGGCACTCTCACATATATTTACATAAGATGACAGTAGCTTGCTTAATTAACAAAAACCATTTACATGGAACATGCAATGTATCATGAGACATCCAAAAAGAGCAGAAAATGGTAATGAACAGCCTCCCATCTAGAGATCATACTTACTCAAAAGCAGGAAACTCTTGGTCAATGCATCTGTTACCTTTACCATGGAGAACCTAGTGACCATGGAGAACTTAGTGACGCATTGAAGCGACGTTCTCCAAAAAGAAATGCTTCCTCAGCTTCCTGATATCCTTTTGCATTTTCAATATCTCAGTGTCATTGAATTTCCTTTGCATTATGACAGACTCTCTGTTCTTCTGTAAACGGCTGAGATTTTGCTCCACTTCCATGATAGCTTTATCTAATGCAGCAGCTAATTCATCAAGTTTGTCATTATCACCTTTCCTCTCCGCAATCTTTTTTTCCAATTCTACTCTTTTAATCTCACATTGCCTTTTATTACTTTGTCTCTCCAACAACTCCTCTAAACGGCCACGTAGAGGTTCAACATCAAATCCGTTTACTTCCAAGGGACCAAGAGCATTTAACCTTTCTTCAAAAATCGATCGGTTATCGTCAATGTTTAACTTTTGAATGTTAGCTGCTAGGTGTGCAAATGATACCATAAAACCTATAGCCATTCCTTCTCGAAGCTCTATGGAATACAGCTCCAATGGGCGGAAATGAGGTTGTTGTGGCAATGTATGGAATATATCCATAGCTTCAATTGATTCCCACATGAAAGAACTCTTCTCAAAAGGTAATATTACCTTCTTCAAAGATGAACCATTGGATGATGGATCAATCAAAGTCTTCTTGTTCTCAACGCAAGTTTTCTTTGATGATGACTCACCAGGATTAAGCCCATCGCATGAAGCAACATGATCTTTCTTGGAAACAGATATAAGAGCTCCCTTTTCTGGCCCAGTTGTCTCCTTGTTACAAGGAGCATCAAAAGTTAAGATTGCTTCAGGTCTAGTGCACGGTGAGCTTGCTATTGAGAACAACAATTCTTGTGCTGTGGAGAACTTGATTTGTGCATCAGCTCGAGTTAATAATTCTATCTGAGTCAGAGTCTGTCTGTCTCCCAATGCATCTACTCCTTGATCAGTTTGACAAATGCTGACAGCTTTACTAGTTGGTGAATCTACAACAGAAAAAGCAACATGTCAGAGCAATATTACAAGACATATTCCAATATCACTATTAAAACATACCCTGCATATTCACAGGTAGTGGGGAAGCTTCATGCCCCATTACTTCATCATGATGACCATGTGCTCGAGCATCAAGGATTGCATCACCAGACTGACCTTGATTTCGTTGCTCAACTTCTTGCCTTCTATGATCCTCTTCAGCAACTTGTCCCGACAAATCTTTTGGTTGCTCTGATTCTATGCCTGCAAGTTGTTTGAGTAGTTTTACGCTACACAGAACAACATATTTAAAATGATAAAAATCTGCAAACTATAGAGGCATGCATGTGGATGATACTTCTCTTTGGAGGCCTGCCTCTCCTCCTCATCTTTATCTCCTCCTGTGAATGCTGTTTCATTTTCTGAGAACAAGAAGAAAGAGTAAAGGGAATCTTGAATCAAGAAGTCCAAAAATAACTACTGTACTAACTACAAGTACAAGTTCTCACAATAACCTCAGGGGGTATTTTCTGTCGATGCGGGGCCCGAACAGCAAGCTTCTTTATTCGCTTATTCTCTCTAGGACCACGGGAACCTTTACAACTTCCCCATTCGCTAATTGGAAGCAACTCACTGGCCTCATCATTAACCAGAGTATGGTTAAAGTCAGATGCTTTTGACTGATGTTCTGATCCCTTGCACATAAAATCAAAAGGCTCATTCCTTCTGTTTAATGATTCAGCTATGCCATTCATTTCAGTCACGTTTTGCTTATAACTTAGTCCCCATGATGAGAGATTTCTTGGTAATTTTGTTCCAATCCTCTCAGGAGAGGGGCTTCCAAAATGATGACGCTCATCCATTGAAGAGAGTTCATCTTCTGACAATGGCATGGCAATTGGGGATTCCTCCTCCACCCCCAGTTGAGTTTTTGATGAAAAATGACCTTGCACGTATAACCTATAATCAAATAACTTTCCTTGCTGAAGTTTCTGCAAGCTTGGGATGACCCGATCCAACCTCCAGCATGCAATCCTTCAGTCTTTTTACGTTTCAAATGAAGAATACCAGAAAGAAGATCATTTGGAGCATCATCATCATCCTCACTTGATATTGATATGGAAATAGGAAGACTAGATCTTTTGCCAGCATGCAATAGCTGTAGAGGACCAGCAGACTGGGCTTTGCCAAGCATTAGTGATTTTCTATTCTTTTCCTGAAATTTGAAAAGACGAAGCCACTAAATAATTAGAAGACACTGAAAAATTTTAACAGCTATAGTCCTAGCCAGAACAATTGCACGAAGAAGCAAATATTACTGCATAAGGGAATCAACCACAAGAATAAGAAATGCAAACCTTCCATGACCATGGATTAAAATGTTCATCACCGTGCTTGATCAACACATATTGAAAGTAAACTCGTCAACCATTGCACTGAGTTACTAAAATGCAATCCTCTTCTAACTTTTATGTATACCAATATATTGTTTCCAGTTACATAAATGCAGAAAAAAAATATATTTCTTAAAGACTCTAGCTTCTCTCTGTGTTGGCGACATGGACACCACAAAGTGGCAAGCTTTCATTTGCTAATATACTAAGCATAGATCCAGGTTCCAACTTAATTCTAAGGGTAGATAAGGATTATTGCCGGTACAAATGGATAGGATAACAGAAGTTCAAATTGGGAATAACGGCTCTTACTTGAATATTAATAGAAATATATATATAATATCATTCTTGAAAATTTAGAAATAAAGAAAGGTTACGAGCGATAAGCCACTTTATACTGATCAGGATAGGTTGAAGAGTTTATAAAATAACAAAAATAACCAGATATCTCTGCTTGTTATGTAACAATCAGGATACCCAGATAGCGGCCAATACAGTAAGAACAAGATCGCCTATCATCTTGGATTTAGTTTCAGCAAACAGTATGATCTTGGCAGATACCATGGGACATCAAGTTGATAAATAAAGGGTGATCTTATCCATAGATAGGACCGTACATGTATGATCTCATGCACACAATGATGAAGTTTATTGTATTGTAGGATATTGCACGCGACATGCCATATCAGCAAGAGCCTGAAACCAGTATAGACTTAAAAGTACTAGCTTGAAGCAATACAATACCTGGGAGGAATAGTTAATCCACTGCCCATCCTCCCATATCTGGCAGGACCTCATTTCAGAATGATTAAACTCTATCTCCTCCTCATCATGCGTCAACTTGACAATGTACTTTGACCCATCCAGAATATGGGAAATAACCCCTGGAGACCACCCGCCATGGTAAACCACCTCAACAACATCATTTAAGCCAAAATTCTCATCTTCTGATGCAAGGGGAGGTGGAAGCCTCATGTACTCAGCATCCACAATCTCTGTCAGTGACTCTCCATCACTGACAGCCTTCACAGTCTTGTAGTCCACCAAAAATATGGTGTTGCTGATCATATTTCCAATGGTAGCAGCAAACCACGCAGCTCCATAGTTTTCTCTTTCCCGGCTGACCTCCACCTGTGCTCCCACACTAAACAGTGGCTCGGTCACTTCCTGTAAGGTAAAAATGTAAATGAGCTTTCAGCCTTCTACACAAGATCATCAGCTGAAACTGATTTCACATCAAATCAAGAGTTCTCCATGGTGAACATTATTTAATTTGCCTTACCAATTGAGCGCATGTAATGCAATAGTAAATTCAAATGCTACAAGATGAGGACAGGAATCATATAGCACTGAAACACATTTCCCACGCAACAAAATGTTTTGCCAAATGGAAAAGTTATGAATTAATGCACTAAGCAAAATAAGTAGGCAGCACGGCAGCAGCATCTTTACTGATAGATCGAGTTTCCCATGCGTTTTCCTTATTTCTACGTAGATTTTTCACAGTTCTTAATGCCATATCACCACCCGTAGCATCAAAACATAAGGAAGATGGATACTTTATACGTTTCCCTGCTCCGTATCACTAAAGTATCATAGCATAGCAAAGGTGGCAGCTTGATACGTTCCCCATGCCGTATCCCTAATTATAGTACCATAACAACCAAGATGGAAACTTTGCAGCGCTTTCAGCCCCATTACGTTACCTAGAGGTTCCAAACATTCCAGAGATGGCATCTTTTTATCAACGGTGAGATCCGTACCTGGTCTCGAGCGTCGATCCATCGCCCACGAACCCACACCAGTAGCGGCCGGATCTCCGACGGCTGGAACTCCACCACCTCCCTCGTGGTGGGGAAGGACACCGTAAAGCTCCCAGAATCCTCACCGCGAAGCTTGGACACCACCCCAGCCCACCATCCGTCATTGTGAAAAGCCTCGACGCGCTGGAAGAGCTGGTACCGGACGGGGGAGGGCGGCGGCGAGGGCGAGGGGCGGACGTTGGAGCGACGGACGATCTCGCGAAGGGGTTTGGAGGGGTCCTCGTCGGAGACGAGGGAGGAGTACTCGACGGAGCAGCGGCGGCGGGCGACGGACCGGACGACGGTGGCCTCGTACCAGGCGCCGCGGAAGCCCTCATCGTCGCTGCGGACCTCGACCTTGGTCCCGGCGCTGAAACCGCCGCTGGCGGTCCTCCCACCGCTCGAAGATTCTCTCCGATTCCTCGGTGCCATTAGGGTTAGAGAGATTTTTTTTTTCTTTTGGCGGGAAAGGGAGAGAAAAGGATGCTGAGAAATCGATCGGAAACAATGATGACAACAGTGGGGAGCGCTCGGAGAACAGGGTAACATGGATCGGGTCACTCGCTCCGTATGCTTACCGCACTTCTCTTGCACGCCATAGTCCGCAGCAAATCTTAGGGACTGAAGGGAGACAACAAAGCTATGTAGTGACGGGATCACCGATAGCCTCGTGAGTCGTGATCGGCGGATGGCAGAGTCGGTGGCGGATTTTCCGATAGCCGCTTGGACTCACATCAGCGGGTATGTGGTGGAACGTGCGAACGCATGTATAGATATATAATATGCGGACATTGGATCTTTGACGATGAGTGAACACCAGGACCGTCAGGATGTAGAGAAAGTTAGGTGGCCGTATAACAGTTGTATGCGGGCGGTGTTGTCATTTGTTCGTTTATGGCAGCTGACGGTTTGCGTGACTACTTCGTCGCCACGTGTCGGTGATATGGACTTAGAAATTTTTAAGTTTGGAGGATGATCTGGCAGCGATTCCGATCACGATGCACGTCACGGGAGACATGACTCATGAGCCTTCTTTTTTTTCATTTTTATAATTAAATCCCAGCTAAAATAATGGCCCAAGCTCGACCAAGCCGTTGCCCGAGCCGACCAACCAATTAAACACAACAGATACGAAAACAATGCGCAACTCGGCGAAGCCAATGACGACTGCTGTTGATCTCAAAATGTTATAGCGACGATTTATAATGACAAATAGTAAACAATAGTGAAAAAATAATGATATTATATTTTTTATTAAAATATGTTGGACCATGCAACACTTTTGAAAAGAATTTTTTAAAAAATAAATTCGGAAATATGTTATTTATCTTAATAATAATGATTATAATTTTGTTATTTAAAACCGAAGCAAATTTAGTGGGGGTGAGGTTTTTCTTTCTTTTTTTAAGGGAAATTAAGTGGTGAGTTTCAACTTGCGAACAGCGTGACTTCTCGGGACCCCATCCACCAGCCAGAAATATTTTGTCCCTTATCGCGTGCCACGTGAGAGCTTTGACCGAATTACGTAAAAACTTATCCACGGAAATAAGGTCTGTCATTTGATGGAACCAGTTGATCTCATAAAAATTAAAATTTTTTGAACGATTTTAAAAGTCGTTCAGATTTTAGCATCAACTGTCAGCATCAACCTTTAGTGATGGCCTTTAGCATCGATCTCCAGCATCAGCCTTCAGCACTGACCAAAGATCGACAGACTCCAGCGCTGGTCAAAGGCTGACAGACTCCAGCACCAACCACCATCGTCGGCCGTCAGCATTGGCCTCCAGCGATGGCCTCCAGTATCGGCCTCCAGCACCAGCCTCCAGCGCTGGCCAAAGGCCGACAGACTCCAGCGCTAGCCAAAGGCCGATAGACTCCAACGCCAGCCGCCATCGTCAGCCGCCAGCGTCAGCCTCCAGCGACGGCCTCCAGTGACGGCCTCCAGCGTCGGCCTCCAGCGCTGGCCAAAGGCCGACAGACTCCAGCGCTGGCCAAAGGCCGACAGACTCCAGCGCCAGGCGCCATCGTCGGCCGCCAGCGTCGGCCTCCAGCGACGGCCTCCAGCGTCGGCCTCCAGCACCAGCCTCGAGCGCTGGCCAAAGGCCGACAGACTCCAGCGCTAGCCGCCAGCGTTGGCCGCCATCGTCGGCCTCCAGCGTCGTTTCCAGCACCGGCCTCCAAGGTCGGCACATCAAAGACCGACACCTGCCAAGACCGGCCTCTCCAAGCTAGCCGGCCCCGGCACATTTCCAGTCGGCCCCGGCGTCTCCAGTCCCGCCAAGTCGGCTAAGGTCGTCCCTGACCGGTCCGACCCGGCCCCGGCGTCTCCAGTGCCGCCGAGTCGGCCAAGGCCGTCCCGGCCGGCCCGACTCAGCCCCGGCGTCTCCAGTCCCGCCGAGTCGGCCAAGGCCGTCCCCGACCAGCCTGACTCGACCCCATCGTCTCCAATCCCGCCAAGTCGGCCAAGGCCGTCCCCGGTCGGCCCGACTCGGACCCATCGTCTCCAAGTCGCCGGCCCCGGCCTCTCCAAGCTAGGCGGCCCGGGCACATTCCTAGCCAGCCCCGGCGTCTCCAAGCCAGGCGGCCCCGGCACATTCCTAGCCGGCCACGGCGTGTCCAAGCTAGCCGGCCCCGGCGTCTCCAGTCCCGTCAAGTCGGCCAAGGCCGTCCCCGGCCAGCCCGACTCGGCCCCATCGTCTCCAATCCCGCCGAGTCGGCCAAGGCCGTCCTCGGCCGGCCCGACTCGGCCCCGTCGTCTCCAAGTCCGCCGATTCGGCGCCACCCTGGCACTGCCTTGCCGGCTGGATGGGCCCCAGCTATCTCAGGTCGACCCAGCTCGGCCCTGACAAGACGGGACCCCCCGGTTCCCGCCAGATCAGCCCCAGCGGTTCAAAAACCACCTCTCTGATGTGGGCCACCCGACAACGTCAGACGCGCGACGTGCGCCACCCAGCAGCCCAGCTGCTGATGGGACGTAACCCACCAACCAGCCCAGATTCACGCAACGGCTCAGCAGACCTTCTGACTTCACGAAAACCCACGTGATGGTGCCAGCGTCAACCCCTATAAAAGGGTAAATTACGTCGAGAACCAGGTAACAGACATTTTTACGCACTCAAAGGAACTACCTGATCCTTCTGAGACATCTCCCTCCTCAAGAGCTCTCTCGAGCTCCTTCTCTACTGTGACCTCTGTCACTAACTTGGGCGTCGGAGGGTTCCACCGGAGAGCCCTCTCCAGTCTTGGGACTTCTTTGCAGGCAACTCGGTGAAGAAGAAGAGCCTCCGTTCCCGACGTCCAGGAGGGGTGATCGAACGTCATCAGCAATGGCTGGAATGTTCTCGGTCGGTCTAAACGAGTAAAAATCTTTTCATTTTTTATTCCGTTAAATCATTATAATTAATAAAATAAAATACTCAAGCCAAATAAATAAAAATCTCATTTAATTATTTTTATAAAAAATACAATTATTTTTTAAAATTTATAATTTATTAAAAAATCATAAATATTAATAAATGTTTTAACTTTGATCCAGTAAATTGCATGAAAGAAGAGAATAGAATTTAAATATGCTTTATTAGATTTGTTAATATATATATATATATATTATTTATTTTAAATTTTTAATTTTAATATATATATATATATATATATATATATATATCTATATATATATATATATATATATATATATATATATATTTAAATATATTATATTGAAATTATAAAGAGGAAATAAATAATAAAAAAGCGAAAGATATCGTTTCGGTCATTTACTCGTTTAGTTATTAATAATTTATTTATTTATGTATTAAATTATTATTTGATTCATTAGAAACGATATCAGCGGAAGATTATTTGATGTAACTATCAATTTTAGATCATTAAATTATATTTAGAATGTTGATTTTAAGTTTTTTAACTATTTAAAATGTTTATTAATTTATAATAATTTTTAAGCTTTAAATAATTTATATATATACATATCACTGAATTGTAGTCAAAATCCCCAATTTAATATCTATATACAGAACTTACATACGATCCCGTGCATGCGAATGCCTACGTGAATGGAACTGTGTATAAGTTTCGTCCATAAAAATAAATAGAGAATAGGAAATCGTGAAGTCAAGAGTAAAAAAATAAAAAAATCAGTTTCCTTTCAACCATCAAAACAAAATGGGAATAGGGTGGAGAATGAAGGCAGGATCAAGAATAAACCTTCTCTTTTGTCTTACTTGCTCTTCTTTCCTGCTTGGACTGGACTCCACACTAATGCAATGTATAAATATTTATGTAATTTCAGTTTAAAATAAAACGTCGTTCTTTTCTCATTTTTATTATTTTTTATGCTTTATGTACCACTTTCAACATTCATAATTTACATGTACTAGATTAAAAATATTTTTAAATTCTTAAAGAAGCCTAATTGATCAAGAATTATTGGTTAAAAATAAATAAATTTTATTTTAAAAATAGAGTTAATAGAATCAAAGCAAAATAATTTTTTTTTATGGCAAAGGCATGTCCCTTATGGAAATAATAGTTACAGATGCTTTCTATAGACACTTTATTTTTTACTTATATGATAATTTGAAGCTATTTAATTTATCTCCATAACTACAAAGATTATTGTAGTCAAGTCCGATATCATCTGAATAGATGGTAGGTCACTTGATTATCTATGATGATTAGGCTTACCCTGATACACTCAGTGCTTACTTCTCTTTCTCTCTACATTCTATCTAATGTTGTCATATTGATGACTTGTCTAAAAAGGATAGAGAAATGCTTCCAGAACTTTCTTTGGGACTTTATGCAGGATGATCATTAGATTCACCTTCTGACTTGGGACACCATCTGTACGCTGATCACAGAAGGGGGGGCTTGGGATCTAGTCCCTCGGAGTTAGAAGGGAGGCTTTGACTGCTAGGCATTCTATGCGATTCTTGCTTGATCCGTATTGTTTGTGGAGCTTGTTTATGCATGCCAAATACGGAGACTGGACCCCTTATACATCTTCTCAACCTACTCGTAGTTACTATTTCTTTTGGAAAGAGGTTTGTCAACATGCTCTAGCCATGCTGACTAACATCTCGTAGATAATTGGTGACAAGGCTTCCATTGACGTGGTTCGAGATACATGGATTGCCGATCTACCACTGACCCGGTAGCCTACCTTTGTGAGCTCTGACATCCCTAGTAGAATAAGAGTCACTAATTTATTTGCTTAGGATCACTATGCCTGGCATACCTCCTTGATGTCCACTCTTTTCGGTGCAGAGCTCTACCGGCACATTCTCTCTATTCCTATTCTATCGGATCATACCTCTGACATCAGATTATGAAAGAGATTATGTACATTTCGTGCTCCTATCAGGAATCTTATGCAGGTTTACAGACCACAGCCAAGGCATACGTTGGTTGTTTTCTTGGATATGAAAGCTTCCCATTCACCATAGAGTTCGGCTCTTCATTTGGAAACTGGCTTGGGATTATCTTCCTACTTGTTCCCTGCTCTATGGGAGGGGCATGCCGATCCAACCTATGTGCCCTTTATGTGGGTTAAAGGAGGAGACTGCTGATCATGCTAACTTCACTTGTGGCAGAGCGAGATTGATATGACAAATCTCGGGTTACTGCTCTTGGGGTGATAGTAGTGACCTTTATCGCACATCCTTTCTGTTTTTGATTTGGCAGGATTTGCATAGGGATAACCGACAGTTGGGTGCCCCAATGGCTTACATTGCTCATCGGTCTGGTTGTCTCGGAATCGACATAATTTTGCTGATGTGACTGATCCCCCTATAGGATTGTTAGGACAGCTATGTCCCTTTATGCTGAGTACACTCTCCATCACGCAACTCTTTATTCTGATGGCCCTAGCTTCTAGGGTTATCCTGCTGCCTCGGCAGTGCACCAGCGTACGGTCTTTATCTTTTGAAAGCCCATACATCTAGGGTTTGTCAAAATTAATTTTGATGGGAGTGTTCGAGGTAAAATGGCTGGATCAGCTTTTGTGATCCGTGGGTCAGATGGGTCAATGCTGGCGGCTGGTGGATTTGGCCTTCTTGACCTTTCAGTGCCACTAGCTAAGCTATATACTGCATGGGCTGGTATATCCTATGTCATATGCAGTATTGGCATCAACATGCTTATTATCGAGAGGGACTCTATTGCTGTTGTTCGTTTGCTACGACAGGACCCGGGAATCTCTTTGTATACTAACCCCTTGATATGCGACATTCGGACTACGCTTCTTCATGCTTATAGCGCCCATATCCAGCACATTTATCAAAAAGCTAATTCAACGGCTGACTGGGTTGCTGTTCGGATGGTCTACCACTCCGAACCTTGAAGCTGGAAGCAGGATGATATATGTCCGCTGATTCTTACTCAAATTTTGTACTCTGATATATTGGGCTTAACTCATCCTAAAATGATATGATCCCTCATTTGTAAAAAAAAAAAATTATTTACTTGTATGATAATGAAATAATCTTTAACCCACTTCAGCCGCTTCATTGGAAAGCTCATTATCTCCATGACTACAAAGATGGAATTCCAATTCAACTTGGCAAATGCCTTTTCAAAATTAAATTGATGCATTATGACATTTATTATGTATCTATTACAATGATATAGTATTTCGTGAACATAAGAATATTTAATTTTAGCTATGCTATTTAACGATGATAAAATAGCATCGCTAAATAGCGATGCAATAGCGATGAAAAAAATTAGTAATAACTTAATGATAAATTAGTGACGAATAAAATTAGCGATGCAAATGTTATTACTAATTAGTAATATAAAAAATATCATCGCTAATTAGCGACGTCCTGCATCGCTAAGAATACAAAAAAAAATGGATTAAAATTAGCGATGGCCAGAAATGATATCGCTAATTTTTTTTAATGTTTTAAGAGACGTTCTGTTTGGCGCCACTAATTTTAATTTTTTGTTTTATGTGTGTTCTTAACATGTGTAGCAGCGCTAATTATATATATATATATATCATGTAGCGACACCAGCCAAGCTAAAAAAAAAAACCGAATTAAAATTATTTGCGTCGTGTTAGCAGCGCTTGAATTGGACCGCTTCGATCTCAAATCATCCAACCTCTCGAGTCATCACCATCTATGTATTATTCTAAAATAATTAATAATCAGATATGGAACATGGTGCACTCAGCTGGTCCTTTTCTATCATCACCCATCACCTGTCAATATTCGTACGGTTAATGATATTGAAATGAAAAGGATTCCATCGAGGCTTCCATCTGCCTTTAATTTGGATGTTAATGTATGCATCCAAGGCGCAGGGGCCATTAAATTTGATGCATGATCTTGTAAAAATATACCATATAAGTCCTGCTTGCTAACACATTTATTTGCAAGTTCAATGACTTGTTAAATTTATTTGAAAAAAACGTAGCTTGATATTTGTTAATGTTTGTTGTTGTTATATGAATAATAATAATAGTAGTAGTAGGACATAATTTATTGATATACAGAACCCACTTTTTAATCAATTAATAGATAAATTTTAATTCGAATATTGTTTACTTAATTGAAAATGCCAAATATTAACCATTATTTCTATTTTACAATGGAATAACAATCAAATTATTATTATTATTATGTAAATTATTGCATATAACATGATAGGAACCACATGGGCCCTCGTAATGGTGATTGTTTTAAATGTTGAAATTGAATAAAAATTATACTAATTCATTTGATCAAATAATTAGGTGTGGATGCCACCAAGTTTATATTCCATTTTTGCCTGATCTTGGTTGAACTTCCTCCCATCTTACGCCCCCCCAAAAAAAAAAAAAAAAAATTTTTAATTGATAAATTTTATGATATGAGATAATTTATGTTTAAGAAATTAGTTGACTACTTTAGAGTTCACCAGCATAAAGTCTTCATCTTATAACTTTTGGACTGATATCCAGTAATAAAGCTACAGTATTAATTACTAGCTATCATCTTAGCTCAAAATGATATTGATGCAACATGATATCTTTATAACAAGGTGCAAGTGAAACCTAAGATGGTGGGCATTACATGTACACTTCTAACATTTTCTTTAATTTCTTACAAATAAAATTGGATAACAAGTGGGCTGGATATAGAGGGAAGATTTTAGACTTAAATGAATCATTTAGATTAATTCTAAATAAAGTATGAATTGAATTCAAGTCAAAATGTATCAGCTCAAATTGAATTATTTAGTTTTATAATTTTAATCATATAGTTTTTTTTAAAAAAAATATTACATATAATCTTATGCTTATTCTTATATAGTTATAATATTATAATTAATAACTATTCAACTATAAACATAAAATAAAACCAAAAAGATCAATAAAATTTTAATTTTTTATTTAAAAACTTTTAATTTCAACTAACAAATCAATTGCTGTTAAATTTACAAACTATAATTTTTAATAAATAAAAATTAATATAATTAATAATATTATAAATAAAAATTTATCAAAATAAACAATAAAATGCACCATATATCATATCCATTAAAAGCAAATGTTTAAGTAATACATTCAATACGAACCTGAGGAAGTTCATGTCACGTGGCTTTAGTACTCTTCCTTAGATATTCTCATAAATATTAAAATATATTAAATTTAAAATGATCCAAACCATCGCCAAGAAAAATCCCGCGAATGCTTAGGTGCAAGGGGCACAGGCTGTGCCCCTCTAAGGCCGCGCACCCATGCGTGTGGCCCTCTAGGGCGCCTCCCCTCCTCGGTTGGCCCTCAGCTCCCCCTTTTCTTCGACCCGGTCCCTCCTGCTTTTTCGATCCACCCCCATTGACCTCGTTCGCCCTTGCCTCCCTCCTCGGTTGGCCCCCGTCCGCCCCTACCTCCCCTCTCCCGGTTGGCCCCGTTCGCCCTCCGGCTCCCCCTTCTCCTCCAGTCGATCTCCCCTTGCTACTCTGATCTGCCCCCATTGGCTCATGTCCACCTCGGCCTCCCCTCCCTGGTTGGCCCCCGTTTTCCCCCTAGCTCCCCCTTCTCCCCACCGATCCCCATGCTGCTCCAATCGGCTCTCGTCTGCCCCTTGGCATGCCTCAGCTCCCCTGGCCCCCCGTCCGGCCTCGCCTCCCCTCGATAATATGAATTTTTATTTGTTCATGTGCATTGGAGAAAAATAGAACCTTATTTTCAAATTTTCTTGCCCATAAAAATCTCAAATGCATATATTATAATATTTTCTTGCCCATAAAATCTAGGGAAGAAGTTTCTCTTCTATCATTCTAGTTCACTAGATGATTTAATGTAGGCCTTGGTAATATGGAATGTTTTAAAATCTAAACTAGTTATGAGCAGGGTTAAATTTAGGTTAGTATTTAATTGTTAAGTTTAGATGATTCGCTTGATCTAAACCAAGTGATTTGAAGTAGGTTTTGTTAGAACAAAGTTATATATATTGATCCCTATCATATATGCAGAAATATGGGACCAATATAAAATAATGTAAAACATAATCCATACATAAATACCTCCAACCATTGCACCACGCAAATAGGTTGACTTTTCTTCAGATCAGAATAAGGCTCTTTCACACTTTACGATCTCTGTCAACGATGGTGTAAACTTTTGTCATGACCAAGCACAAAGACCTCCCTATTTTATTTAGCTTTATGCCTTATCTATCCATCACAAATGATGCTTCAAACGGATATGGTTGAGGGATGCTTATCCTAATCGTGGATTCAAATTTTGAATTCACGTAATCCCTCAATATCGAATAGGATCATCTTAATGTATCTAACCGATGAGCTTAATAGAGAAAAAAATCAACACTCTCACTTGGTCTGTATATTCTATTACTATAGTAAGAAATAAAATACATGGATCATAGCAATAGGTCCTCTTAAATCGAGTATTATTTACCATGTATCACAATGTATTATATTTTCCAAACATAAACCCATATAACTTAATGAATAAACCCCATGTTTTTTTTAGGTCCAACTTAATGATGCTAATCACAAAATAAATGTGTACACTAAATAACTGAATGTGAAAAAACATCACAACCATAAAAGAGTTTCATTGTACAAGTAGTTGTCCATGCAACTAAATTATATTATGGAATCAATTCACATTCGTACCATATGATTCTTAAAATTCTTAATTGGCATGCTTTTAGTCAAGGATCAACTATTATCAATTCAGTGTAACATGTTCTATGACCACTTTATTTTCTTTAACACATTTTTTTATGGCTAAATACTTAATTTCGATGTGTTTACTTCGACTACCACTCTTGTAATTTTTAGCCAAAAATACAGTAGCTGAATTGTCATAGTACAATTTAATTGGCCTAGCAATAGAATCAATAATTCTAATCCCCGAGATGAAACTTTTCAATTATACACCATGCAATATAGCCTCAAAACAAGCAATGAACTCTACTTACATATATATATATAGTAGAGGTAGCTGTCAGATATGTACCTCATGACCTTTTAGTAGCTCTTCGTAGTCTAAACCTGGATTACTCTGATATCTTCTCAACATCCCAACTACAAATGCTATGTCAGGCCTTATACAGACCTAAACATACATCAAGCTACCAACAACTGAGGCATATGGAGTATTTTTCATTTCCTTCCTCTCAAAGTCATTCCTTGGGCACTGACTCAAATTGAATCTGTCACCCTTGACTATGAGAGCTATACTCGGTGAACAATCTTTCATCCAAATCTCTCTAAGATTTTGTTGATATAGGTTTCTTAAGACAGACCTAAAATACCTCAAAGTCTGTCTCTCTGAATTTTAATGCCAATGACATAAGAGGCATCACCCATATATTTTATATCAAAATTCTTAGAGAAAAATTGTTTTATTGCATGTAACATACCTTTATCATTGGTTGCAAGTAAAATATCGTCTACATATAGGATCAGAAAATAAATTTTGCTCCCACTGACCTTTTGGTATATATATTGATCCATGATGTTCTCTACAAATCCAAATGAAGAAATCACATCATGAAATTTTAAGTACCATTGTTGAGAGGCTTGTTTCAACCCATATATAAAACTCTTAAGCTTACATACCAATTGCTCATTATTACTAGAGAAAAAACCTTTAGGTTGTTTCATATAAACCTCTTCCTCTATATCTTCTTGACAAATGCAGTTTTTACATCTATTTGTTGCAGCACTAAATCAAAATACGCAACGAGTGCCATGATAATGCAAAAGGAATCTTTTTTAGATACAAGAGAAAATGTCTCCTTATAATCAATTTCATTCCTTTGAATGAATCCCTTAGCAATGCCTAACTAGTCTTTCTTGGTCTTAAAGGCCCATTTATAACCAATGGCTTTTGCTCCATCAAGCAACTCAATAAGATCCTAGACTCCATTAAATGCCATAGAATTCATCACATCTTTCATAGCATCATACCATAAATTGGATTCTTACAATTCATGGCTTGTAAAAATATTTTAGGATCATTTTCAGCTCCAATATTATAGTCCAACTCTTGAAGATATACAATATAGTCACTAGAAATTACTGATTTCTTTTCTCTTGTAGATCTTCTTAATGTTGTAATAACCTCCTTTAGCGAAGTTGATTGTTCAACTATCTCTAGCAACTCATGAGAGACTGAATCTACTAGTTCATTATCACAAATTATGAAATTTTAACGACTGATTGTATGATGCTCGTTTGATCTTGAGGGGCATTATGAACGATAATCAGTCTGTTACTCTAAATGGAAGGTTGAGCATCGAAATGTTCCCTTTCAGGAATCATGCTCTGCAATTGATCACTCCCACTGATCAAGTCATTCTCAAGAAATTTGGCATTTCTTGATTCCATAATTCTAGTTATGTGAGATGGACAGTAAAATCTATATCCCTTAGACCCCTCGATATATCCAATAAAATACCCACTAATGGTTTTAGGGTCTAGCTTTTTCTCATGCGGATTGTCACTACTAGAAAAGTGTGATTTACTGAGGGATTTTACCAAGAGAAAAATCCTTCGCAATTCCGAGGGATTTTTTGACAAAAATATAAATATAAAAATTTTTAATAAAAAATATTTTCTTGCAAAATCCGTCACAAAATTAATTTTTTAAGAATTTTTCAAGGGATATTTCTAACTTAAATGAGTTCTATGTAAAAAAATCCTGATAAAAAATCCCTCAGAAAATCCCTCGCAAATTAATTCTGTGAGGGATTTTCTAAGGGATTTATTTTCCATTAATGAGTTATTAATAAAATTTTTTGATGAAAAAAATCCCTCGCAAAATTTTATTTTGTGGGGATTTTCTGATGGATATTTCTATAATAAATAGCTTATTTGTAAAAAAAATTGATTAAAAAATCCCTCAAAAAATCCCTTGAAAATTAATTTTATGAGGGATTTTTCGAGGATTTGTTTTTCCATTAATGAGTTATTAATAAAATTTTTGATGAAAAAATCCCTCAAAAAATTCCATTAATGAGTTATTAACAAAATTAATTTTGCGAGGGATTTTTTGATAATTTTGCGAGAGATTTTTTGAAAGATATTTCTATAATAAATGGCTTATTGTAAAAAAAATTGATAAAAATAATCCCACATAAAATCCCTCAAAAAATTAATTTCCAAGTGATTTTGCGAGGGATTTTTCTATAATAAATGGTTTATTTGTAAAAAAAATTGATAAACAAATCCCTTGAAAAATCTTTCGGAAATTAATTTTGTGAGAGATTTTCTGAGGGATTTGTTTTTATTAATGAGTTATTAATAAAAATTTTTGATGAAAAATATCCCTTGAAAATTCCTTACAAAATTAATTTTTGAGGGATTTTTCAAGGGATTTTTTGATGATTTGATGAGAAATTTTTGAGGAATATTTCTATAATAAATTGCTTTTTTGTAAAAAAAGATAAAAAATCTTTCGAAAATTAATTTTGTGACAAATTTTTCGAGGGATTTGTTTTTCTTTAATAAGTTATTAATAAATTTTTTAATGAAAAAACCCCTCGAAAAATCCCTCACAAAATTAATTTTTGAGGGATTTTTTGATGATTTTGCAAGGGATTCTTCAAGGGATATTTCTATAATAAATGGCTTATTTGTAAAAAAAAATTGATAAAAATAATCCCTCATAAAATCCCTTGCAAATTAATTTTGCAAGGATTTTTCCGAGGGATTTGTTTCAATAATGAGTTATTAATTAAATTTTTTGATAAAAAAAAATCTCAAAAAATCCCTCACAAAATTAATTTCTAAGGGATTTGTGAGGGATTTTTTGATGATTTTGTGAGAGATTTTTAGAGGGATATTTCTATAATAAATGGCTTATTTGTAAAAAAAATTGATAAAAAAATCTCTTGGAAATTAATTTTGCGAGGGATTTTGCGAGGGATTTTTTTCATTAATGAGTTATTAATAAATTTTTTGATGAAAAAAATCCCTTGAAAAATCCCTCGCAACTTTAATTTCTAAGAAATTTTGCGAGGGATTTTTTTAGGATATTTCTATAATAAATGGCTTATTTATAAAAAAAATTGATAAAAATAATTCCTTGGAAATTAATTTTGCGAGAAATTTTGCAAGGGATTTTTTTTTCAATACTGAGTTATTAATAATTTTTTGATAAAAAAATCTCTCAAAAAATCCTCCGCAAAATTAATTTTCGAGGGATTTTGCAAGGGATTTTTTAATGATTTTATGAGAAATTTTTTGAGGGATATTTCTATAATAAATGGATTATTTGAAAAAAAAAATTTGATAAAAAAATTCCTCGAAAAATCCCTCAGAAATTAATTTTGCAAGGAATTTTTTTCCGTTAATGAGTTATTAATAAATTTTTGATGAAAAAAATCCCTCGAAAAATCCCTCGCAATATTAATTTCTGAGGATTTTGCGAGGGATTTTTTGATGATTTTGCGAGGAATTTTTTGGGAAATATTTCTATAATAAATGGCTTATTTGTAAAAAAAATTGATAAAAATAATCCCTCAAAATTAATTTTGCATAAATCCCTCGCAAAATTAATTTCTGAGGGATTTTTTGAGGGATTTTTTTTATAAACCCTATTAAGTTGTTTAATGAACCGTTAACTTAGTTTGCTAGGTTGTGGCAAATGACAAAGGTTGTATAGTATTTAAGATTATAGTATAACAACTCGGAAATTCCCATCTCTTGCTTCATGTTAAAGATGGTGGCGATTAAAGATGATAGCAATTACAAAGGTTAAGGTTTTATGTAATATAGGATAAAAGGTTTGAGCTCATTACATAAATTAGGTAAAGGATAATGTTGCTGCCAAATCACTTTTGAGGAGCGTCAGGTGACAGAAATGCTTCGTAAGCCTTTAGAGGAATGGCAGAGACCGCCTCCTTCAGCCGGAAACCTGCAAGAAAAGTCCTGGACCGGTGGTTCCGACGGAGACCCTCTGATGCTCAAGTCAGCGATTTGGAGAATAGGGTTCTGAATGAGAGAATAGAGATTGAGTCCCCCTCCTCGTTGTGAGTCAGGGTCTTTATATACCTGTTTGGGAGTCCCTCTTAACCTTCTAGGATAATCGTCGGATCATGCCTTCCGCCAAGATAGGCTCCATTAAAGGTAGGTGGGTGAATAGTCGCTAAACACGCACCCTGAATATCGACAACTATCCATAATATTTTGGTAACCACTCGTGATCTTGGCAAAAGAGAAACGGGTTGGTGGGCCATGTGGAAATCCTGCGTTAACAACGATGGGTGATAAAGTTAGTCACGTGGGCCCCATGGTGCAGCCATTGAGGTGATAAAGTTAGTCACGTGGGCCCCATGGTGCATTCATTGGGGTAGAAGATGACGTTTGAAGTTGAAGCCATTTGTCCCTCGCAAAGCATTAATTATGGAGTGCTTGCATAGCACTATTCACGTGCAAGGCACTGTTTATGTGCATGACACTGTTCAAAGCTGAGGAGAATAGGCCGAGGTCGTAGGAGAAAAAGCTGAGGCCAAGCTGACCGAAGGAAAAAGCCGAAGTCGAAGCTGTTCATGGGAAAAAGCCGAGGGGGCTAACGTGGAAGCCATAAGTGTCTTAATACATGATGAGAGAGAATAAGGCAATAAATGCCAAGTGGATGCTCATGGCCTTTGAGGCCATAAATGCTTTAATACGAGAAAGAATAAGATAATAAATGCCTTTGAAAAATGCTCGTAGCCTTTGAGGCCATAAATACTTTAATATAGGAGAGAATAAAACAATAAATGCCTTTAAGTAAGTGGATGCCCTTTAAGTAAGTGGATGCACGTCAGCCTCAGTAGCTATACTGGAAAGAATATTGCAATAAATGCCTTAGAGCAAGTGGATGCACATCGGTCTAGGCAGCCATAAATGCTTTGATACGAAAAAGAATATGGCAATAAATGCCTTAGAGCAAGTGGATCGGCCTCGGTAGCTATGGGAGCCGAGGCCGAGTGCTGTAGCTAATGTGGCAGCCATAAATGCTCTAATACGAGAGAGAATATGATAATAAATGCCTTAGAGCAAGTGGGATGCACGTGGCCTTTGAGGCCATAAATGCTTTGATATGGGAGATGATGGCCATGGGGTCGAGGCTTAATATGGCAATAAATGCCTTAGAGCAAGTGAATACACATAGCCTTTGAGGCCATAAATGCTTTGGTGCGAGAGATGTCATGGCCGTGGTAGCTGTGGGAGTCGAGGTCGACGCCGAAGCTAAGACGGGTCGAGACCGACTTAAAGCGCCGACACTTCATTCCATTAAATTATCTCTAAGTCATTATGACCGTTTCTGCATCATTAAATGCTCTAGTCCATTGACTCGGACACGGAAGGTAGCCCTCGGAGAACCCACGCACGTAACAAGGCCCTTTTTCCCTTGTGTTCTCTTTTCTTCATTATGACGAGACGCTTGTTGCCGCCGGGAGCAATGCCATGGACAAAATTAAAAGCCCATTGCGTCTTTTAAAAGAAAGCCGAGTAGACCAGCAAGGTCGCCTAGGAATTAAGCCGTCCAGGAAGGCTGCCGAGGATGGCCTCCTAAGAAAATTGTCTGGAAATTACTCTTGAGAGGATGCCATCCAAAGATTATTGTCTTTATTGCTTATGAGGTCAACTGGCCCCATCAGACAACATGCTATGTAACAAGAAAAAATTATGTGGTAGTTAAAGAGTGACCAAATAGGCAATCAATTGTTTGGGTTAGATCAACCCCATTTAAGCTTGACGACCCAACTTGACCTATTATTAAGTCAAGATTGCTAGACCTAAATTTGACTAACAACCACCCACTGACCTTTTTAATGCTAAATAAATTTAGTTTTGGGGTTTATATTAAATGGGTAGTATTTTTTTATATATAGCTTTTGGATCATTTGTTATATAACTCATCTCTCCTTTGGATCAATGGTCTAGTTGCTCATTCATTACATGGTTTTCTTTTATACATACATATTTATTTATATATACACACACATACACACATATACATGTGTGTGTATATATACACACACGTATGCATATATATATATTTAAATAATTTATGAAGGGATTTAAATGGTTAATAAAATCTTGATAGTCCTTCCAACTAATATTTCCTTTAAAAAATATCTCCTATTAAATACATTTTCAAATGATAATATATATTGATGCAGACAAATCACCGATGATGAGCACCGGGCATGCTGAGATCTATTGTGGGCCTCCAAATGGGATAGAGAGGCCGTCTTCCTCCTTTGGAAACCTGCAAGAAGTCCCCGGGTCGGTATTCCCGGCGAGGACTCTCCGATGCTCAAGTTAGTGAACTTGTCGATCAGTAGTGTCAGAGAGAGAGAGAGAGAGATCTCCCCTTTTTCTGTTGAGCTCGGGGTCCTTTTATATCTGTCTGGAAGGTTCCTTTCTTTTCGTCCTGTTTCAAACCGTCGAATCTTCCTTGTTAGGATAAGCTCCTTCGAACGGCAAGTGGTTAAGCCGTTGCTAGATGGGGGCCGCTTGTGGCGGTAACTGCTGGGCGTGCTAGCACATGCCCATAATTTCGATGAGCGAGGTATACGGTAATAGATCTCGAATCTCGGGATCTATTACCTAAAGTGGGTCATAGTGTATGCAGAAAAGGTACCAAGTTAGAGCCGGAGCTAAAGGCCGGAACCATTGCTGGAGGCCGGAGCTAAAGGCCAGAGCCAAAGGCCAGAGCCACCGCTGGTGGCCGGAGCCAAAGGCCGGAGCCGTCGCTGGAGGCCAGAGCCAAAGGCTGGAGTCGTCGCTGGAGGTCGGAGCCAAAGACCGGAGCCAAAGGCCAGAGCCGTCGCTGAGGCCAGAGCCAAAGGCCGGAGCCGTTGCTGGAGGCCGGAGCCATCGCTGGAGGCTGGAGCCAAAGGCCGGAGCCATAGGCCGAGGCCAAGATTCCATCTCTGGGATTAGCTGTTACATCATTATCTCTGAAAATTGTGCAAGAGGTTACAACACCACCCAGAGGAGATGGTCAGCCGTATCAGATGCCCCCCGCCCCTGAGATGAGCGAGCGCACAATTACCAGCGAAAGGGGTGTTAATATCCACTGGGCGGCTGACTTCTGCGCCATCATTTCGTCCGTTCGGGCTGTTGGGATTGGGAAAGATTTCCTCAAGTAATGAGTCGTAAAAAGGTGAGCGTCATCATTACGGTAAGGCCACCGCCATCTTTTTATTGGTGATGCTTTTCATGTTTTTCGCGTCGGTAGGCCGCCGAAGCGGCTTCCATTTGAAAGTATACACATGGCCAGACCGAACGGCCGTGGGATGATTTGAAATGGGGCTATAAAAAGAAAAATCATCCTTATCTTTCCATTCCTTCTTCTCTTACGTTACAGCTACCTCCCCCGAGTCTGCAAGCGTCCGTCCACCTCCCGTGTATGTTCCTTTTCTCGTGCTCCTTCGATCTTAGTTCAAGCTTTCCAGGTTAGTTTCCATGGCTTCCTCACTCTCCTGTTCTATTTCCGATTCCGAGGGCCGTTCCCCCACTCCTTCTCAACCTTCCGCTTCCTTACCAAGCCAATGGTCCACCCCATCCTCTGACCACTCCTCGCCGGAGCAGCGACCGGTTAGACGCCCCGCAGCCGGGAGTCATCCGACCGTCAGACGGACCTCCACCCGACGTCGTCCGATAGCTGCTAGTCCTTCCAGCGCTGTCAAGGAGTCCCCCGAGGGGACTGCTTCCACTATGTCTGCTCAAGACATAGTAAACCTAAGATCCAAGTATAGTTTTCCGCCAAACCTACGTCTGTCCTACCCCGCTCCTGACGACATGATAACTTCTTCCCATCCTGGAAGAGTTTCCTTGTACGGAGCCTTCTTTAAGGCAGGACTTCGATTACCTATCTACCCTTTCATCCTTAACTTTCTAGACCGATATTCTTTAACACCTTCCCAACTAGTCCCTAACTCGATCCAAACTATTGTTGGCTTTCTGGTTCTCTGTCACCTGCAAGGCATAGAGACCAGTATCTCCTTATTCCGCAGTTTTTATACCCTTCGCAAGCAGTCAGGTTGGTGGTCCTTTACTCCTAGACCCACTAGGATTCTTAAATTGTACCTTCCCACC
Source organism: Calamus simplicifolius (assembly GCA_900491605.1). Lineage (NCBI taxonomy): Eukaryota > Viridiplantae > Streptophyta > Magnoliopsida > Arecales > Arecaceae > Calamus > Calamus simplicifolius. Next base: position 342,847 of record UESW01001354.1, read on the forward strand.
TCCGTTAAAGGGTGGAAGGATAAGTTCTTTTTTGCTGATATCGAAGGGGTGAGTGGAAGCTGGGGGACACCCAACACCGACACCAATAGGAATTCCTCCATCCTCCCAAGGGACTGAATGACATTTGGGCAGCTTCTGACTGCCAATGTCCCTCGATGTAATAAGCTTATGGTCGATAAAAACCTTCGTCTCGCCGGCCTAATCCCTTCTGGTGGAGAGCACTTGATTACTCACCTTTTTCTTTCTTTCTTCCCTTTCTTTTTTTTTTTTTTTTTTTTTTTTTTTCTCATCTCCTTTTTTTTATAGGGATGATGCCATCGCTTCGCGAGCTCAGGCAGACGGTTACCAAGAAGAGGAAGGCAATGAGGAATGGGCCCCCCACTGAAAGGAGGGCCGTCGCCAAGATTCCAAGGAAGGCCGATGCGAGGAGGGCCGACGCTAGAGGGGCCAGAGTTGTGAAGCCCCTACACGCTAAGGTTTCGAAGAGGGCCGATGCTGGAAGGGCCGACGCTGGGGGGGCCGACACTGAAAGGGCCAAAGTTGTGGATATCCTGCACGTGCGCGAGGCGGCCAGAGCCCAAGCCGACGAGCCCGCGAGGAAAGACACAGTAAGGGCCGAGACCAGCGAGGAAGTTGGGCGGAGCCAAGCAAGAGGAAAAGAATCGCCTTCAGTACCGGCTCCCCCTCCTGTCATTCTGCTCGATCCTTCTTCGGAGCGGGTCGCAAAAGCACCGTCACCCCCGCCCGAAGCCGTGGCGACGGAGCCGGTCCTTGCAACTACAAAGTCGACTCCAGCAGTTACCATGCCCCCCAAAGGGGTAACAACCGAAGCGCCTCTACCAGCCAAGGGGCCGGAGGCAGCAGAGTCGGAGGCAGAGTCCTCCCTCGTGGCCCCCGTGTCAGTGGAAAGGAAGGGCGTCGACCCTTCCTTCCAATCACTTTTGGCGAACCACAGCCACTGGGCCGAGCGAGCATTGGACGAAGCATCTGTGGTTGAGGTGCAGTAGTTTCTCCGGCATCAGGGGAGGGCTACCTTCTTCCGCGAGGCATCCGTGGCACACCTCTGGGTGAGCTTTGCTCTATTAACCTTTTCGCTTTCATGTTTTTTTTTATAACATTGACACTCCGTCCAGGCGCTGAACTCTCTGATTGCCATGAGGGACCTTTGGACCTGAGTGATGCTGCCCTTGATCAGTCACGGGAGGAGATGCTATCACTCCAAGGTAGGGCAGAAAAGGTAGAGATGGCCCTGGAGGATACCCGGGCCACTTTAAAGGGCGAAGTTGAAGCCATCCGGCTAAGAGCCAAGAAGGCAGACGCTGGAAGTTGCCCAGCGTTGGGTGGCTAATGAGCTGGATAACGCCCAGGCGGCCGAAGAAAAGCAAAGAATGATCGAGGAGAGATTGGAGATGGCAGAATCGGAAATGTGCATTTTGAAGAACCAATTACATTCTGCCTCCATTGAAATACATGTGGCCAAAGAGGTTGCCCGCCAGTCCGACGCCAAGATTGCCGACTTGGAGGCAGCGGTCACCGAAACCAAGAGGGAGGCCGCTGAGGCCGATAAAAAGGTTACGAAGGCCGAAGAGAAGGTCGCGGAGGCCGAGTGGAAAACCTTCTAGGAGGAAAAAGAGCTGCAGAGGCCGTAGAGAATTTTAGGAAGTCTAAAGCCTTTAATAAGGAATTAGCCGAATCGATGACATTCGCTTACGAAGCTGACTTTCAGGACTGCAAGGAAAAAATCCAGGAACTCTACAACCTCGAGGGGATTGAAGGGTTGGAGCCAGATGAAGTCCCTAAAGATGACGATCCAGCCCCAAATGACCCTTAGTTTTTTTTTTTAAATTGTATTGCTCCAAGTTCGACTCAGATCGGCAATTTTGTAAACTTTTAGCCATCAATGAATATTTCGATTCTCAACACTTGTCTTTGGTCATAATTAGCTTTGCTAGTGTGAGTTGTTGCGAATCAACAACCAATGGCTGAAGAGCCCGACTTCTATCTGTTAGGAAACTGATGTGGGATCAATTTCGATTGCAGAGACGAAAGTTGAACTGTAGGTAGTATAAGACCCCGCTCGTGCCGGTGCGAAGCCATGGAATGCCTAATGCCTCGTTAGATATGTCGCGCAGAATGGGACTGTGTGCGCCAACACGCTGTCCTTAAGTGCCAACGCGGGGCCAGGCTTTGGTGCCGACGCGGAGCCGGTCTTTGGTGCTGACGCGGAGCAGGTCTTTGGTGCCGATGCGGAGCCGGTCTTTGGTGCCGACATGGAGCCGAGCTTAATTGCCGATGCGGAGCCGGTCTTTGGTGCCGACGCAGAGCCGGTCTTTGGTGCCATTGCGGAGCCGGGCTTTGGTGGCGATGCAGAGCCAGTCTTTGGTGCCGACGCGGAGCCGGTCTTTAGTGCCGATGCAGAGCCGGTCTTTGGTGCCGACACGGAGCCGGGCTTAATTGCCGACGTGGAGCCGGTCTTTAGTGCCAATGCGGAGCCAGTCTTTGGTGCCGACGGGGAGCTGATCTTTGGTGCCGACGCAGAGCCAGGCTTAATTACCGATGCGGAGCCAGTCTTTGGTGCCAATGCGGAGCCGATCTTTAGTGCTGACACGGAGTCAGTCTTTGGTGTCGACGCAGAGCCGGGCTTAATTACCGATGCGGAGCCGGTCTTTGGTGCCGACGTGGAGCCGAGCTTAATTACCGATGCGGAGCCGGTCTTTGGTGCCGACGCAGAGCCGGCTTTTACCGACGTGGAGCCAGTCTTTAGTGCTAACACGGAGCCTGTCTTTGGTGTAAAGCATGATCACTCGAAAAACAATGCAAATATTTTGAACAGCAATCTGTCAAGCAGGTTTAAATTAATAAAGTTAGCATATTACTGATAATACCGACGTAAATTGTTGGCGTTCCAAGTGCGAGGAAGCGTTTCCCATCTAGCTCTTCAACTTTGTATGCCCCGTGATGAAGTACCTCCTTGACACGGTATGGTCCTTCCCATTTCGGTGCCAGCTTGCCCCCCTCCGTCGGCTTTGATACTTCAGCTCGTTGCATAACGAGATCTCCAGGGCAGAATGTCTTGGACCGTACTCGAGCATTGTAGTATCTGGTCGCTCACTGACGGAAAGCCGCCATGCAAAGTTGCGCCTGGTCTCGCAATTCTTCCACTAAATCTAGATCGGCTTGCAGCTGATTTGGGTTGCTCTCTTCATAGTATAACTCTATTCGGGGACTGGGGACACCTTTCTCCACCGGAATGACTGCCTCGGTCCCAAAGACCAGGCTGAAAGGAGTTTTCCCGGTGGGGGCTCGTGGCATCGTGTGGTATGCCCACAATACACTAGGGAGTTCCTCCACCCAACGCCTTTGCAGCCATCTAGCCGAGCCCTGAGCCCTTGGAGGATAATGCGGTTGGTCACCTCGGCTGCATCGTTGGTCTGGGGGTGTCCCACAGAGGTGAATCGTTGATGAATGCCCAGGCCGATGCAGAATTCTCGGAAGGCCGTGTTGTCAAACTATCGGCCGTTATCAGTAACGAGGGTGTGTGGCAGCCCGAACCGGCACACGACAGACTTTCAAAAGAAAGATCTTACTTGGCCCTCGGTGATCTTGGTGAGAGCCTCAGCCTCAATCCACTTGGTGAAATGGTCAACTGCACCACTAAGAACTTGCGTTGCCCGGAGGCTAGAGGGAATGGTCCCAGGATGTCCATGCCCCACTGGGCGAAGGGCCAGGGTGCAGCTAGGGGGGTCAGCTGAGACGCCGGTTGATGTTGAATATTAGCATGGCGCTGGCAACTGTCACACCTCTTAACAAGTTTGGATGCATCTTCCTTCATTATCAGCCAGTAATATCCCTGCCATAGGGCTTTGTATGCGAAGCCCTGCCCCCCAGATGGCTTCCACATATACCTTCATGTATCTCTTACAGGATATAATCTGCTTCTGTGGGGCCAACACGTGAGAATCGGGTATGAGAACGACCTTCGATAGAGTTTTCCCTCCATTATGAAAAACTTTGGGGTTCATCTTTTGAGTTTTTGGCCTTGGTAGGGTCTTCTGGGAGGGTACCATTGGTAAGGTACCGGACATAAGCGTCCATCCAGGAAGGCTCTTGCTCAAATGGCAGAGTTTCTCTTGTTACGTTAATACTCAGGGCTTCCGGTGCTCTACATAAGCTCTTCCCAGCATCCCGTCAGTTGAGGTGGCAAGATGGGACAAAGCGTCGGCCCTAGCATTTTCCCGTCGAGGGATATAGCTAACATTAAAATAAGCTAAGAGAGAAGCTTGCGACTGCACCATACTTAAGTAGCGGGACATGATGGGATCCCTTGCTTCATACTCCCCTGCGATTTGGCCAGCGATCAGTTGGGAGTCAGTGAACGCCCTAAGGTGCTTTACCCCGAGCTCTCGGGCTAATCTTATCCCAGACAGCAGGGCTTCATATTCCGCCTGATTATTGGTGGCTGGAAAGAGGAAGCGAAGTGTGCACTCGGTTACAACTCTATCCGAGTTGGCCATGATGAGGCCCGCTCCGCTCCCTTGAGAATTTGACGCCCCGTCTACATGAAGGACCCATTCATCATCTCTGGTTCCGAGAGGCGAGGGGTTTGCAGGGGGCTCTTCGGGTTGCTCCTCTCCCCAGGTGCACTCGCCCAAAAAATCTGCCAGGACTTAGGATTTCATGGCCACCGAGGGCGGAAAGATAGATCAAATTCTCCAACTTGAGCGCCCACCTTGCCAATCGACCCGAAGTATCTGGGCGAGCGAGAATTGTCTTTAGAGGTTGGTCTGTGATTACCGCGATCGGGTGGGCTTGGAAGTATGGCCGCAGACGCTGGGCAGACATGATTAACGCGAAGATAGTCTTCTCAATCTTCGAGTACCTGGTCTCCGCATCGTGGAGCACCTTGTTGTGTAATACACCGGCTTTTGCATGCCATTGGTGTTCATGCGGACCAGCACAAAACTAATGGCCTCGGAGAAGCTGCAAGGTACAGAAGGAGTTCTTCTCCACCTATTGGCTTGGATAGCAGTGGCGGGGTAGATAAGAATTCCTTTAGCCCCTCGAACGCCTTCTGACATTCTTTCGTCCATTCGAATCCATTGGCCTTGCGGAGTGCCTTGAAGAAAGGTAAGCACCTCTCAGCGGACTTGGACAGGAAATGGCTCAAGGCGGCCACCCTTCCCATCAGGTGTTGTATTTTCTTCTTGTTGGTGGGAGACCTCATGTCCAGGATGGCTTGAACTTTGTCTGGGTTTGCCTCGATCCCCCGCCGGGTCACCATGAAACCCAAGAACTTTCCGGCTGTCACCCAAATGCACACTTGCGTGGGTTCAACCTCATCTGGTATCGACGAAGGTTGTCAAAAGTCTCCGTTAGGTCGGCGATATGGTCGGTGATGTGGATACTTTTTGTCAGCATGTCATCCACATACACCTCCATGTTGCATCCTATCTGGTCCTCGAAGACTTTATTCATTAGCCTTTGGTAGGTGGCTCCCACATTTTTTAGTCCCAAATGGCATTACTTTGTAGCAGTACAACCCCTTCTCAGTTATGAAGGAGGTAGCTTCCTCGTCCACCGGGTTCATTTGATCTGGTTTTACCCAGAGAAAGCATCCATGAAGCTAAGGACCTCATGGCCGGATGTAGCGTCCACTAGTTGATCGATCTGGGGCAGGGGAAAGCTGTCCTTGGGGCATGCTTTGTTGAGATCGGTGAAGTCCACACACATCCTCCAGCTTCCATTAGTCTTACGGACCATCACCACGTTGGCCAACCATTCGGGGTAATGAACTTCCCGAATATGGCTGTAGCCGTCAACTTGCGAACTTCCTCGTCGATAGCTTTCTGTCTGTCCGGAGCAAGCTCCTTTTCTTCTGTTGGACCGACCGACACTCTGGCCTGAGGTTGAGCTGATGGGTGATCACCTCCTCAGGGACACTCGGCATGTCTGAGGACGACCATGCAAAGACGTCGATGTTGGCACGCAGGAAAGTGAGAAGTCGATCGCGTGCCTCCTCCGGAAGTAACGCCCCAATCTGGACGGTCCTTACCGGGTCATCCCCCAAGGGGAGGGTTAGGAGGTGCTCGGCTGGTTCTCCCCTCCTTCCCAGCTCGGGGGTTGAGCGGCTCAGATGTTATAGCCGACACCGCTTCCAGTGGACTGGGAGATAAGTGATAGCAAAGCGGTGGCGGGCTTTGCTCTCCTTTCATTTCTCCGATTCCTTCGTCGGTGGGGAATCTTACTAATAATCTCTTAGTGGAGATTACAAATCTAGAAATTCAATCCCGGTCTCCCCAAGATAGCATTGTAAGCCAGCGGGGTTCGGACCACCAGAAAATTTATGACCACCGTGCTTTGACACGGAGGGGTTCCAGCCGTGACAGGGAGGGCAATCTCCCCTCCATGCTCACAGAGTCCCTAGTAAAGCCCATTAGAGGCATGGCGATGGGTCAGAGGGAAGACTTTGACAGGTTCATCCGAACAAAAGCTTCGTAGCTCAAAACATCCACCGAACTCCCACTATCAACTAAAATTCTTTTTACAGGATGTTTGGCTATGGTCATGGACACAACGACGCTGTCGTCATGCTTATTAACTACCCATCTAAATCCTTTCCAAAGAAAGGAATTACAGAGTCTATTCCCTCTCATTGTCTTTTTGAGCCACCACCTGCCCCCCAGGAAATCATAGCTATGGTCTTCTCCGTAGGAGCATTGTCCACGGTCTGAAGTGTCGGAGGCACCGATGAACCTGGAGTAGGAAGGTTTCCCTTCGAACGAACTTGCCCAAGTGACCCTGCTGGACAAGCTCTTCAATGGCCTTCTTCAGATGGCGGCAGTCCTCGGTGTCATGACCATAATCTCGGTGGTACCGGTAAAGTTCCTTATTACGTGGGGTCCCAGACTTTATGGGGGTCGGACGCTTGAAGTAAGGTTCCTCCTCGATTTCTAGTAGGATGTGAGATATCGGAGCCATAGGGGAGTGAATTGCTCCTTAGGAATAAGCGTCTGTGGCCGGCGATCTGGGCGGTGAGGAGGCTCAGGCTTCCGGGGTCGTGCTCTGGCATGCTCAGTGGGCGCTGGTTTCTTGGGATTCTTATCAGCTTCCCTCCTGAAAGAATCCGCCTCATCAGCACGATGTATTTCTGCGCTCGGCTCAGAAGCTCGGCATAAGAACTCGGAGGCTTCTTGTCTAGGGAATAGGCAAACCTAGAAGGGAAGTCCTCGCTTTAATGCCAAAGTGGCTACAGAATTATCCAGGTTTATACCTCCAATGCTGCCTCCTTGAACCGAGCGACAAAGTCCTTCAGGGTCTCGCCACTCCTTTGCTGGACAGCAATAAGCTATCAGCCACTCGTGGGATCTTTCGGCACGCATCAAAGTGGGCCAGGAAAGATCGCTCAAGCTGTCGGAATGAATTGATGCTATGCAGTGGCAGCGGGAATACCATGCACGTGCCGCCTTACGAAGGGTGGCCAGAAAGGCGACACATAAAAGGAGTCCGTCGCTCCTGACCTGCATGAGGACCTTGTAGCTCTCCAGGTGGTCCAGTGGGTCCGTCGTGCCATCGTACGGGTCCAGCTGGGGGAGACGGAAATGGGGCAGGACCGGTTCCTCCATGATGCGCTGGGAAAGCGGGGGGCGGTGCTCGTAGTCCGTCCCATGAGGGTTAGCGATCCGGCTAAGCTCCTCCAACCGTCGGTGATACTCATCGAGCCGTTGCTCGGTCCGATGGGTAGTCTTCCTGAGGGCCATCTTTAGATGAGTCAGAAGAGGAAGCCGAAGAAGACCGGGTAAGGAGTACACCCGTCTGGATTCTCTCTCGTCGGCCGTTGGTGGGAACGACCAGAGTGATGGGAGAGGGACCACCGTCGCTTTGAGGCCTCTCGGTGACGATGTTCAGGAGGTGAGTGATGGGAGACCTCGGGTGGGGTCCCGCCTTGATGAGATTGAATTGTCCCCCGCGCCCCTTCTCAGGCGGGGGGGGGGGGGGGGTTGAGGTGCAGCGGCAAAGCAGTGTTCCTGCAGTCCCCGTACCATTGTCATCAGGTCCTGGACCTGGTGAGCCAGAACCTCAAGCCGGTCAGGCTAGCTCATCTGTGCAGAGGGCGGAACACGGAGGTTGGCCTCCGATTCCTCGCCCACGGAATGCGCTCCGCGGCTTGGCTGGTGGAAGCCTCCTGTGCTCGTGTTGTCACCATCATCTTCCTTGCAGAATCGATGGGGTCACAGGGAGAACTTTTGCCTTCCGCATGCGAGCCCCCTTCCTGGCGCGCCAATCTGATGCAGACAAATCACCGGTGATGAGCGCCGGGCATGCTGAGATCTATTGTGGGCCTCCAAATGGGATGGAGAGGTCGTCTTCCTCCTTGGAAACCTGCAAGAAGTCCCCGGCCGGTATTCCCGACGAGGACCCTCCGATGCTCAAGTTAGTGAACTTGTCGATCAGTAGTGTCAGAGAGAGAGAGAGAGATCCCTTTTTTTCTGTTGAGCTCGGGGTCCTTTTATACCTGTCTAGGGAGGTTCCTTTCTTTTCGTCCTGTTTTGAACCGTCGAATCTTCCTTGTTAGGATAAGCTCCTTCGAACGGCAAGTGGTTAAGCGTTGCTGGATAGGGGCCGCTTGGTAACTGCTGGGCGTGCTAGCACCTGCCCATGATTTCGGTGAGCGAGGTATACGGTAAGAGATCTCGAATCTTGGGATCTGTTACCTGAAGTGGGTCATAGTGTATGAAGGAAAGGCACCAAGTTAGAGCCGGAGCCAAAGGCCGGAACCGTCGCTGGAGGCCGGAGCCAAAGGTCGGAGCCGCCGAGGCCGGAGCCATACTGGAGGCCGTCGCTGGAGGCCGAGCCGTCGCTGGAGGCCGGAGCCAAAGGCTGGAGCCGTCGCTGGAGGCAGGAGCCAAAGGCCGGAGCCAAAGGCCGAAGCCGTTGCTGGAGGCCGGAGCCAAAGGCCGAAGCCAAAGGCCAGAGCCGTCCCTAGAGGCCGGAGCCAAAGGCCGGAGCCGTCGCTGGAGGCCGGAGCTAAAGGCCGGAGCCGTCGCTGGCCAGAGCCGTCGCTGGAGGCCGGAGCCAAAGGCCGGAGCCCTCGCTGGAGGCCGGAGCCCTCGCTGGAGGCCGAAGCCAAAGGCCGGAGCCATAGGCCGAGGCCAGATTCCATCTCTGGGATTAGCTGTCACATCATTATCTTCGGAAATCGCCCAAAAGATTATAACACCACCCAGAAGAGATGGTCAGCCGTATCATATATATATATATATATATATATATATATATATATATATATATATATATGAACCGCTAAATCAAATTCTAATGGTTAAAGATCGTAGGACAAATCCAAATTTCAAAGCTTCTGTCGTTTGCTCACCAGTTTCTTCCTCACACTTGGACCTAGGGTTGCAAATGTGTAGGGCGAGATCGGATTATGCTTGATCCCAACCCGATCTGGTTCTTGGTCAGGTCTTGATGATATTGAGCCCAAACCCAATATAATAAAAAATTGGGTCAATTCCATGATCAAATTTTTTAACCCAATGGGTCATTCAGGTCAGGTCAGGTCCATGTATAACCCAGTCCCAATCCATACTTGATCTTATTTGATTTAGATTTTTTTCTCATTTATGTAGAATGATAAATGAGGTACTGCTTTTTTTTCAATGATCTAACTAAAAAAACAAAAAAATAGTGACTTTATATATTAATAAATTATTTAAATAATTTATGAAGGGATTTAAATGGTTAATACAATCTTGATAGTTCTTCCAACTAATATTCCTTTAAAAAATATCTCCCATTAAATACATTTTCAAATGATTATATATATATATATATATATATATATATATATATATATATATATATATGAACCACTAAATCATATTCTAATGGTTAAAGATCTTAGGACAAATCCAAATTTCAAAGCTTCTGCCGCTTGCTCAACAGTTTCTTTCCTCTCACACTTGGACCTAGGTTGCAAATGTGTAGGACGAGATTGGATTATGCTTGATCCCAACCCGACCTGGTTCCTTGGTCAGGTCTTGATATTGAACCCAAACCCAATATAATAAAAAATCGGGTCAAATCCATGATAAAATTTCTTGACCCAATGGGCCATTCAGGTCAGGTCAGGTCCATGTATAACTCAGTCCCAATCTATACTTGATCTTATTTGATTTAGATTTTTTCTTATTTATGTAGAATGATAAATGAGATACTGCTTTTTTTTTTCAACGATCCAACTAAAACAGTATAAAAAATAGTTTATAAATTATTTAAATAGTTTATAAAAAGATTTAAATGATTAATAAATTTTTTTAATTAATAAATTTTTAAAAAATATTTTTTATTAAAAATATTTTTAAATAATATATATATATAAATATAAATTTTTGAATCATTAAAACCAGGCACCAAATTTTTTTGCCGTCATAAATTTCTTCCTTCCCTCTCTTAAGCGCCAAAATTTTTCTCCGTCGCTCGTAAATTTCTTCCGGGCATGTCTGGACACCGCCCGCGACCCCTCTTCCTCCTCTCTCTGTTTCCTCCCCTGCCCTCCCCTTTCCAATCTCTCTCTTCCTCCTCAGTCCATTCCCCAGAAACCCTAGCAATCTCTTCCTCCCCAGTTTTGAGTTTATCTGAACTCGGAATGGAACCAAAAGCCGCGCTATGAAAATAAAATTCCATCTCCAAAATCAGATGGCGCCTCCCTTCTTTCAAAAGACCGCGAGTTCCTTCCCAACCCAAAAGACCGCGCTATGGAGTTCGAGCAACTTCCTCCTCCCGATCCCCCCATTGCACGTATATTATTTTTTTTCCCAGATTATCAGTATTTTTTCAGGGATTTTGTCCTCAATGTCTTCTTCTCCTCCTCCTCCTCCTTCGGTTTTCCTGCACCCTATTCCCGCAACCCTGAAGGGCCGAGCTGACGAGGATGAAGCCCCATGGAGGTCTCCTCCTCCTCCTTTGGTTTTTCTGCACCCCATTCCCGCAACCCTGAAGGGCCGAGCTGACGAGGACGAAGCCCCATGGAGGTCGTGATACGGGGATGTTGGTGTGGAGCGGTGGGGTTGGCCGGGCGGGGGGGGGGGGGGAATGGCGGAAGGCGGAGGGGCCAATGTAGGTCGAGAGCTCATTTTTGGCGCTGATCTGCCTAAGCCTCTTCTAGAGGATGGAAATGTAACCAACACAGCCATAAATGGGGTCGCGGAGCCAGAAATGTAACCAACACACACTCTCCGTGAAGTCTAGACTCTCCGTCCTTTTCTCACGCTATTTCTTCTTTCTTCTTTGTCTTTCTAACTTACTCTATTTTTTTTCTATCAAACCATCATCAGCCACCGGACTTGTACCAGTACTCTCCTCAGTTTTCACCATTGTCCATGTTATCCGATAAGCTTCCTTTCCAAATGTTTGGAGAAGAGTTTTACTAAATATGCATGATTTGTTGGATGAGAGAATTATGCATCAGGCTTCCAATTTTGACTTTCAATTTAAAATTTGAATCAGGCCAAAATTTATAAATAAGCATGATTCATGGATTTAAATATTTGAATCCGGTTTCTATTCGAGAAAGATGTTATTTCGTGAGAAGTGGATTCTATTTTGATAATGGGTTTTCTTCTTTAAATGAATTCAAACTATCTATCTTATCAGATATGCCAATATGGTCTATCTAATCAGATATATATGTCACATGGTGTATTTGGGGGGCATCAGCATCTTTGAATTAGCATACAGATGATGACTTACATAGGAAACCGTCCTTGCTGTTATGATGAAGTAAAAATACAGAAGAATTAAGAAGAAAGTAAGTATATATTTATTATTTTTGAATGATTATTGTTTAGGATTATTATGCATCTTATTGACTTTGTTATTTTTTCATATTTGTATTTAGGTTCTTTTGTTATGAGTATGAACAAGCATACATCGTATTAATTAGGGATTGGGAAGAGTATTGGTACTCATTTGGATTCTCAATATAAGATACATATTATCTCTTTTGATCATTTGGATTTTTAATATAAGGTACATATTATCTCTTTTTTTAAATATTTAAGATTTTTTGATCTATTTCTTACTTCTAATGAAGTTTTGAATTATAATTATCTTTCTTGCATGTAATTATAATTATCTTAAATATAATTATGATTATCTTAGATTCTTTATGATCAGGTCATTATATTTGGCTTTCATTATTGACTTTTGTTTAAAATTTACTTAATATCTAAGTAGTACTCAATTTATATCCGTATCTAGATAAACAAGTATGGATATTCGTATCTATATCTATTTATAACAAATATGGATATATTTGATATCCGATTCGCATTCGTATCCTATATAACAAATATGGATATACTTGATATCCGATTTGTATCGTATCCGTATATAACAAATATGGATGTACTTGATATCCGATTCATATCCGTATCCATATATAACAAATATGGATGTACTTGATATCCGATTCATATCTTTATCCGTATATAACAAATATTGATATACTTGATATCCGATTCATATCCGTATCCGTATATAACAAATATGGATATACTTGTTATTCGATTCGTATCCGTATCCATTTAAAATAAATATAGATATGAATTTTAATATCTGTTTAGTATTCGTATCCGTATTCGTATCCATTGAATAATATGGATATAAATATAAATATACTACTATCTGATCTGTATCCGATTCGTTTTTAGCCCTATTAGGACATCAGGATATGATATGGTATAAATGGACTCATTTCTTCTTCCTTCCACTAGAAGGGAAATGGTACGTAAAAGCTATGCTACATGGATCCTTAGAGTTGTCCCACTCTATATATCCTAATATGTAGATATGGGTATTGATATAAGTCCTCTTGGGTACAGGCCTATAAGAAGGATTCTTAGAGTTAGGAGCAGATACTTAAACATGTATCTGCACCTAATGCTTAATTGCTTATATCCAACTCCATGCAATGCAGGATTAAGATATGTCATTGTCAATCTAATGAAGTCAAATATGATATCTTTTTCAAATTTGAAAATATCTTCTAATTTGGTAATATCTTTTTTTTTACATATATGTTGTTCTTATTTTATATAATTTTTTTAAAAAATTGATAATATTGTTTATATTATGAAATTCAGACACAGAAGTTGAACCGAGCACCTACATTAGATGAGCTCTTCAGACACACCCATCAAAAGAAAAAGGATGACAATCGGTGGGTAAATAAAAAGACAAAGACATCACATGTAAGTATTTAAAAAGCTCTACTTTAATTCATATTTATACTATTTATATGTTTAACTAATTGTATCTAATATCTTTTACAGACAAATTTTATATAAAGATGGCAAGAGGTGGAATCAAGTCAAAGCTCAACTGAGGAGGAGGATTTATAATTTTTCTCTTTTTCTATAATTGGAATGATACTTGTTTCTGATATTTTTTTCTTTTGTTATGAAACTTCGGATATGATGACACTTGTACAACTTTTTTAAACTTGTTTGTTATGAACTTGGATATGATAAACTTGCTATAAACTTTGTTGAGCTTGTTATGAGTTTGTCATGAACCCTTGGATATGTGAAACTTATGGATAATTTGTATATATATATACAGATGTATTTAAAAAAAGGCCATTTTGCGAGGGATTGTTCCTTCGGATATTTATTTAGCGAGGGATAATTTCCTCAGAAATAAAGAAAAGCTATTTAAAAAATTCAAAATATCCCTCGAAAAATCCTTCAATTTTTTTTTGGCAAAATCCCTTGAAAAAATGCCTCGAAAAATCCCTCTCAAAATTCCTCGGAAAATCCCTCGCAAAATTTTTTTTTCGCAAAATCCCTTGAAATAATCCCTAAAAAAATTCCTCTCAAAATCCCTAACAAAATCCCTCACAAAATTTTTCTCTAAAAAATCTCTCGGTAAATTGTCCTCGAAAAATCCTCAAAAATTTTCCCTCAGCAAATCCCTTGGTAAATTGCCCTTGGAATATCCCTCGAAAAATCCCTCAAAAATTTTCCCTCGTAAACTCCCTCGATAAATTACCCTCAAAAACTCGCTCGAAAAACCCCTCGGCAAATCCCTCGATAATTTGCCCTCATAAAATCCCTCGGTAAATTACCCTCGGAAAATCCTTCAAAACTTATCCCTCGGAAAATCCCTCGAAATTTTTCCCTAGGAAAATCCCTCTAAATATCCCTCAAAAAAGTTTCCTCAGAAAATCCCTCAAATTTTCCTGAAAATCCCTCAAAATATTCCTCAAAAAATCCCTGAGAAAATTCCCTCGGAAAATCCATCGGGAATTTTCAAGGGATAAATTTTGTCAAAAAATTCCTCGGAAATAAATTCCCTCGGAAAAATTCCTCAAAAATATTTTTTGAGGAGGGTTTTTTCGACGACCATTTATCTGTCGAAAATCCGTCAGAAATATAAATTTTGATGGATTTTTTTCTTTTTCCCTCGCAAAATCCCTCGCAAATGACCATTTTTCTTGTAGTACACTCTCACTTCACATGGGCATCCCCATACGCGTACATATCGCAAACTTTGTTTTCAATCTTTAAATAACTCAAATGGCATTTTAGAAACAGCTTTGGTTGGAACCCGATTCAATATGTACACACCATTTTGAGAGCTTATGTCCATTAGGACTTAGGCAATTTGGAGCTGCTAATCATACTCCTCATCATGTCCATCAATGTTTGGTTCCTTCTATTTGCTATACGATTCTGATCAGGTGAGCCAGGTAAACTGTACTAGGCAACAATTCTATGTTCTTGAAGGAACTTCGCAAATGGACCAGCATTTGTCTATCCTTTGTGTATCTCCCATAATACTCGCCTCCTCTATCGGATCTCACAATTTTGATTTGTTTTCAATATTGTGTCTCTACTTCTGCCTTGAACTTCTTAAAGAAATCTAATGTTTCGTTCTTATTATGAAGCAAGTAGAGATGCATAAATCATGAGTAGTCATCAATGAAGCAAATAAAGTATTTTGGACCATGAAAATCTATATCCGAAAAATAAATGTCCGTGTGTATGATCTTTAATAGGTCCTCTTGGCACCTTTCTTTGACTTATTTATCTGTTTGCCCTTAATGCAGTCC
Source organism: Calamus simplicifolius (assembly GCA_900491605.1). Lineage (NCBI taxonomy): Eukaryota > Viridiplantae > Streptophyta > Magnoliopsida > Arecales > Arecaceae > Calamus > Calamus simplicifolius. The sequence goes on from UESW01001354.1 coordinate 357,962, forward strand.
ACACAAATGTCAAAGTCAATGAAGTCCAAAGTAGTGAGTACTCCTTCATTCACTAACCTCTTAATTCTATCTATGAAGATATGTTCCAATGCCACAATATAGAAGAGTTATCATTTACAACATTTTTTTCATGCTAGCCCTAACATGCATCACATCATGAGTGGTATTATTTTACAAATTAATATAAGAAAGATCATAGTACAATTTTTAATAAGTTCAGATTTATAATATAAACTGGAAGAAGTATCTAAAAAGTTGAAGGAATAACCCAAAGGTACAAGTCTTGAAAGTGAAATTAAGTTCTAAAAAAAATTAGGTACATAAAAGGTCCTTTCCAAATTTAAAATAAAATCACTACTAAGAACTAAAGTGCACGTCCCAATAGCTTTCATATGTGAGCGCATCTTGTTTCCTAAAGAGATATACAACTCACTTCCTATTGGATTCCTTAGGTTTTGCATATCCTATAAAATATTACAAATATGGATTGTAGAACCAGAATCAATCCACCATATTTTATAAATAACATCAGCCATATTAGATTCATAACAGATAAGAGCTTTGATTGAAATACTGAATTGCTTATCAATGGCCTTTAGTAGCTTCCTTATATTCTCATGCTTATCGATTGAACCACGTATACCAACAGAAATTTTTGTCTTTATGAATATTACACTCAAGCGATTGGATCGCTCCCAATGTTCATAAATCGTAATCTCACTAAGAGTGCTGGTCTGAGTTACTGAAGGTGGTTTATCCTTCCTTATAGCATAATTAATATCCATTCAGTCTAAATGAAGGAGAATTCTCTCCTTCCAAACCTTATAGTTATCACCCCTCAACTCAGGTATGTCACATATTATATCATAGAAATTTACATATTGCATAACTATAAAATTAAATATACATATGCTTATTATCAAAAATTGAGGCTAATAAAATGCTTTACCAATGTAATTCATGCATTTAAAAAATAGTAAATCTACTGACATAAAACTTGACTGTGGGCTAAAGCTCTAATTTAATTAGATTCACTTAAGTTTGTTTGATAAAACTATCAAATTATGTTCATTCTTTCTAATTCCTATGGATAGATTAGAAAAATATAATTTGATATTTTATCTTAATTAATTATATAAATATAAAATAGTGAATCTATTGACATAAAACTTGCATGTGGGCTAAAGCTCTAATTCAATTAGATTCACTTAAGTCTGTATGATAAAACTATCAAATTATGTTCCTTCTTTCCAATTCCTGTGTGTAGATTAGAAAAATATAATTTGATATTTTATCCTAATTAATTATACAAATATAAAATAATGAATCTACTGACATAAAACTTGCTTATGGGCTAAAGCTCTAATTCAATTAGATTCACTTAAGTCTGTATGATAAAACTATCAAATTATGTTCCTTCTTTCTAATTCCTATTGATAAATTAGAAAAATATAATTTAATATTTTATCCTAATTAATTATACAATATAACAAAAATTCCTGTGAAATAAAATTTATTATATCCATATAATTAATTAAATTAATGTCTATTATTTATGTGATTTATTAACTTTATTATACAATTTTATAATTAAGGGTGCTGTGGCTACTTCTTAATTATTCAATTGTATTTAACACTTAGACATTATTTAAATTTTATGCTCAATTATGTCACTTAAGATGCATGCATAATCCATAAAATTTATACACATAAATTCTAAATATAATTGAACATAAATAGGCTAGGCCAACGGTCCAACCATTTAATAAACAAGCCAGCAGCCTATCATCCTCACCCAATTCCAATAGTTTAATTTAACCAAAATTTTTTTGGATCAAATGTGATGTGGCCTAGGCTGGGCGAGCGGCCTAGCCTGCCGTAGCCCAGGCTGGGCACACGGGCCAGCCGCCAGGCTGGCCCAGCTTGCCGTAGCCCAGGCTGGGCACATGGCCCAACCTGGAGGCTGGCCCAGGCTAGCGCTGGGCTAGCCAGGTCACTGAGCTAGCGCCAGCCGCTTAGCCCAGGTGTTGGGCGCTAGGCCTAGCACCTGGGCCAGCACTAGGCTTGGTGGTATTTTTTTAAAATCATGTATGGACACCACGTCTTCCGTAAGAGGCGTCTTCCATCCGTCCTCATCTCGTAAGAGGAGCAACTCATCGCGCATATCCGAAAAACGTGTAATAAAGAAGCCCATGCTTTCTCTCATGGTGTTTTGATCGTGAGACATTTGGATTTCTCTTTTATTTAAACTAATCCAAAAGGGATGAGTGAACAGATAGGTGCATGCTTCATGGAATAAATCTTACTGATGCATCTCTTAAATAAAACTAAATTAAATAAAGTAAATATTAAGAGTTTATCAGATCTAATGCCCTTTCAAATGATTCTTGATGACCTATTAACTCTCCCGGTATGCAGGTAGTTGGGTCAATGCACCAAAGTACTACCAGTAGCCTCTCTTATTGGTACGTCCCTAATATCCCTACCGTACGTCCATTGGATTAAATAATCCAGGGTACTACCAGTAGCCTCCCCTTTGGACTATCTCTAGATGAGAGAAATATAGACCAAGAATGCCTTGCCCATCTGTATTAAATAAATGAAATAATGATTGTTTCTCAAAGATTTTATCAGATACGTATATTAATGGAAACAATACCAATAATTAAAGCAGAGGTATTTTTATAGGCTCTGATACCAAATGTTAGAACAAAGTTATATATATTGATCCCTATCATATATGCGGAAATATAGGACCAATATATTTATCATAAAAAATAATGTAAAACATGATCAATACATAAATACCTTCAGCCATTGCACCATGCAAATAGGTTGACTTTTCTTCAGATTAGGATAAGGCGCTTCTATACCTTACGTCTCTCTCAGTGATGGTGTAAACTTTTGTCAAGACTAGGCGTATGGACCTCTCCGTTTTATTTAGCTTTATGTCTTATTTTTTCATCACAGAGGGCGCTTCAAACGGATATGGTTGAGGGATGCTTATCTTAATCATGGATTCAAATTTTGAATTCATGTAATCCTTCGATATCGAATATAGGACCATCTTAATCGTATCTAACCAATACGCTTAACGAAGAAAAAACCAACAGGTTTTGATCCTAGGCTAGGTTGAGACCTAGGTAATATTAGACTTTAACCCAAGATTTGGTCTAGCAAGTTTGTATGTTGAGTGCTGGGTTTAGACTTTAGAGTGGCACCATCATTAGCCAATACATGATCATTATAATATCAAATTTAAAAGGACTTGGCTTCACATGATATACCAAATAGTAATGAAACTAAAAATCAAATTATTTATTCTTAATATGTTTTTGAATTGTCTTTTTTTTTTCCTTATTTTCCTTCTCTAGTTTTAGCCAATAATATTTCAATGGCTGTGAAATTCTAGGATGCAATGCTAAGTTCAATTAGTCATTCAAAATTCAAAAGGAAGAATCAAATGCATGATCAAAAGGAGATGTAAATATCACTAAATGGCATATCAAAGTTACCTCTACCATGCCATGCAATGAAATTTAGTAGATTAATATGTTATGTTAGTATTAGTTATATGCGATGTTATATATTGATTGATTATATAGGTTAATTATTTTTATTAATATGTTATATATTGATTGTTGATTAATATAAGTTAATTAGTAACCTTCAATTATTAGGAATAGTATCATCAAAATCAGATATGTTTGTCCTTGAATATTAATACCAATATTGTTGACCAATGTTTGTTTTGAAATATATTTTTTTAGGTCACACATAATTATTTGAAAATGAATGTTGATCGCTCATGGATGTATCAGAGGGTTAAGGATATTTTCTTAATCCTGAATTTATTAATGGCGTAGAAGAATTTATTGCATTTGCATGTAGTCAACAAGAGTAGATGGATGGATCTAGAATCATATATCCATGTATATAAATTTATCAATTTTGTATACTTATTAATGATAATTTTTTTTAAATGAGCATAACTACAAATTTAAAACATTATTTTTCAAAGGATGAAGGAAGGCGCCAATCCAAGACTTGGCAGTTGTTCAAAGTGATCCACATGAGAAAAGATGGGTCTTGGGTCGACAACCACTCCCAGAGTATCAAAGTAAATCATTGAAAACATGATGTGTTTATTGATATATTTCCTTCAATATGAGTTGCATTATATTTGATATGTACTCCTTACATGCACATATGAATGAACTATTATCACAGACTACACAACCATTAGAGAAGGAAGGGTCTATGCTTGATCCTTCGTCGCAGAAGAGTAGCCACATATTCTTAGAGGCTATTGGTGTACAGTCGAAGCGATCGTAGAATTTATGGTCTCGGTGCTAAAGCTTCTGCATTTTTCCTTCGATGCAGTTCCTCTTCTTCCAGTCAGGGTGGCATCAACGATTATGAGCGGATTGAGCGTTCCATCGTGGAACGTGTGAAATCAAAGATGATGACGAAATCACAAATATGCAACAGAAATAGGAAGAGCAGTGCATTCGCTATAAGCAACAGTTAAAGGAGATGCGGCAATTGATCATGCGTATGTCGCAGTTGATGCAATTTTCTGCATCACCTCCGGTTCCCGATGACCCTCCCTTCGATTGATGTTTTGATTGATGTTATTTTGATATTATATTGTATTTACGATGTATTACTCTTTTTGTATTTGTATGGTATTGGTTTATATCATTAATATATTAATATTTGTTACTTTATTTTAATGAATTATTTAATTTTTAATATTTGTATTTGTGTGGTAATGTTTACAAACATATCTCCTATTGAAATTGAAACAGGTTAATTATTTAAGCAGGTTAATTAAAATTTATAATTTTATTTAAAAAAATTAAGATTAGTTACGCCACCTGGTGTACTAATTAGCTATGCCATTAGTGATGCTAGATTGGCGTAGCTAATTGGCTATGTCATTATCTACGCCAGAATTGGCATCGCTAATTAGCTACGCTAGACCTGGCGTCGCTAATAGAATCGCTAATTAGCTATGAATTTTTGGTGTCGTTAAAATCGTTGCTAATTAGCGACAAAAATTTTGCTAATTAGGATTAGCGACGAATTTTTGGGGTTTAGCGATGCCATTTTGACATCCCTAATTTTATAAATTCTTGTAGTGTGATAAGACTAGCCTAAGATTTATGAGTCAAACGATCAAATAAGGGGGCTAACTTTGTTCCTAGAACCTTTGAAATAATTGTAGATATAAAGAATTGAAATTGTCTTTTTAGATAGATAGGCTGCAAAACCAACATGCTAGTTGAGAATGTATATTTTATTCCTCAGTCTAGTTAAAAAGAGGAGGAATGATGATCTCTAAATTTGGCCCATAGATTTTTTTCTTTCCTATCTCATTGACTTTTCTTACTTATGTGAAATCAAGTGAGATTTGTTGAACATCCAATGAAAATATCTTAGTAAAAAAGTCTATAACGATACAAAATGACAACTAAAAAGGTTAGATAGAATTTAGTAATCAAAAGCCTTGTTTCTAGTTAAGTATCCAGGGCCTCCTCTTTGACATGCAAATGATATGGAACTAAACAAACGTCTATACATTTCCTATGTTAAGCCTTGGGATCTTCACTAGGAAAGAATCTAATCCAATCACAAATATATCAACCAGTAGTCAATCCCAAAAGCAACTACAATATCCACTAAAATCCACAAGAAGCATTGGATGTGTTGCGGCCGAATCACGTATGATGAACGTCGGGCAGGCTAGGATCACCGTGTGCGCAGAGAGGCCGCCGTCTTCCTCCGAGAGCCTGCAAAAGTCCCGGACCGGTGGTTCCGACGGGGACCCTCCGATGCCCAAGTTAGTGAGTCGTCGAACAGGGATATGATTTTGTAGAATTGTTCTAGAGGAGGTTTCAGAGAGAGTCCCCCTTGCATGGAGCATGGGTCCTCTTTTTATACCTGTTGGGGATCCCGTTTACCTCGGTCTGTTGGAACCGTCGAATCCGTCCCGTTGTGATGTTTCATCGAACGGCAAGTCGTTGGACTGTTGCTGGATAAGGGCCGCTTATAGCGGTAACTGCCTATCAGGCTAACACTTGCCCATGATTTTGGTGAGCGAGGTGCTTAGATTGCGGGGTCGGCTGTATGAAATTACATTGTGTATGTGGGAGATACTGCGGGCCGACGCTAGGGGCCGATGCCGGAGGCTGGAGCCAATGCAGGAGGCCGGAGTCAGAGTTCCAGCACAGGAGGTCGGCGCTGAGGACCGACGCTGGGGGCCGGCACTAGAGGCCGACGCTGGACGTCTGTCTTTGGTGTTAACGTGTAACTTTGATGCCGACGCTGGGTGTCGGTCTTTGGTGCTGTTGCTGGAGGCCGACGCTGGAGGCCAACACTGGAGGACGGCACTAGAGGCCGACGCTAGAAGCCGGCGCTGGAGGCCGACGCTGGAGGCCGACGCTGGAGGCCAACGCTGAAGGCCGATGCTGGAGACCGACACTGGAGGCCGATGCTGGAGGACGACGCTGGAGACCGGCACTGGAGGCCGACGCTGGCCTTGGGTTTTGTTGTCACATCATTGCTTTCGAAAACCGCACCGAAGATAATACTACCCTAGGGAAACGACCAGCCATATCAGATGCCCCCCCACCCCTGAGATGGGTGAGCGTTTACTTACCCGCGAAAGGGGTGTGAATATCCTTTAGGTGGCCGGTTTTCGCGCCATTATTTCGCCTTTGTTGGGATTAGGGAGGATTTCCCTCGGGCAGTGTTACGAAAAGGCGAGCGGTATCATTGCGATAAGGTTAACGCCCCCCTTTTCATTGGTGGTCTTTTCGAGCTTATCGTATTGGCAGGTCATCGAAACGCCTCCCAACTGAAGATGGACGCGTGGTCAGATCGGACGATCGTGGGGTGTTTCGAGATGGCGTCATGAGGACAAATAGCCCTTATCTTCCTATCTTCCCCACTTCTTCCGCCGTTGCCCCCTTTTGAGTCCGCCAGCATCTCTATCTCTCGTCCATTCTCTCCGTGCTCTGTTCTTGGCTCGAGTTTTTCCTTTCAGGTTAGTTCCCATGGCTTCCTCTCCTTCTTGCTCCATTTCTGGTTCCTGGGGGGGTTCCCACCATCCTTCCCAGACTTCCGATTCCCTGTCCAGCCAATGGTCAACCCCTTCTTCTAACCACTCACCGGAGCAACGACCAGTCAATCGTCCCCTAACCGGGATTCGTTCGGCCGACGGGCGGACCTCCGTCCGGAACCGGTCGGTGGCTGCCGATCCTTCTAGGGTTTCCAAGGAGTCCCTCGAAGGGACTGCATCCTCCATGTCTGCTCAAGACATGGCAAACTTAAGGGCCAGGTATGGCTTCCCTCAGACCTTCATCTGTTCTTCCCTACCCCTAACGACAGGGTAACCTCTTCCCGTTCCGGAAGGGTTGCTTTGTACGGAGCCTTTTTTAAGGCTGGGCTCCGGTTACCGATCCACCCTTTCATTCTTAATCTTCTAGACCGTTACTCCTTGACCCCTTCCCAACTAGTTCCCAACTCCATCCGAACCATTGTTGGTTTTTTAGTACTCTGCCACCTGCAGGGCATTGAGGCTAGTATTTCCCTATTCCGCAGCTTCTATACCCTTCGCAAACAGTCGGGTTGGTGGTCCTTTACCCCTAGGTCCAATAGGATTCTTAAACTGTGCCTTCCTTCCTCTGTTAAAGGGTGGAAGGACACGTTTTTCTTTGCGGACATCAGCGGGGTTCGTGGAAGCTGGGGGATACCCAACATCGACGCCAATAGGGACCCCTCCATCCTTCCACGAGACCGGATGGCATTTGGGCAGCTTCTGATTGCCGACATTCCTCGGTGTAATAAGCTTCTAGCCGAGGAAAATCTTCACCGTGCCGGTCTAATTCCCGCGAGGGGTGAGCATTAGTCTACTCGCCTCTCTTCTCCTCTGCTTCTCTTTCTCTTCTTTTTTTTTTTTTTTTTTTTTTTTATTTTTTTTTAACTATCCTTTGATTGTGTAGGGATGGCGCCGACGCTGCATAAGCTTAAACAGGTGGCCGCCAGGAAGAGGAAGGCTATCGGGACTGCGCCTCCTGCCGAAGGAAGGGCCGCCGCTAAAGTTCCCAGGAGGGCCGACACTGGGAGGGTTGGCGCTAGGAAGACCGATGCTGGGGAGGTCGACACCGGAGGGGCTAAAGTCGTGAAGCCCCTCCGTGCCAAGGTCTTGAAGAAGGGCGGCCCCAAAAGGGCCGACGCTGAGGAGGCCGAGGCCCAGGGGGCCAAAACAGTGGAATCCTTGCGCGTAAGCGAGGCGGCTCAAATCCAAGCCGACAAACCCATCACGGCAGACGCGGCGAAGGCCGAGGCCGGTGAGGTGGAACGGAACCCACCGGAGGGAGAATCTCCAGCTTCGGCTCCTCCAATTATATTGCTCGACTTATCTCCCGAGGGGAAGATGCCGTCTCCCATGTTCAAAGAGATGGACAAAACTTCGGCAGCAATAGTGGCGACTCCAATCGCTGCCCTGCCCCCCACGGGGGCGACAGCCGAAGTGCCTCCGCCAGCGAAAGAGCCGGAGGTGGCAGGCTCAGAGGCGGAATCAGCCTCTGTAAGGCCGACGTCCAGGGAAGAGAGGGGCGTCGATCCTTCCTTCCAGTCGCTGCTGGCGAACCACGGCCGTTGGGCTGCACGGATCATAGAGGAAGCCTCGGTGGATGAGGTGCAAGAATACCTCCGAGGTCAAGGGTGTGTTACCTTTTTCGTGAAGCCTTGGTGGCGCATCTCTGGGTGAGTTTCTGTGCCATTATTGTCCTTTTCCTTCCTTCCTTTTTCTTTCTTTAGATCTGGATATATATATATATTTTTTTTCAGGCATTGAATTCTCTTGTCACCCTTAAAAACCTCTGGACTCTGAGCGACACCGCCATTGAACAAGCGCGGGAGGAGATGGTCTCCCTCCAAGTCAAAGCAGAGAAGGCGGCAATGGCTCTAGAGGATACTCGGGCCACCTTGAAGGGTGAGATCGAGGTTGCTCAGCGTCGTGCCGCCAATGAGCTGGATAATGCTCAGGTGGCAGAGGAAAAACAAAGAGCGGCTGAGGAGAAGCTGGGGGCGGCAGAACTGGAGGTATGTGTTTTAAAGACTCAACTGAGTTCTGCCTTCGCTGAGACAAATGCGGCCAAGGAAGCCACCCGTCAATACGTAACTAAAATTGCGGATCTGGAGGCGATAGTGGCGGAGCCCAGAGGAGGGCCATCGAGGCTGAAAAGAAAGGGGCCGATGCCGTAGAAGATTATAAGAAGTCCGAAGCCTTTGATAATGATGTAGCCGAGTCAGCGGCGCTAGCTTATGACGCCGGCTTCCAAGACTGTAAAGATAAAATCCAGGAGCTTTACGACCTGGAGGATATCGAGGGGCTGAAGCCCGACGATGTCCCTGAGGATGACGCCCCGGCTCCGGATGGTCATTAATAGCTTTTGGTTTTTCTCCTTGTATTGGTTGTGCCTGACCTGAGTCGGCAATTTTGTAACCTTTACTATCAATGAATGTTTTCAATTTCTTTCACCCCTTCGATTATGATTAACTTCATTTGTTCAAACTGCTGTGAACCGCCAATTGATAGGATTATGTACAGTAGGTTACATTAAATAGGCGCGAGCCGTGACGCTGTCCTAAGTGTTGACAAGGCCAATATTCGGTGGTAACGCGGGTGTCAGTTGCTATTGCCAACGCGGGGTGCTGGTCCTTAGTGTCAACGCGTAGTTGGTCTTTGTTGCCGACGCTAAGTGCCGGTCTTTGGTGCCAACGCGTAGGTGGTCTTTGACTGCCGGAGCGGTCCGGTCTTTTGTTGCCGACGCTGGGCGCCGGTCTTTGTTGCTGACGCTGGGCGCCGGTCTTAGGTGCCAACGCGGAGTTGGTCTTTGACTGCGGAGCGGATCCGGTCTTTGTTGCCGACGCTGGGCGCCGGTCTTAGGTGCCAACGCGGAGTTGGTCTTTATTGCCGACGCTGGCGCCGGTCTTAGGTGCCAATGCGGAGTTGGTCTTTATTGCCGATGCTGGGCGCGGTTTTAGGTGCCAACGCAGAGTTAATCTGACTGCCGGAGCGGATCGGTCTTTGTTGCCGACGCTGAGCGCCGGTCTTAGGTGCCAACGCGGAGTTGGTCTTTATTGCCGACGTTGGGCGCCGGTCTTAGGTGCCAACGCGAGTTGGTCTTTGACTGCCGGAGCGGATCTGGTCTTTGTTGCCGACGCTGGGCGCCGGTCTTAGGTGCCAACGCGGAGTTGGTCTTTATTGCCGACGCTGGGCGCCGGTCTTAGGTGCCAACGCGGAGTTGGTCTTTGACTGCAGGAGCGGATCCGGTCTTTGTTGCCAACGCGGGTGCTCTTTGTTGCCGACGCTGGGTGCGGTCTTCGGTGCCAACGCGAGTTGGTCTTTATTGCCGACGCTGGGCGCCGATCTTAGGTGCCAACGCGGAGTTGGTCTTTGACTGCCGGAGCGGTTCGTCTTTTGTTGCCGACGCTGGGCGCCGGTCTTTGTTGCCGACGCTGGGTGCCGGTCTTCGATGCCAACGCGGAGTTGGTCTTTATTGCCGACGCTGGGCGCCGGTCTTAGGTGCCAACGCGGAGTTGGTCTTTGACTGCCGGAGCGGTCTGGTCTTTTGTTGCCGACGCTGGGCGGGTCTTTGTTGCCGATGCTGGGCGCCGGTCTTAGGTGTCAACGCGGAGTTGGTCTTTGACTGCCGGAGCGGATCCGGTCTTTTGTTGCCGACGCTGGGCGCCGGTCTTAGGTGCCAATGCGGAGTTGGTCTTATTGCCGACGCTGGGCACCGGTCTTAGGTGCCAATGCGGAGTTGGTCTTTATTGCCGACGCTGGGCGCCGGTTTTAGGTGCCAACGCAGAGTTGGTCTGACTGCCGGAGTGGATCCGTCTTTTGTTGCCGACGCTGGGTGCTGGTCTTCGGTGCCAATGCGAAGTTGGTCTTTATTGTCGACGCTGGGCGCCGGTCTTAGGTGCCAATGCGGAGTTGGTCTTTGACTGCCGGAGTGGATCCGGTCTTTTGTTAAACACACTCATTCGAAAATAAGAACATGTTTATTATTCATGCATCAAACAGATTCAAATTGATAACGATAGAGTTCTATTGATAGTACCGGCGTAAGTTGTCGGCATTTCCAAGTTTGAGGGAGCGGTTTCCCGTCTAGTTCTTCGACTTTATACGCCCCATGGTGGAGCACCTCCTTGACACGATATGGTCCTTCCCATTTTGGTGCTAGCTTGCCCCCTTCCGTCGGCTTTGATACTTCAGCTCTTCGTAGGACAAGGTCTCCTGGCCGGAATGTCTTGGGTCGTACCCGAGAGTTGTAGTGTTTGGCCACTCGCTGACGGAACGCTGCCATACGAAGTTGCGCTTGATCTCGCAATTCTTCCACCAAATCCAGATCAGCCCTCAGCTGGTTTGAGTTGCTTTCTTCGTGGTATAATTCCGTCCGGGGACTAGGAGCTCCTATTTCCACGGGGATGACCGCCTCGGTCCCAAAGACCAAGCTGAAAGGGGTTTCCCCTGTGGGTGCTCGCGGTGTCGTGTGGTAGGCCCACAGCACACTAGAAAGTTCTTCCACCCAGCGCCCTTTACAACTATCTAGCCGAGCCCTGAGCCCTTGGAGGATGATGCGATTGGTCACCTCGGCTGCGCCGTTGGTTTGGGGATGCCCTACTGAGGTGAATCGGTGACGGATGCCCAGCCCTCGCAAAATTCCCGGAAGGCCGTGTTATCAAACTGTCGCCGTTGTCTGTAACTAGGGTGTGCGGTAACCCGAACCGGCACACCACGGATTTTCAAAAGAAAGCCCTTACTTTGGCTTCGTGATCTTAGCGAGAGCTTCCGCCTCGATCCATTTAGTAAAATGATCAACGGCCACAACTAGGAACTTACGTTGTCCGGAGGCAGGAGGGAAAGGTCCCAGGATTCCATGCCCCACTGTGCGAAGGGCCACGGTGCAGCTAGAGGGGTCAGCTGGGATGCCGGTTGATGTTGGACGTTGGCATGACGCTGGCAGCTGTCACATCTTTTAACGAGCTCAGATGCGTCCTCTTTCATTGTCAACCAATAATACCCCTGACGTAGAGCTTTATATGCAAGGGCCCTGCCCCCCAGATGGCTTCCGCATATCCCCTCGTGTATCTCTCGCAAAATATAGTTGGCATCGGTGGGCCCGACACACTGAGGATAGGGTATGAGAATGACCTTCGGTAGAGCTTTCCCTCCATAAGAAAGAACTTTGGGGCTCGTCTTTTAAGTTTCCTAGCTTCAGCAGGGTCTTCTGGGAGGATGCCCTCAGTAAAGTATTGAACGTAGGCATCCATCCAGGAGGGCTCCTGCTCCACTGGCAAGTTTCTCTTGGTACATCAATGCTTGGGGCTTCTAAGTGCTCCACATAAGCCTTTCCCAACATCCCATCAGCTGAGGCGGCGAGATGGGATAGGGCGTCGGCTCTAGCATTCTCTTGTCGAGGAATGTAGCTGACGCTGAAGTGAGTGAATGGGGAAACCATTGAGTGCACCGCGTCTAAGTAGCGGGCCATGATGGGATCCTTTGCCTCGTACTCCTTTGTAATCTGGCCGGCAACCAGTTGGGAGTCGGTAAAAGCTCTAAGGCGTTTCACCCCAAGCTCTCGAGCCAATCTTACTCCGGATAACAAAGCCTCATATTCCGCCTGATTATTAGTGGCTGGAAAGAGGAAGCGAAGTGCACACTCAGTCACCACCCCATCCGAGTTGGCCAAGATGAGGCCTGCTCCGCTCCCTTGAGAGTTCGATGCCCCATCCACGTGAAGGACCCACTCATCATCACTGGTTCCAAGGGGTTGAGTGGCCGCCGGAAGTTCTTTAGGTGACTCTGTTCCCCAAGTACATTCGACCAAAAAATCTGCCAAGACTTGGGACTTCATGGCCGAACGAGGGCGGAAAGACAGATCAAACTCCCCCAGCTTGAGGGCCCACCTGGCCAGCCGGCCGGAAGTATCCGGACGAGCTAGAACTGTCTTTAGAGGCTGGTCAGTGACCACCGCGATCGGGTGGCTTGGAAGTACGGCCGCAGACGCTGGGCAGACACGATTAATGCAAAGATGATTTTTTCCATGTTTGAGTATCGAGTCTCTGCGTCATGAAGCACTTTACTTGTATAGTATACTGGCCTTTGTGTGCCATCAATGTCCACACGGGCCAGCACAGAGCTGACAGCTTCAGGAGAGGCCGCGAGGTACAGAAGGAGTTTTTCTCTACCCGTCGGCTTGGCTAGCAGCGGCGGGGTAGATAAGAATTCCTTTAACCCTTCGAACGCCTCCTGGCATTCTTTCGTCCACTCGAACTTATTGATTCTGCAAAGCGCCTTGAAGAAAGGCAAGCACCTTTCAGCGGACTTGGATAGGAAGCGGCTTAGGGCGGCTATTCTTCCTGTCAGGCGTTGTACTTCCTTCTTGTTGGCAGGAGGCCTCATGTCCAAGATGGCTTGGACTTTGTCCGGGTTTGCTTCAATCCCTCTCGGGTTACCATGAAACCCAAAAACTTCCAGCTGTTACCCCAAATGCGCACTTGCGAGGGTTCAGCTTCATCTGGTACCGACGAAGGCTGTCAAAAGTTTCTGCCAGGTCCGCGATGTGGTCGCTGGCATGAACGCTTTTCGTCAGCATGTCATCCACATATACTTCCATATTACGCCCTATCTGTCCTTCAAAGACCTTGTTCATCAGCCTCTGGTAAGTGGCCCCCGCATTCTTTAACCCGAAAGGCATCACCTTGTAGCAATATAGACCCTTTTCAGTTATGAAGGAGGTAGCTTCTTCATCCGCCGGATTCATCCGGATCTGGTTGTATCCGGAGAAAGCATCCATGAAGCTAAGGACTTCATGGCCGGATGTTGCGTCCACCAATTGATCGATTCGAGGTAGGGGAAAGCTATCTTTGGGGCATGCCTTGTTAAGGTCGGTGAAATCTACACACATTCTCCAGCTTCCTTTGGCCTTGCGACTAGCACCACATTAGCTAACCATTCAGGATAGTGGACCTCCCGAATATGGCCCGCAGCCATTAACTTGCGGATCTCCTCGTCGATAGCTTTCTGTCTGTCTGGGGCAAAGTTTCTCTTTTTCTGTCGGACCGGCCGACACTCTGGCTTGAGGTTAAGCCGATGGGTGATTACTTCTTCAGGGATGCCCGGCATGTCGGAGGATGACCATGCGAAGACGTCGGTGTTGGCACGCAGGAAAGTAAGGAGTTGATGGCGTGCATCTTCTGGAGCGATGCCCCTAGCTGAACAGTCCTTGCCGGGTCATCACCCATGGGGAGGGTTAGAAGGTGCTCTGCGGCTCTCCCCTTCTTCCCAACTCCCTAGGATCGAGCGACTCAGAGGCTGTTGCTGACTCTGCGTTCAGCGGGCTGGGCGACAGATGGTAGCAAGGCGGAAGTGGGCTTTGCTCCCCTTTCATTTCTCCGATCCCTTCATTGGTGGGAAACCTTACCAATAATCTCTTAGTGGAGATCACGGCATCTAGCAGATTCAGCCCCGGTCTTCCCAAGATGGCGTTATAAGCCAGCGGGACCCGGACCACCAAGAAGTTTATGACCACGGTGCTCTGACATGGAGGAGTTCCAGCCGTGACCGGGAGAGCAATTTCGCCTTCGACGCTCACTGAGTCTCCCGTGAAGCCCATTAGCGGTGTGGCAACGGGTCGGAGTAAAGACCTTGATAAGTTCATCCGAACAAAAGCCTCGTAACTCAAGACATCCACAGAGCTCCCACTATCAATTAGAATTCTTTTTACAGGGTGTTTAGCTATAGTCATGGACACCACGACGCTGTCGTCATGTTTATTAACTACCCCATCTAGATCCTTTCCGAAGAAAGGTATTACAGAGTCTATTCCCTCTCGCGGCCTCTTCGAACCACCATCCGTTCCCCAAGAGATCATAGCTATGGTCTTTTCAGTTGGGGTATTATCCACGCCAGCCGGGCGACCTGGGGGCACCGTGGGGCCCGTCGCGGGGAGATTCCCCCTTCGAACAAACTTGCCCAGGTGGCCTTGCTGAACCAGCTCCTCGATGGCCTTTTTTAGATGGCGGCAGTCTTCGGTGTCGTGGCCGTAGTCCCGGTGGTACCGGCAGTAAAACTCCTTGTTGCGGGGGCCCCCGGACTTCAAGGGAGCCGGACGCTTGAAATATGGTTCCTCCTCGATCTCCAGTAGGATGTGAGAGATGGGAGCCATGAGGGGAGTGAACTGCTCTTTAGGAACAGCGCCTGTGGCCGGTGATCTGAGCGTCGTGGAGGCTCGGGCTTCCGAGGTTGTGCACCAGCGGTCAGAAGGCGGCGGTTTATTACCGGGGTTCTTGTCAACTTCTCTCCTGGAAGAATCTGCTTCGTCAGCACGGATGTACTTCTGTGCCTGGCTCAGAAGCTCGGCGTAGGAGCGCGGAGGCTTCTTATCCGGGAGTAAGCGAATCTGGACGGGCGAAGTCCTCTCTTCAGGGCCAAGGTGGCGACGGAGTCTTCCAGGTTGTACACCTCTAGCGCTGCTTCCTTAAATCGAGCGACGAAATCCTTTAAGGTCTCGCCACTCTTCTGCTGGACAGCAAAGAGGCTATCGGCAACTCGTGGGATCTTTCGACAGCATCAAAATGAGCCAGGAAGGATCGCTCAAGTTGCCGAAACGAGTTGATGCTGCGTGGGGGCAGACGGGAGTACCACGCGCGTGCCGCCTTACGGAGCGTGGCCGGGAAGGCGACGCATAACAAGGAGTCCGTCGCTCCCTGGACCTGCATGAGGACTTTGTAGCTTTCCAGATGGTTCAGGGGGTCCGTCATTCCGTCATATGGATCCAATTGAGGGAGACGGAACCGGGGGGGACCGATTCCTCCATGATATGGCGAGAAAGGGGCGACGCTCATACTCCGCCGCGTAAGGATCGGCGATCCGACGGCTGAGCTCCTCCAACCGCCGATGGTACTCGTCAAGCCTTTGTTCGGCCCGACGGGTGGTTTTCCGGGGAGTGTTACCTCGGGATGAATCAGAAGAAGAAGATCGCCGGCACAAAGAACGTGCCCGCTTGGACTCCTTTCTTCCGGTCGGTGGTGGGAACGACCGGAGACGGGAGGGAGACCGTCGTCGCGTCGAGGTCCCTTGGCGATGAGGTTCGGGGGGTGAGCGGTGGGAGACCTCAGGCGGGGTCCCCCTTGGTGAGACTGGACTGTTCCTCGCACCCCCTCGTCCAGCACAGGGGGTTGAGTTACAGCAGCCAAATAATGCTCTTGCAGCCCCCGGACCATCGTCGTCAGATCCTGGACCTGGTGGGCTAGGACATCAAGCCGGTCGGGTTGGCTTGTAGGTGCAAGGGGCGGAACATAGAGATTGGCCTCCGAATGCTCAGCTAGTGGGATGCGCCCGGCTGCCTAGCTGGAGGAGGCCTCTTGTGCTCGCGTAGTCACCATTGCTTCCTTTGCAAAATCGAAGGGGTTCCAGGGAGAATTTTTGACCTGGTCTCCCCCCCTTCCTGGCGCGCCAATCTGTTGCGGCCGAATCACGTATGATGAACGTCGGGCAGGCTAGGATCACCATGTGCGCAGAGAGGCCGCCGTCTTCCTCCGGGAGCCTGCAAAAAGTCCCGGACCGGTGGTTCCGGCGGGGACCCTCCGACGCCCAAGTTAGTGAGTCGTCGAACAGGGATATGATTTTTGTAGAATTGTTCTAGAGGAGGTTTCAGAGAGAGTCCCCTTGCATGGAGCATGGGTCCTCTTTTTATACCTGTTGGGGATCCCGTTTACCTCGGTCTGTTGGAACCGTCGAATCCGTCCCGTTGTGATGTTTCATCGAACGGCAAGTCGTTGGACTGTTGCTGGATAAGGGCCGCTTATAGCGGTAACTGCCTATCAGGCTAACACTTGCCCGTGATTTTGGTGAGCGAGGTGCTTAGATTGCGGGGTCGGCTGTATGAAATTACATTGTGTATGTGGGAGATACTGCGGGCCGACGCTAGGGGCCGATGCCGGAGGCTGGAGCCAATGCAGGAGGCCAGAGTCAGAGTTCCAGCAAGGAGGTCGGCGCTGAGGACCGACGCTGGGGGCCGGCACTAGAGGCCGACGCTGGACGTCTGTCTTTGGTGTTAACGTGTAACTTTGATGCCGACGCTGGGTGCCGGTCTTTGGTGCTGTTGCTGGAGGCCGACGCTGGAGGCTAACACTGGAGGACGGCACTGGAGGCCGACGCTGGAAGCCGGCGCTGGAGGCCGACGCTGGAGGCCGACGTTGGAGGCCGATGCTGGAGGCCGATGCTGGAGGCCGACGCTGGAGACCGGCACTGGAGGCCGACGCTGGCCTTGGGTTTTGTTGTCACATCATTGCTTTCGAAAACCGCGCCGAAAATAATACTACCCCGGGAAAACGGCCAACCGTATCAGGATGGATCCGTTCCCCAATCCATTTGTAATGATCAACGGCTGCACCAAAAGGCTATTGAAAAGTTACTGTTTCGGATCCTTTAATTTGTTGAAATACCCAAGATTATAAGGTCCAAAAATCAGGTAGGAGAAGTTCAGGGATAGAACGGTTTAGAATAAATACAGTTCCCTATGCCTCCCCATCCACCTCTATGTGCAACCAGGTTGTTCAGGACAAATTATAGTCAGAACAAATAAATGTTCAAAGCAAAATCAAATAAACAGAACATTTGTGATCCAAACTCCAACATTCTTTTCCAAGCATGGAGAAGGGGAGGAAGGTCTCAATCTCAGAGAGCAGGTGTTGCCCCATTCCACAATGGTCAGACTTCCCCAAGGCCATTATCACAATCTCAGTAGCATAACTGATTACTTTACAGATTTCCTCACTTTCAGCTGCACCATGTGGAGGTCGTCTGTCACAAAGTCCTCTGACCAGAGTTGGTGGCATCTGTTCCATCCTTGCTTATGCGTTACTAAAGTGATGTTAGGGAGCCTTTTGGTTCTACAGAACCAAATCACGTTGGGAAGTAAATATGATTATCTACAAGTGCAATCCTACGTGTCATCCTACTTGGCAACGTCAACAGATCTGCTAGTCAAAGGTCCAAGCCGATTGTTATGATAGGAGAAAAAGTGCCATGTTCTGGGATTATCACAGTAGCTGAAAAGTTTTATTTTTAGATTAAGATTTGTATCGAATCAACAGTTTTTTCAGATGAAGAGTTGCATGGAAACACTTGGTAAATGAAGAATGGTAGTAGCTAGGCTAGAGTCTCCAAATCTTTGTAGCCCATAAATAGTGGTGTACTCGAATCCGTTAGTCCAAGTTCAGTCGAAGAAATAAATCCACTTATCTCTCTTGCCTTCCTCATCCTGCAGCTCTTCTACTTAAGTACTTAGGATCAAATTTAATCCAAAAAAATTGTCGCCAGATTAAGCTGCTCGTAACCACAGCCCTTCTTCTTTTTCCAAGTGTAAACTATGGCGAAGTGACCTTTCGATCCAGCAGAAATAAAACCACCCGACTATAGATCCCCTGTACAAACCTGTAATCCTTTACGGCTTTCTGTACAGAGCAAAGAAGGGCCAAAAAGGAAAAAGGACACAGAAATAAAATTTGTTTTCCTCTTTTTTTTTCATTCTTTTTCAATGACTTCTATAAAGTTTAATGAGGTGTTTTGGCGTACGACAGGTATGCGATCAATGACCCTTCATTTCACAATGATAGTATGAGTTTTCATCAAATTTTAACTTAAGTCCCCTTTGCCTTTCTTAAATTTCTTCTTATTTTCTCCCACTTCAGATGGTGAGAAGAGTTTTAACATGACCATCACGATAACCAAAACGTCTTTGACCATGTCCATGTCCCCGGTCACGTCCACGACCATGCCTTTGTTTATAAAATTGATATGTAATCACATTCACTTCAAGGAATGGTACAGAGCCAGTTGGATGGGCTTCATGGTTTTTCATCAAAAGTTTATTATTTTGTTCAGCCAAAGAATGCAGAAAATTAGTTCAAAATGTTTTCTAAAACTCTTTTCATGATATTGCTGTTGTAGGAGCAAATTAGAAGCATAAAAAGTTAAAAATGTTTTTTTCTATGTTCTCCTTAGGATCCTTAGTCGCAAGGGTACCTTCATTTTTTTCCTCAAACTTAGGTTCATCTTGGCCCATGACCTCCTCTACAGAATGCCCCTCCTTCCCCTTGTCCTCTTCTTTACTTGCATTGCTCTCCTTTCTAAGCAATGAATTGAGGAGGTTCTCAGCTATGGTAAGGCTCTGGGTAACATCTTTGAGTTGATTCTTCATATGTTTGAGTTCATTTTTCAACTCGGCATAGCTTGCATAGCTATCTGTTGGTTCCAGGGATGCTACTGTCTCTGGAGTGAGAAGTCATCACTCTTGTGACATTGGTACAGTAGCTCCCTCCAACTACAAGTCAAGATCAATAATAATTAAATTAAATTAATAATAATAATTTATTATTTAAAATATTTATGATATAATAGATTATCTTACCAACTTATGGGGCTGCATGTTGGGAACCTAAACAGTCTACAACTTTAACTGGCTGTCATATTACTTCAACGGCCTAGGCAGCTTATTAGGGTATGCTGGGGCTCTTATTAGATATGCTCAAGAAACCACACCTGTACATAATAATTTTATAGTTTAAAAATATGAAAGATTTAAAATAAAGACAATTACACTCTTTCTATATATGAATGGTCCTTACCACCAGCGTAGCTGAACATCCAAATAGGGTAGGTTGCCTCCTAACCTTGTCATCTCTCTTTGCTTGGACTAGGTCCTCAGATATCAAGCAAGCAGCAACCTTTGGGAGACCCAAAACAGTCAACTCCTTGATTGCGGAAGCCCAGTTGATTTCTCTCAATTGAGTTAAATCATCCGAGTACGGAATGAGATATTTTAAACATGTTTGATTAGATTTTAGAGCCAAAAATATTAAAACATGTAGATGATTAAAAGTCTAATGGTGTTCTCAACATCCTCCTATATCTTAGATGATTGGAGTCGATTTATCAACTCCTCCAGCTTCTTATAGTGAAGATCTAATGCCTAGCCAAATCTCCGAAATAACCTTCTCTTATTCTTTGGTCCGACGTGTTGATATCTTTTTCATGGGATAAAAGACCCAAAATTAATGCCACTTCTTCGACATTGAATGTGACTACCTTGCCAAAAAAAAATAAAACTCATCACCTTCCTTGTGACATCTTATTATATCTGCAAGCAGTCAACCATCGACTAAAAATGACTGCATATCGATGAAGGCACCAAATAGGGTCTTTCGGATTATTTCTAAATGAAGTCTAGAAAAACCCATCTTTCACATGTTCTGAATGTACACTACTAGCTTGCAACAATTTTTAAATAATTGTGAAGCCTTCATGCTAGGCAGTGGAATAATTGCAAAGTCACTTGAAACATAGGAAAAAAATATCGGATTATGAAAAAAATATGCGCATGGTGTCATAATATGAGTTAGGGTGTCATGAAACTGTTTCGGGCTTAAATATGTGCAGGATGTTATATATTTGAGCAAGGTTGTCATAATATATGAACTAAGGTGTCATGGAACTGTTTACCTGTTTCTGGTTCTGCAGCTTCTTTAGGATGGCACTTAAAGGGATGTCATCCTTTTCTGAATAAAGAATAATTGCTCTACTTCCTTTTGTCATTACCTTCTTGCAATGCTTTTGAGTTTGCGGTCTTCATTGACACACGAAACCACTTTTCTTCATGGAGGGAAAAGAAAAAATAATAGAGGAACTTTGGGACACTAGCGACTACTCAACCACTAAAGGAAGAGAAAAAAGCGTAGGCAAAATAATGAAAGAAATTCTTGGGTGCAAAGGTTATTTATTCCGCCTTCAAAGGAAGAAGAAACAGCACCCATGCGCCTTCAAAAGAAGAAGAACCGACTTATAAAAATTCAAAATTGTCCTTTCCAGAAGATAGGAGGGCAAAAATGTTCTTTTTTATGTGTGAAGATACGGAAGAAGTGGTGGGATCATTGATTACGAATTCGCAAGGGATACACTATCCTGTTTTGTTGCATTAAGCCATATAGAATTTATATAGACTAATAAGAATGGGCGGTGTAGCCTATCTAAAATTTGCTACATGGAAAAGATTTTGTACACCGCCCCCGGTGCAGCAAGTCTTACGTGGACTGCACCGCTCCTTCCTATTGGTCCACATGGATCCCATGTGGCCTGACATGATGGGACAGAATAGCAGGGAGATAATGTTACTTTTTAATTGTACATCCATTAAAAGTCGTTCAACCTTTCATAATTGGTGTGAAGACAAAATGCCCTTTCCCTCCAGCCTACTTCAACCCGCCATCTTATTTGGATTTTGCTGATAAAAAATCGTAAGGTTCTGGCCTGAAGAAGAGTATCCGAAGGAGTGGCAAAGCTCTGCCAGACGACATCCTTGCGCGCATTCAAGAGAACAAGATTCTCATCGTCGCGGAGACTGGCTGAAGCGACGGAGGAGTTGTGAGTGTTGCTGCTCCAGACCTCAGCTCCCTTCGAAGAGTCGAAGAGAACGAGACCTTCGGCCTCATTGAGTTGAAGAAACGAATTATATCTGACAAAAACATGAGCGCCGGCAACCCATACAGGTGCCTGCTCGGAGGACGGGATCGATCTCGAGTTGAAGCGAATGCCGACTTCATACTGGTTAGGTTCGTCAGGGCGGCTAAGGAACTCCAATGCAAAGTTCCCATCGGTTCAAAACCTTAAGACAAAGCATCAGTTCAAACCCACGACACCCTAGTTGGAAACCCACGACACCCTAATTCATAACCCACGACACCCTAGTTCAAAACCTTAAGACAAAGCATCAGTTTAAACCCACGACACCCTAGTTCAAAACTTTAAGACAAAGCATCAGTTTAAACCCACGACACCCTAGTTGGAAACCCACGACACCCTAGTTCATAACCCACGACACCCTAGTTCAAAACCTTAAGACAAAGCATCAGTTCAAACCCACGACACCCTAGTTGGAAACCCACGACACCCTAGTTCAAAACCTTAAGACAAAGCATCAGTTCAAACCCACGACATCCTAGTTCATAACCCACGACACCCTAGTTCAAAACCTTAAGACAAAGCATAAGTTTAAACCCATGACACCCCCTAATTCAAGACCCATGACACCCAAGTTCAAGACCCATGACACCCCAGTTCAAGACCCACGATACCTCCAGTTAAAGACCCATGACACCCTAGTTTAAAACCCACGACATCCTATTTCAAGACCCACAACACCCCCAGTTAAAGACTCATGACACCCTAGTTCAAAACCCACGATACCCCAGTTCAAAACCCACGACACCCCAGTTCAAGATCCATGACACCCCTAGTTTAAGACCCACGACACCCATCAATTAATACTAGCAGCGGCTAATTAGAACTAAAAACTCATTTAAAGCTTCTCTCTCTTTCGATCATCCGAACCTTCGTATTTTTTCTTCCTAAACCCCTCCCCTTTCGGTTTCCAATTCTGCCACCCGTCTTTCTTTATTGATTTCCATTTCTTCCGGCAACGCAAAGGCTTCGGGACCTCCGATCTCTCCTCTGTGGTCGGCCCCACCAACGTTTGGAATCTCCGAACTCCTTCGTATTCTTCACGGCTTCTGGAAGAGACGTAGAACGTCGTCTATTTATTTGCCAGTTTCCAATAGTTATGGGGATATAAATGTCTGGTAGAGTAACAGAATATCTCTGCTTCTCAGGAAGCTCTCCGCTTAGAATTAGCCGGAATTTGAACCCCTAGAAGGTAAAGATTGAATCTTTCCGCTGTTTTTGATCTAAAGATGCGATCTTGGATTTGTTTGGATTGAAGTGGAGTCGCTTTTTTCGGGAATTCGAACTCCGGGAAGGTAAAGATGAAATCTTGGATATTTTATGAGGGAACTGAAGCTGATATCCCTCGAATATCTTCAAATATTCGATGCGGAATTGGTGTTGGATTGTGCGGAAACCTTGGAATTGAAGTTTTCAGAAGTTAAAAAAATATCCTTTGCCGCCTTTTTTTAATCTGGTTAAGATGCAAGCTAGGGTTTTTCCTTCGGATGATGGCAAGGTTTTGAAAAAAAAAAAATCCTAAACGGAGGAGGCCAATAATGGGCCTTCAACGCCAAGCCCATCAACTAACCCAGACTACTCCATGCGTCCAGTCCACTTCCGTACTTTGGGACCACAAACCCTAGGAGGGTCGAAGGAGCGGCAAGCCGCCTTACCAAACTCTGGCTTCTCGCCGTCTCCCCATCTGAATTTTAGCAGATCGCTCTATTGATCTCGCGATAATGTCCATCGTAGAGGCCCTCTGCTGCGCTGTCGGCCTGGCGTTCCTCTTCACCGCGGTTGTCCTCTTCTTCCTTCTTTTCTACGGTTTTGATTGCTGCCTGTCTTCTAAAGCTAGGGTTTTTGATCGATGAACAGATGGTGATGTGCTCCGCTTTGCTGGGCGTCATGGCTCTGAAGATCTACTTGTACTGTGTTCGGCTTTTTGCCAAGCTGCTCGAGAAGAGGAGATTCGATGGTCCGTTCGAATCCCGTTACTTCCCTTCTCTGCGCATTCTATTCATATTTTGTTGGTTTAATGTAGGTGGAGGCGGCGCTCCTGTTGCAGTCTCGGCGCCGGCTGGTGGGGCCGGCGTTGCGGCTGCCCCTGCTGCGGCGCCAGCAGCTGAGGAAAAGAAGGTAAATTTCTATTTAAATATAAAACTTTCATCTTTATGCATGATGAGATGAAGGTTTTTTGATTTTGGATGTACTGAGGATGTTAATTCTTCTTGGTTTCTGTTCTTGATGCAGGAGGAGCCGAAGGAAGGGGTGATGAGGAATTGAGAGTCAGCTTATTAGTTTAGAGAGCTTCGGTTTCTTCTTTTCTTTCAATTTGAAAATAGAAAATTTTTATTTTATTCGTAAAAGTGGTTATTTTTTGGATTTTTGATATTAGGTTGGATACATCTGAAGATATCATTTTACATTTGTCCAGTGGAATATTGAAGTTAAGTTTGTAGTGTTATGGAGAATAATGATCAAGAATCCATGGTTGGTTCACAGATAATTTTTCACTATGTAAATTTTCCATAAAACATGTTGGTAATGGTTATGTTTTCTAATTGATGAAGTAGTCTTCACTTAAAATGGTCCCTCTTACTTGGATTGGCAATACTAAATTATACTGATGGAGGGTCATGACTGTTATTCTTAATATCTTTTGTTGGTTTCGATATAATCTATTATGGATGCTTCTATTTATGCGTAGTATTATCAGATGTGTCCAATTGTTCTCTTAGTTTATGAATGCATATTATTTATTTGTCTACTGCTTTTCTAATTTGTTTGCTAGATTATGTCTCTTCTTGTCCGTGACGTAACATGTATTAAATAGTGTGCATATATCATGACTATCCATTATCTGTAGCAATATCTGAGACACATTGACCGTTCTTAGCATTGTGCACATAAAAGTAAAGGATTAGAATGCCAAAGATGCTTGCTGTCCTTTGTGGAAAACTAAATTTATCCTCTTGCTTAATTTTGGAATTTTGAGAGGTTATTGTTTATTTAATACACATTGAGTAGATATCGCATTATCACTTTCATCCATATTCATTGTCAAACTTTGTTTTACATGCAACTTACTTTCATATTTAAACCCTGTGGTCTTTGATGTCTTGGGCTATGATTTCTATGAACTTGAACTGAAGAGAGTGCTTGAGCACCAGGGATCATTGTTCAATTTTTTCTAGTTAACTGCTGTTTGTGTTTAGGAATTGTGTGTCTTGATTATAAAATCATTAATAACGTGTGCACAAAATAAACAGAAATATTTTAGGGCTTCATTGTTTTGGTTGCTCTCAACCAAGAACTCTTCCAGTGCAATTATATGAACCAAAATGAAGAGATTGTCCATCCACATATGAAGGGTGGTAGACATGCATTGGAGACTTGAAGATCAATAGCACCACAATAAGTAGGATAATGTGTTATAAATCAAATCTAAAGGGCAGAAGATATGGCCCATCCACAAACAAAATATTTTGTTTTAATGGGCATGCAAGGGGTGAATGGTGAATTTTTGAAGAAGGGTTTGTTGCAAGTAAAATCTAGGAATGGTAATAACAGGGGATAAAGTTGTGGAATGGTAAATATTTGAATCAGCTCTTGGATGGATAATGCTTAAATTGTGTTTCTAAAGAGAAGACTCGATGCTTGTGGGTCTAAGGTGTAGACATTTGTTTGGTTTGGTTGGCTTTGCTTGAATTGATTTTTTTCCTTTGGATGTGCTATGCTGTCACCCGTTGATGGTTTATGTTGTTGTTGGGTCCTTGTTGCTAATATCATTTTCCTATATGATTAACCGATCATTTTTTTGGTATCGTCCATGTTCCTTGTTGAATGCCATTGATTTCAATTTTGAGCTCTTCTATGTTGTTTGGTTTTTAGGAGCCTTTAAAAATTCTATTTCAGAGCCCATATTGATATAGATAATAAATAAAATAGTTAGTAAATGATACAGGTAGAAAATAAAAAGCCCCATAGCCTAGGTGGCCCTCAGAGTCCTGGGCGGCCCCCAGAGTCTGGGCGGCCCCCGGTCCTGGGCGGCTCCCAGTCTCAGGCGGCCCCCATAGCCTAGGCAGCCCCTGGTTCTGGACGGCCCCTAGTCCTGGACGGCCCCCAGAGTCTGGACGATCCCTAGTCCTGGACGGCCATCAGAGTCTGGACGGCCCCCAGTCCTGGGCGGCCCCCAGGGTCTGGACGGCCCCCCAGCCCTAGGCAGCCCCCAGAGTCTGGACGGCCCCCCAGCCCTGGACGGCTCCCAGAGTCTGGCCGGCCCCTAGTCCTGGACGGCCCCCAGGGTCTGGCCGGCCCCCGGTCCTGGGCGGCCCCCAGACTTTGGACGGCCCCCAGTCCTAGGCGGCCCCCAGACTCTGGGCGGCCCCCAGTCTTGGGCGGCCTCCCAAGATCTGGACGGCCCCTATCCTGGCGGCCTCCCAGATCTGGACGGCCCCCAGTCCTAGGCGCCCCCAGAGTCTGGGCGGCCCCCAGTCCTAGCGGCCTCCTGGTCCTAGATGGCCCCTAGACCTAGACGACCCCCAATTTGAGAATGATTCTCATATCAGAACCACTAAACATAATAAACCGTCATATTCGGAACAGAAATCGAGGATCATTAAGCATCATAACGCTTTAAATGATTCGAATAAGACAAACACTGAAACACCGCCGTTTATCTAGAAAAAGAGATACTGAACTCCTATTTTAGAGCCAGATACCTTTTCTCTGACTCTGACATCCCCACTAACCCTGACATTCCCTTGGGATAACCAAGGTCATCATGAAAATCCTTATCTTCATGAGCAAGTTTCTTAATACCTTTATTATTAATTATCAATGAATGACCACGTAGCGGAAGCGAATATAGGACGAATGTTTATCCTACACGTGGACCTCTTGAACTAAAAGAAAAAGAAAAAGAAAACAAAAAAAAGGGGATAAGAGGTAGGAGGGAGAGGGGTAGGGGACTTTTCTTCCTTCAGAAAGAGATCTCATAACAAGAAAGAAATCTGGTGATCCAGCATCAACAGATTGGCGCGCCAGGAAGGGGACCATCGTCGGAGCAGTGAGAAATACCTGTTCTACGGTTCCGCGAACATGAGCTCTAGATCTCTGGAAGAAGATCCCTCTGATTGGTCTGGGGGGCATCTCTCGCCTCCCAACCATGATCTCAAAACTCTTGGCCCTTCTGAGCCGGTGAAATCAAACCCTCCGGTTCCTTCCTCGCCGCTGCCGGCTTCCGGCTATTCCTCAAGATCCACTGCTGATCCTCACCCAACAAGTCCAAACTCTCGTTGGGATGGTTCAACAGATGCAAGAGCAGCACTCTAGGAGCCCAGCAACGGCCGAGCCACCTCTGTTGCCTAGGTCGGCTACTCCTGTCAGCCGACAATCAGCTCGAGGGAGATCCCCTCCGACAAAGCCTCTCCGCCCTTATTCCTCCGGAAGGCGGCGCTCTCAAAGCTCCCACGATGGTTCGCGCTCTTTGTCCCATTCCCCTAGCAGCCCACCTGCCGGGCGACGACGGGGGAAGGAACCTTATATAGAGCACCGCCGGTGGCGTCGTCAGTCTCCTTCCAGTTCCCCTGAACCAGCCGGAGGACGTATGACTGATAGAATGGAAAAGCGTCTTGAAGAGCAAGATCGCAGGCTGGAGAACTCAGTCAAAGGATCAATAATCAGCCGGGGTCGGATTACGACACCCGCCCCCCTCTTACTCGACGGGTTATGGAAGAACCCATTCCAAGGAGATTCCGATTTCCTCAATTGGACCCCTATGACGGTACCACTGATCCCCTAGATCATCTGGAGAGCTATAAAGCTATCATGCAGGTCCAAGGAGCGACGGATGCCCTCTTGTGCGTTGCCTTCCCGGCCACCCTCCGTAAGGCGGCCCGTGTTTGGTATTCTCGTCTGCCCTCACGCAGTGTTGACTCTTTTCGGCAACTGGAGAGATCTTTTCTGGCTCATTTCGACGCTTGTCGAAAAATTCCTCGAGTGGCAGACAGCTTATTCTCCGTGCAGCAGCAAGAAGGAGAATCTTTGAAAGACTTTATAACCCGTTTCAAGGTGGCGGCCCTAGAAGTCTATCATCTTGAAGATGCTGTAGCCACTCTGGCTCTAAAACGGGGGCTCCGACCCTCCGTTTTACTTATTCTTGGACAAAAGACCTCCTTCTTCTTATGCTGATCTCCTGAGCCGTGCGCAGAAGTACATCCGCGCCGACGAAGCTGATTCATCCAGGAGAGGTGCGCAAGGGAGAACTAGCAAAAGACCCGCTCGCCCAGAGTTGAACGGACCTCCTTCCAAGAAGCCGAACCCTTGCGCCGACCAATTGACCGCCGCAAGAGCCAGACTCCCAGAGAGGACCATCTTACACCCCTCTTAGCACCCGGGCTCACATCCTCATGGAAATTGAAAACGAGCCTTATTTACGGCGTCCGCCCCCGTTGAAGAAGGGCACCGCCCGCGACAGAAGCCGCTATTGCCGTTTCCATAGGGATTACGGCCACGACACTGAAGAATGTCGGAACTTGAAGCAAGCCATCGAAGAACTAATTCAGAGGGGATACCTTGGGCAATACATCCAGAAGAAAGAAGCTCCTCCCATACCAGCTTTGATGGGACCTCCTCCCGCTCAGGCTAACATTGATAACACCCAACGAACGGATGGTGGGCATGATTTCCCGGAAGAACCTCATCTTCTAAGAGACCAAGGGGAGGGGAAGAGCTAGATGATGTAATCCCTTCTGGGGAGATATAGCGGGGGTAATGTTGTAAAAGATGATAGCGTCGTTGTTTCGATGACGATCGCTAGGCATCCTGTAAAAAGATCTTAATCGACAGTGGGAGCTCCGCTAATGTGCTTACTTATGATGCATTTCTTCGGATGAATTTACCTCTGGATTCTCTTCGGCCCGTAGCCGTCCCTCTAGTTGGTTTCACTGGAGACTCTATACGAGTGGAGGGCGAGTTACTTTACCAGCCACGGCAGGATCGCCGCCATGTCAAAGCACGGTAATGCTGGATTTTCTGGTAGTTCGGGTCCCCCTGGCTTACAACGCCATTCTTGGCCGCCCCGGCTTGAATACACTAGATGCAGTTATATCTACCAAGCGCCTATTGGTGCAGTTCCTACCAACCAAGGCGTTGGTGTGATGCATGGAGAGGTAGACTCGGTTAGACCCTGCTATCATTTAGCCCCTAGTCCCCAGGCGGTTAAAGTTCCTCCGGTTGCCGAGTCGTTTGACCCTAGAGAAGTCGAGCGGAGAGGAGAGCCAGCGGAGCTTCTATATCTTACCCCCTGGGAGATGATCCCACTAAGATCGTGCAAATCGGTGAGCTCCTCTTCCCCTGAAGTCCGGGATCAGCTCCTAGCTTTCTTATCAATGAATGCAGATGTCTTCGCCTGGAAAGTGACGGACATGGTCGGGATTCCTCCGGAGGTGATTATTCATCAACTTAATATCAACCCAAGCTGCCGCCCTGTTCGCCAGAAGAAAAGGAGTTTCGCCTCTGAGCGGCAGAAGGTCATTGACGAGGAGGTAGACAAATTGCTCATGGCCGGTCATATTCGGGAGGCACAATATCCTGATTGGTTAGCCAATGTGGTCATGGTCCGGAAAGCTAGCGGAGGATGGAGAATATGCATCGACTACACCGATCTTAACAAAGCTTGTCCCAAGGACAGTTTTCCGTTGCCACGGATCGACCAGTTAGTGGATTCAACTTCTGGTTATGAACTCCTTAGCTTCATGGATGCCTTCTCAGGGTATAATCAGATAAAATTGGACCCCTCAGATGAAGAGCATACTTCTTTTGTCACCGAGAAGGGCATTTATTGTTATAAGTAATGCCCTTCGGGTTGAAGAATGCAGGAGCTACCTATCAGAGGCTGATGAACAAAGTTTTTAAAAACCAGCTCGGCCGCAACATGGAGGTATATGTAGATGATATGTTGACAAAAAGCACCTGTGCCACTGACCATGTCGCCGACCTGCAGGAGACTTTCCACAACCTCCGGCTCCATAGAATAAAGCTCAACCCACGCAAATGTGCATTTGGAGTTACTGCAGGGAAATTCTTGGGTTTCTTAGTTACCCGGCGGGGGATTGAAGCAAACCCAGAGAAAATTCAGGCCATCCTCAATATGAGACGGCCTATGTGTAAGAAAGAGGTGCAACAACTCACCGGAGGATAGCAGCATTAAGCCGATTTTTGTCAAGATCAGCCGAGAGGTGTTACCTTTCTTCAAGGTCTTGCGTAAAGCAGATGGCTTCGAATGGACAGAAGACTGTCAACAAGCTTTTGAAGAACTTAAGGAGTTCTTGTCCACACCGCCCCTGTTGTCTAAACCGGAAGAAGGAGAGAAGCTCTTCCTCTATCTTGCGGCTTCCTCAGAGGCCGTTAGTTCCGTTCTGGTGCGTGTCGGCGACCATGCCATTCAAAGACCTATATTATACCAGCAAAGTACTTCATGGTGCAGAAGAGAGGTATTCCAAAACGGAGAAAGTCATTTTTGCTTTATTCGTTTCTGCTCGACGACTTAGACCCTACTTTCAAGCCCATCCTATAGTCGTCCTCACTGATCAACCTCTCAGAGCTATTTTGTCACGACCAGACACTTCTGGCCGGTTAGCCAAGTGGGCCATCAAATTAGGGGAATTCGACTTATCATTTCAGCCCAGAGCATCTTTGAAATCCCAGGTCTTGGCTGATTTTCTAGTAGAGTGCACCTGGTCTGAGGAGCATCAAGAAGAACTCCCCCGGATCCTTTTAGATGCTGATGAGGAGGATGATAAAGCATGGGTCCTCCACGTCGACGGAGCCTCTAACTCACAGGGGAGCGGAGCTGGTCTCATTCTCGCTAGCCCAGAAGGCGCGGTACTAGAGTATGCTCTTCGTTTCCTCTTTGAAGCCACCAACAATCAAGCTGAATATGAAGCTTTGCTGACCGGAATCAAACTAGCGCATGGATGGGAATCAAGAATCTCCGAGCTTTCACTGACTCGCAGCTTATTTCCGCCCAGGTGGCAGGGGAGTATGAAGCTCGGGACCCTATCATGTCCCAATATCTGAACAAGGTCAAACTATTAATTCCCTTGTTAGATCACTTCACCATTAGCTATATACCCAGAGGTGAAAATGCTAGGGCCGATATGTTAGCCCGACTTGCTACCTCAGTGGATAGCGCCATGGGCAAAACCTACATCGAGTACCTGGAAACACCTAGTATCGAAGCTGCTGAAGAAGCTTTGCCCATTATCCAAGAAGAAACCTGGATGGAATCTTATATCCGGTATTTGAAGGACGGCGTTCTCCCAGTTGATCATGAGGAAGCTAAGCTGCTTAAGCGGAGGGCTTCTAAATTTGTGCTGCTAGAAGGCCAACTCTACAAGAAATCCTTCTCTCAGCCTCTCCTCAAATGTGTTAATTCGGTCGATGCGGATTATATCCTTAGAGAAATTCATGAAGGCATCTGTGGGAATCACTCAGGAGGCCGATCTCTAGCACGCAAGGCCCTCCGACAAGGATATTATTGGCTCACCATGCAGGAGGATGCAACCGAACTAGTGAAAAGATGTGATCAATGCCAACGGTACGCCTGCATTCAGCGGCAACCATCTTCCCAGTTAAACTCTCTTTCTGCTCCCTGGCCTTTCGCTCAGTGGGGCATGGACATCCTCGGCCCTTTCCCTCCGGCGTCAGGACAGCGAAAATTCCTACTAGTCGCCGTTGATTATTTCACTAAATGGGTCGAAGCTGAAGCACTCGCCAAGATTACTGAAGCCAAGGTCAAAACCTTTTTCTGGAAAGCCATTATTTGTCGATACGGCATACCACATACTCTCATCACTGATAATGGCCGACAGTTCGACAACAACACCTTCCGGACTTTTTGTACTGATCTCGGCATCATGCAACGATTCACCTCCGTCGGCCATCCACAATCTAATGGAGAGGCTGAGGTTACAAATCGCATGATATTGCGGGGACTAAGGACCAGACTGGATACGTCCAAAGGAAGGTGGGTAGAAGAGCTCCCGAGTGTACTCTGGGCATACCACACAACTCCCAGAACACCAACAGGAGAAACGCCATTCAATCTGGTTTTCGGTTCTGAAGCTGTTATTCCCGTCGAAATTGGCTTACCAAGTAGTCGAGTGGAAACATATGAACGAAGCGGACAACCTCCCTAATTTAAGAGCCAATCTTGACCTCATTGATGAAGCAAGAGATCGAGCTCGAATTAAGATGGCGGCCTACCAGCAGCAGGTGGCGAGGTATTATAATACCCGCGTCCGCTCGAAGAGCTTCCGTCAGGGAGATTTGGTTCTGAGAAAAGCTTCGGTGTCCAAACCAACGGAAGGGGGCAAATTGTCTCCAAACTGGGAAGGGCCCTACCGGATAGGAGAAGTCCTTCACCGTGGAGCATACCGACTTGAAGATCTAAATGGACAACTAATCCCCCGAACGTGGAACGCAGATAATCTTCGGCCATACTACCAGTAATGTAATGTATTTACCCAAATATTAAATAAGCCTACATATTTGAACGCATATTTTTTGTAGACGATTCTTCGAACAAGGACACCCCCAGGCCGGTATAACCTACCCCTGAGGAGGTTCAAGTCCATGACTTAAGCGGCCCCGAATCACGTTCTCCAAATAGGCGGCTCGGCGGCCCTACAGTCCAAAGGACACCCCCAGGCCGGTATAACCTACCCCTGAGGAGGTTCAAGTCCATGACTTAAGCGGCCCCGAATCACGTTCTCCAACGGATAGGCGGCTCGGCGGCCCTACAGTCCAAAGGACACCCCCAGGCCGGTATAACCTACCCCTGAGGAGGTTCAAGTCCATGACTTAAGCGGCCCCGAATCACGTGGATAGGGGCTCGGCGGCCCTACAGTCCAAAGGACACCCCCAGGCCGGTATAACCTACCCCTGAGGAGGTTCAAGTCCATGACTTAAGCGGCCCCGAATCACGGGATAGGCGGCTCGGCGGCCCTACAGTCCAAAGGACACCCCCAGGCCGGTATAACCTACCCCTGAGGAGGTTCAAGTCCATGACTTAAGCGGCCCCGAATCACGTTCTCCAACGGATAGGCGGCTCGGCGGCCCTACAGTCCAAAGGACACCCCCAGGCCGGTATAACCTACCCCTGAGGAGGTTCAAGTCCATGACTTAAGCGGCCCCGAATCACGTTCTCCAACGGATAGGCGGCTCGGCGGCCCTACAGTCCAAAGGACACCCCCAGGCCGGTATAACCTACCCCTGAGGAGGTTCAAGTCCATGACTTAAGCGGCCCCGAATCACGTTCTAGCTCGGCGGCCCTACAGTCCAACTATAACTTACTCCTGGCCTTAGCCTCGACTTAACGGTTTTGAGTCACGCCCATAGGCAGATACTCGGTTACTCTCGAGTACAATTCTGCAAAAGCGCCAAATGGCCCCACAATCCTAAGGGCATCGTGCCCCTTGAACCTAGGATTAGCTCCCCGGGGCCCCTAAACTACCTTATCGAAGTTCTAGGACTTACATCCTGATATGTCACGCCAGAAGCGACCCCGAGATTCGATTAATGCCAACTCGTGGACGATCTCCTAATCCATAAATAGGAATCAAGAACCAAGCAGATGAAATATTAAGTAACATCAAATAAACAAAAGTGGCATCTGCTCATTCAAAGTCAATTCACTATAAAACTTTATAATCGTCAATAAACTGATATTAGTTACAAAAAGAAGTCCTTTAAAGGACCAAGTCAAGAACAAAAAGCTAAGCTAAAATCAAGATAAACCTAGACATCCTCTATCAGTCTTCGGGATGTTCCTTCTCAGTGATTGGGTCAGAAGCCGGTCCTCAACGATGGGCATCTCTACAGCGGAATCTTTGGTCGTCACCACTCCATCCGCCACATCTTCGACCTCCATATCAGATGTTTCTTCGTCGTCCGCAGGTCGAAAACGTTCAAGGTTTTCCAAATTAAAGTGTCGGGCTAACCTCCGTTTACACCTTTCAAAACCCTGAATAAAGGCATCCAGGGCGGCCTCCTGGAGCTCCGACACAAAGTCCGAAGAGCCCTTGTACTCCTTGATAGCCTCCCGGACTTTGGCTTCGGCCGCGGCCACCTTTTCTTGGACTTCAGCTTCAGCCGCGGCCACCTTTTCTTGAGCTTTGGCCTCGGCCGCAGCTATCCTTTCCTGGACCTCCGTCATCACTGTTGCGACCTTGTCCAGAGCCTCTTAGCGTCTTCTCGGCTAGAACCAATTTTTCTACAGCATCGCGAGCCGCAGCTTCCGCGTTATCTGCTCGATTTTCAGTATGTTCTAGTCTGAGAGTGGTTTCCTTCAACCTTTCTTCTGTTGGCAGCAATTTCGCCCGGAACCTCGGATAATTGGGCATCTAAGCTCCGCAGCTCCTTTTCCGCCCTTCCCCGCCAGATCCGATAATCCTCCTGGATGACCCGAAGGTCATGTAGTGCTTTTGACTCTCGGGCCTTCGTCTCCACCAACTCTTTGTCTAGCTCGCACTGCGAGACTTGGCCTTGTTTAAGTCTTCGCGCAGCACAAAAAGGCCATTAGACATCTGCAAAATACACTCGGTGAATACCCAACTCAATAATCACAAAAGGAAAGGTCGTAGCTCTACCTGAAGCGCGGTGTAAACATAGTGTCAAATGACTCCTCTTGTGACCTTCCTCATTTTTTCCTGAAACCTGGGCAGGATCGAAAGTTTGAGAATTGTCTCTGATAGGCAACTTTTATATCCGCACCCAGGTTAGGCGGTTGAGAAGGTGGAGATGGACTTCCAAGGCATCTGAGGGAGCGGGGCAAGGACCCTGCTTCCTTTGACGATGACGGGCCTGGCAAATCAATTTCAGCTGCTTCCACGCTCCCTACAGATCCCCCAGCGCCCTTAGTGAAAGATGGGGCGACAGCCGGAAGCCCCCCCTCGACGGGATCTCCTATCGGGATCCCCTTTGGAGGACTTATTCTCCCTCGCTGTCTTCTATCAGGGTTGCCTCGGGAAGAGCCGCTGGAAGCTGGGCCTGATAACCCGATTCTGACTGACGGAGCCTTTTAGGTTCATTCCCTGCCGAGCCATGATCGCTCCCTTCTCTCTTTCGAAGGCCCGATATCAATAAGTCTTGAGAAAACTTCATTGCTACAATATAGTGAGCATATGGTTAGCTAAAAGGAAGACACCAAATATGTTAGCTGCAAATATAACAATAAGAAAAAGAAAAATTCTTCAGGGCTCACCGGGCGCTGCAGCCAGCGACACCGGCACGAACGCAATCTCCCGGAGATTATCCTCCGATAGCAATTCCTTACTGGGGGAATGATGGTAGAAATCAGGGTGTTGAAAAGCTCACGGTCTCTCTCATCAACACTCGAGTTCTGGTTAGAACGGGTATCCGGAATACCCCAATCTACGCCCAGCCCCTCCAAGTGTGCATAAAAAAATCGAGACTTCCACCCTTTAATTTTAGAAGGGAGATTAAGCCTAAGAACCCTTTTGGGCCTCGATGCGAAGCTCCACCACCCATCCCTAACTGGGTTTCGAATCCTATATAAAGCCCTAAATAAAGAAAGTCGAGCAGAAGCTCCATGAAAGGAACAAAGTACTAAAAATGAAAAAATAACACGAATGGAATTAGGGGTAAGCTGTGCAGGAATAAGGTGATACATGTTCAATAAGTTTACGAAAAAAGGATGTAAGGGCAGTCGTAGACCGCCCTTGAAAAACTCTTCATACAATGCGACCTTTCCTGGTCGCGCTAGGGTGACCCTATCCTCGGGGGGGAACGGAGAGCTGAATGTCACTAGGGATCCCGAACTGAGCCCTGAGATTTCTAAGGTCTTGAGAGGATGTAACAGAGGCAACATCTGCCGGCCTGGCCAATTTGGAGCAATCGCAGGAGGTTCTACCTCACGACCGGTAGACGAAGAGGAAACCCTAGGGGACTGGGATAACAACCTAGACACAGGCTGCACGGACCGAGCAACAGGTTGGTCCCCATGGATGAACTACCCCTCCCGGGCCTGTCGACGCGCTTGAAGAATCTCCTCTCGGGAGGGCTCAACCATGGGGCCCTTACCTTTCCTATCTTGGGAAGGATCCATAAAGAAAGAAAGGGAGAAGAAGAAGTCGACTAACCTGGGCTTGAAGAGGTAAAATCGCAGAAAGATACACAAAATCAAAGATTAGGGAATGGAGGGGATGGCCCCCCTTTTTACTATATATCGGACGCGACGCTCGAGCACCGCAAAGACACATGATAGTCCCCCAGTGGAGCCGGACAAACGAAAAGACACTATCCTCTTAGAGATATGTGCCTCCCCTCTTTCTTCCTTTTCTCGAAACGTCACTTATCATGCGCTGAATTTTTTTTGAAATTCAAATTTTTCCGCCCTTCTCCC
>UESW01001354.1:396207-420782 GCA_900491605.1 Calamus simplicifolius
GGGAGGCATGGGAGCTCCCAGATCGTCCCTAACAGTAAGTAAACTTATTAACCCACTTGCACATAACACTACTGAATTTTGGCAATTGCACTTATTGGCTTGTCATTCTTGATCAATTTAGTCTTATAATTCATAAATGTAAATCTGAATATTTTGTTCAGTTTCATCATATAACTTGTCTACTTGAATTGCATTTTGATTGACGTATATGCTGATACTCAGTTTCAGATATGGATGCTGGTTCCTCGCGATTTAGACCCACGGCGTCAGCCAGAAGACGTCGTGCCGGTCATGCTGAGGCCGAGGTTCCTGCTGCACCATCGCCCCCTGCTGAGGCCGTAGACGAGGACATGCCCGCTATGGACGTTGAGGGTGAAGCTGTCGGGCCATGTCCAGGAGGTCCAGAGGATGAGTCTGTCCTGAGTAGTTTCAGGACACATATAGCAGCCTCGATCTGGAGGCAACAGGTATTATTTAATTGCTATTGCATTTTACTTTCTTTAATGTATCATTACGATGCTGTGATATAAATTATTAATGGCATTTATATTACAGGAACGGGCTCCACTGAAGTGCATGAACCATGCTGCCAAGGTAGCTGAATGGCAGTGGTGGGAATCAAGGCAACCAAATAGGAAGTTCAGGGCAATCATAGAGCAGTCGGGCCTTATAGATCTAGTGCACTCCTCTTATCGGTTCACCGATAAGATTCTTGTCTCCGGCTTTGTAGAGAGATGGCAGCCCGAGACGAACACCTTCCATCTACCCTGTGGCGAGATGACTATTACATTGGACGATGTAGCCGCCATCTTAGGGATTACTGTCACGGGTTCCTCAGTGTCATGTGAGAGGATGAGCGATCGGGAAGCTGAGGACATCCTTGTTGAGCTATTGGGTGTGTCAGATACAGATGCGCGTCAGGAGGTTCTATCTGTACGTGGTCAGTCTGTTAGGTTAGAGTGGCTGAAGAGTCATTTTCACACTGTATCTGATAGAGATAGTCATCACAGGATAGAGTGTGCAGCGCGGGGGTATTTGCTATTTTTGATAGGGTGCACACTCTTTGTTGATAAAAGTGGAACGAGGGTGCCTATAGCTTATCTTGCTCTATTTAGGGATTTGGATAGAGTGAGATCATATTCCTGGGGTGCCGCTGCTTTGACTTTCTTGTACCGTCAGCTGGGGATTGCGTCTAGGGCATCAGTTAGACAGATCAGTGGATACATGACGCTGCTCCAGGCTTGGATTTATGAGCATTTTCCAGATCTCACTCCTCATCCATCCCTTGATTATACTGATGCGAGGCCCCGCGTGCAGCGTTGGCATCCTGGCACTCCATCACGTACCTCGATGGACCATTTAGTTTTCTTCGTGAGTCATTGGACGTTTTGAGGGCCGATCAGGTATGTACCATGATGTGTCGCTTGTATATTTAAGTTTTTTTAATTTGCTATATATGACCTAGCTGGGTATTGTTTATATGTTGCAGGTCATTTGGGATCCCCATCGTCATCAGCGAGCTGATCGTCCGTTCCTAGACATTGCATTCTTCAGTGGATGCCTAAAGTGTATGGATGTCGTAGAACCCTATCATCCTGAAAGGGTTCTACGACAGTTTGGTCGGATACAGACGATCCCTCGCGCGCCACTAGCCCCTGCGCGAGCCAGTAGAGGACCGACAGCAGGATCGTACCGTATTGCATATGTCTTCTTGGATCAGTTATGGGAGGAGTGGGAGGATCACGTACTGAGCCAACGTCGTAGGAGCCATCCGGTTGTCCGACCATCGGACTGTGTTCCAGGATATATGGATTGGTATTCTCGTATCACGCACTTGGTTGTCCACCCCCCAGAGAGCCGATCCAGCATATATGATCGTGCACGAACTGAAGATGTCGATGTTGATCTTGACGTTTACCGGCGGCGCTGTGAGGATGCCATCAGCATTGGTACCAACACTCTACATATGGGTCGGGTGGAGATTGCATCATTTGGGACCGACTACATGTACGATGTTATGTCGCATATGGTTGATGTTCTGCAGGGTCAGCACATCTCGACTGTTGAGCCTGATGTGCCTGGACCTAGTCATGCGACACCTGATGTGCCTGGACCCAGTCATGCACGACCTGATGTTCCTGGATCTAGTCGGGCACCCACACAGCAGTATAGGCGTCGACGACGACGGGCTGGGGATTGATTGGGATGGGATTTGTATTACTTTTGCTTGTTACAAAGTCAATATTTTGTTATATGTAACATTCAAAGCAAATGAAATGAAATGAAAGTTTCAATTCCAAATTTTTTATCTTATTTACAAACATTTCATCCCTTGCCATTCCGTTTCATCCGTGCCATCCCGTGCCGGTACGTGCCGGGCCGCTTGTATTAACACCGCACAATTATCGCGCAAATCACATTGATTATATCTAAAATATAATGACATTTGTTATTGAAAAATATCAAAGGCCAATCAAAGGCGTGCCGTGCCAATGAAACGCTTGCCGGGCCAATATTACGCCTGGGCCATCAATTGCTGCCCCGTGTCGATCTGCGCACCAGATGGCCCGGGACCCATATCCTCCTCGACATTCCACTCAACCACAAAGCCCCGTGCCGGTGCCGGCGTGCCGGAAATTTTATTAAAGATTTTGAAATAACTCAATAAATCACTCATTTTAAAATTTGAAAATATAATTTGAGTACCCTCTTGTCTGCGCACCCGACGGCCCGGGGACCATATCCTCGGACCCATTCCACACAACCAAATAGCCGCGTGCCGAATTAACCTCCGTTCGGTCTGACAGAGCCGAACAGAGGCAAACTGTTCGGCCCTGTGTGGCCGAACAAATTGCCTCTGTTCGGCCCAGTGTGGCCGAACAGAGGCAATTGTTCGGCCACACAGGACCGAACACGGTTTTCAGAAAAACCCTGTTCGGTCCTGTGTGGCCGAACAAATTGCCTCTGTTCGGCCACACTGGGCCGAACAGAGGCAATTTGTTCGGCCACACAGGGCCGAACAGTTTGCCTCTGTTCGGCTCTGTCAGACCGAACGGAGGATAATTCGGCACGCGGCTATTTGGTTGTGTGGAATGGGTCCGAGGATATGGTCCCGGGCCGTCGGGTGCGCAGACAAGAGGGTACTCAAATTATATTTTCAACCAATTTAAAATGAGTGATTTATTGAGTTATTTCAAAATCTTTAATAAAATTTGGCACGCCACCGGCACGGGCCGGCACGGGGCTTAATTGAGTGGCCCGGCAGGTATTATTGGCCCGGCAGCATTGTTGGTCCGGCCCGGCACGGGATGGCACGAATGGAACGGGATGGCACGGGATGGAATGTTTGACATTGATCGAAGTGTATACAAACAATTTGCACACATAAGAAGATAAAAAAAATGATATTCAAAACTTTCATTTCATTTCAATTGCATTGAATGTTACATAAACAAAATGTTGACTTTGTAACAACCAATGCACTCTACAACTCAACAGTCTCGCTAAGTATTACATCGGACGATATATTTCTCTGAACTGTTGAATCCTAGATTCATAAGAATTGGCCCATCCGGAAGCACAAGGTAAATGGTATTTTAACCAGTTGGTTGCTATTGGCGGTACTGGATGACCCGGCAACAAGAAAACCTACAAAGAGTAATCAAGTTTAAAAAATCGTCAAGAATAACAGCAATGTCTTAAATTTAACAAAGAGTAATATATTTAATACCTCAACAAAATGGTTGCTATTAACGAAGGCCACTGCAATGTCTTTACGGGATACAAGAGGAAGAGGCACTGATCTGAGCGGTAAGAAAGTCAGACATTGTTGCAAGGAGAGGTGGTACAGGACAACATTGTAGCATGATGCTATAAGATGCCCCATATCTGGCATGGTCATCCACCGGTCATATGGCGGACAATCCTCAAAATATGATAATGCATGAGCGATCTCGTCAACCCTCCCCTCGACAGCATACAATGCGCGATAGTGCTCTATATGACAGTTCAACTCATGTAATAAATCCCTCCTGACACGTGGCCAATCTTCCTCTCCGAAGCCAAGTAAGTCAGCAATTGCTCGAAATCCACAGTTGCCATCAGCTTTGACATCCTTGATGTGCTGGATGAATGCCCTCAACCCGTCTGGAAGTTGATTTATATAGATCATTGGCTTATGTGACCGGATTCGTTGACGAATAACCTACAAATTGTATGAATGATATGAATTATATAAAATATAACGATAAGCTATATTAAAGAAAAGCTTCGTACCTTCTTCTTTGGCTGCCCCTTCGGCATCTGCATCCTTGGGATCCCTAAAATATTTTGCTGCGAACCAGGTGAATAACTATCCTGTCCAGATAGAACCAACTCAAATGCGGAAGGGTCACGGCGAGTAGAAGTATCAACCTCCAATGAAGCCCGCCCACGTATACCGATCTTCCTTTTCGCAGGTTCTTCAAGAGATGTACTATCAGGACTTGCAATCTCTCTTAATTTCTTTAACATTTGCAATTGAGATGCCCCATCTAACTGCTCGAATTTCTCGGCAATTATATTCAACTCTGGTTTACAGGTCAACTTCACACTTTGCACATTTTTAGCAGGCTGCATATCAAGTTTCGTCCAATGAGGATCTATGCAGTCGAGGGGAATAGGCTGACCTTTCATCCTATACCGCAAAATCTCATGAGCACATGGTAAGCCATGTGTGCGTCGAATAGCACACCCACAAGCTGATTCATGAATCTCAGCTGAATTGGCCCGATTCGATTGGGCAAGGATATGATTTAATGCACATATAGATATGAATCCTCGCAGTTCTTTGAATTCAGCAGGCTTAAAGTTGTGTTGCACGACCGTCAAACTCTTCTCGAATGAGGCTTTAATGTCGCTGTGCTGTAGCTCAATCAAACTATTTATTTTTGTCCAAGAAGACTCGAAAGTACCTTGGCTTGAACCAAGCTGTCTTTTAAGCCTTGCATGTGCACTTTCAGCCCTAGTAAAGTAAGAAAATTAGATCAAAGTTATATATCAAAGATAAAAATATAATGAATTGCTAAGGGAAATCTTTTTCTTGAATACCTATTTGTTGTCACATTCCCGTAGTGCCTATAATTGTCCGTCCATGCTGAGACAAATCTTTCCCTGTATTTGCTCAACCAGGTATCTGATACATATCGCAAGGCATCTGGATACGAACTGAAATCTCTCTGAAGTGCACTCCAACGAACATTATAGTCATCTTCTGTGGCTGACAGGACCAGTATATTCCAACTCATTATAAACATATCCCATTTCTCCTTTGTTTCAAATAATCTTTTGCATTGAGCCAGAACATTCCTACTAATATGCCATCTACATAACATATGTGAAGATGTAGGAAATACCCTCTTAATTGCATTCAATAGAGCCAAATCTCTATCTGTGATTATCACCTCAGGCAAAACATCAGCATCCATGACACTGCGCAATCTATCTAATGCCCATGTATAGTTATTTTCCCGCTCAGAGTCCATGTATGCAAAAGCAACAGAAAATGTGAGATTAGTTGATGTCACCCCCACAATCTCTAACAGAGGAAGACGATATCTATTCGTCTTGTATGTGCAATCCATAATCAATACACGAGGAAATGCACGTAACAAATCTATACATCCAGGGTGTGCCCAAAACAAGTCACGCACCACGTCAGTACTACCGCAACTCCTATGCCACTCAATATATTTAGCATCGGCTAATTGACCAAGAAGATGTTGCATCTGTGATCTCCCTGCTTTCTCTAAAACCTTACACCTCTGGCGTGCATTGTAGATCGTCTTCATTGTCGTAACATTGTGGGCATCTCTTTGCTTCAATGTGGACAATATATCCTTTGGCCGAACCAAAGTTTTCGACATATCCACTAACAATGAAGTCTCCTCCCTAGATAATCTTCCAGCATATGAGTGTCCCTCGAAATGCTTCGCAGACGGATGATTGTGCACTCCACAAATAACCTCCAAAATCCAATCATCCCAGTGTCCAATTTCCTTCCTCTTAATAAAAATGGGCATCCACACTTCTTTGTACCACTAGCCCTCTTCTTTGATCCCTTTTCCTTTTCCTTTCCGCTTGTGCATTTGTGCTTACCGCTCCTTTCGCAACCTAACTTGATTCTTGGTTTCCTAACATTGCTTCCCGAATCAGATGTTTTAATTACAATAACTAATCCATTCCTCCTCCCAGCTTCCCGACACCAACTACACAATTCTTCTCTACTCTTGAATATCTACACAATAAATAGTATAATTTAGCAAGTATAGTATACAATTAAAACAAGTCAGCAACAATTGCAATCAAAATTATCTTACTTCGTAAGTTGTAAATTCATTTGTGTAATCCATAACACAATCTGAGCCAATTTTGCTTGATTCGGTTGACGCATCATCCTACAAGGATAAAATATTATGTTAAATTTATATTTGGAACATAATGGTTTCGTTCGGCTAAGTATGGCCGAACGGAATAGATTTGTTCGGCCAGGGCTGGCCGAACGAACTTTCGTTCGGCCAAAACAATATGTTCGGCATAACCTAGCCGAACAGAATGCATCTGTTCGGCCAGGTTAAGCCGAACATATTGTTTATGTTCGGCCAGCCCTGGCCGAACAAAACTATTCCGTTCGGCCCTGGTAGGCCGAACGGAACGCGTTCCGGGAAAAAAAAAAAAGACGATTCAGTTTTAAAAACGAACCTTATCGTCACCGTCGCCTTCCCAGATTACTAGTTGCTTCTCCATTGTTGAAATGAGAGCTTTAAACCTTGTCTAGACCCTGATTTCAGAGACAATCGTTGAGAGAGGGAGGAGGAAGGGAGATGGCTGTGCCTGGGAGAAAGTTTGAAATGTTATCAGGGGTTTTGATCATGTGGGTGTAGATAGAAATAAGCAAGGGTAGAAAAGTAATTACATCTTAGGGTATTTTAGGTATTCTAATTTTA
Organism: Calamus simplicifolius; assembly: GCA_900491605.1. NCBI lineage: Eukaryota > Viridiplantae > Streptophyta > Magnoliopsida > Arecales > Arecaceae > Calamus > Calamus simplicifolius. Next base: position 403,191 of record UESW01001354.1, read on the forward strand.
AGTAAGTGTGGGTGTGGAGAGTAATCTTTGGGGCGCCAATAGAATTTTCCCAATGCACCCTTAGAGGTTTGGGAACGACCCAGACCTATTGATTTCCCCTCTTGCCTCGGGAGCATGCACAGGAATCCCAGACATTGAGGGGGAGGGGGATGTCCGTAATGAACTGCTTATACTTTTCTCTAATCACTTACTTTTTTTTTTAAGAAGTCAGGATAAGACAAATAAAAGAAAGAGATAAAATACCAAAAAGAACTCATTCTAGAAGACAATAAAAAAAATAAGAAATAGCAATTATACGTCCTAGCAGCATGGCAATACGGAGGTGCCCTAGAGAGGGTTCTAAGACACCCGGGGAAATGGTTGACTTCCCACGTTCCTTTTGTCTCGGGCATATTGAGAGGTTGGTCTAGTACAAGAATGAGAAAGCCACAACAACATGGAACAGTTAGACACTACACGTAAGAGAAGACATTTTTCTATAAATATATAACTAAAATAATGAGACAATCAGACAACAGGGAACAGTCAGACATTGCGCATAAGAAAAGACATTTTTCTATAAATATATAACTAAAATAATGAGACAATCAATATAGAATGTGGTTCTGGTTGAGGAAAGGGTCAACGCAAGGATCTTCGAAGCAATCTCTGGAGTTTGCCCTTATCCGAAGGGGTCTTGCAAGAAAGACGAATTTCATATTGAGCTCCAAATATACACTATTGGGATGGAATGGCTCAACCGACATTCTCCCTCCCTAAGAACCGCACGTGCGAGTTCCCCCGCATACAGCTCAAGTGGCGAAGGCGCTTTCCTTCACGCTTGGTAAGCGCTTCGCTATAGCCAAGCTTACTGCTAGCCTATCGGCTAGAGCCTAGCTTCGACTGCGATTGCTCATCGCTTCTGGCCACCTTATTCCGTCACCCGAGATCCAAGTCAGCATCGGCAAAGATCTCTTGATTTCTCGCAGCCGAGGTGGCTTGGAAGCAAGCTACCTGTCACCTATCTCACCCGGCACTTTGAAGGGTGCGCCCTCGCTTTTTGGATCATCTTCTGCCCAATGTGGTACCCTCTCATTTTTTGTTTCCCATCCCATTGGGTTTACTTTGTTCACATGTTGACCCTATGGCAGCAAGAAAAGGCGATCTTGTGCTATACTTCGGTGATCTCTTGCCTACCGAGGCACACTAACTTCCATCGTGTCCCAAATCACATTCCGTGAATCGAAAGGGGAAGCCCACTCATCCATCAGCTCCTCTCGTAGATGTGGTGCGATTTTACGAAGCGTCTAAGCACAGTTCACTCGCGTTGATCAATTAAGAGTTTTGCCGCCACTCCTTAAGGTAACATGTTGTATCATAAACTTTATTCAAAGTTTCCCACGCTTCATACCTCCTCTCCTCTTAAGGTAAAGGGCTAGGCATGGTCGGGTAGGAGCATCCAATCGGCAAGATTTTTGGCCTGACCAAAAAGTCTTATGTCCTCCGAGTCGCACGACGTTTTAACCGAAAGAACTTCTTGCGCAATTCATGTGTTTTAGTTTTTATGACAAAAAATGGTTTCTTGATTTCCATTTCAAATTGTTCTCTCAACTTTTTATCAATATGAGGTGACCGTAACACTGTATATAAGACTCGTGATTTAGGCAATCCAATCTTTCGTGTGTAAACGCGTAAGCCCCCAAAAATGGTAGTTTTCAAAAAATGGGTTTTCAAAATATCGAATCACTATGCGTATCCTGGTGGTTGTGATTTTTGGTGGTTTTATTTTCTCCTCTTCCTGTTCTATTGATCAGAAGCCTATCTAATCTTAGCGGCCACGCCGGTTTAGAATTCGGGTTAAGGTTCCCCTTCCTTTTTCGTAACAAAAAAAATCAAAAGTAGGACCAAACCTCGAAGAAGAAGCCTAAGCACTGGATGAAGTGTTTTCCGTTGTATGATGAAGAAGAAGAAAGGATAGGACAATGGTACTGCAAGCATGCAATGCTCCTCTGCTGACCTAATGAAAGAGCCATCAGTGACAACAACTATGAGAGAAGATTTTAGAAGATGGGGCGCCCCCAAGAATTCAAAAGAATTTTTTCTTTTTAAGCCGAAGATCAACTGGGCAGATCTCTATGTTATGTTCCAAGACCGTCGGAGCCGCAGTTGGACCAATCATTCACCAAGGGCGCATCCCTGCGGATGCTAGGTTCTTTTTAACAAGGAGATGGAAATTGATTTGGAGGACAAGTAGTGGTTACAGCTTTCAGAGGAAGGACCACTCACTCAGTCCTTCTGAAAAAGGAGAAGAAGCCAATTCACTTCTCGGGAAGAGTTGCACGAAGAGGGTTCGCCCTATGCCATTAAAAAAGAGGAGATAAAAGATTAGATATCATCAATACAATCGTCTCTTCCCTAAAACTGTCGGGGTAGATATAAAATTCCCCACGCTTGACTATTTTGGGGTGCATTTCAAACCCCTGTAGGAAAACAACCACTTTGTTCAGTTTAGTAAAGTTGACCTCCATGCATATATGTGCCCGGCCGATGCATTCCATTATTGCTGCATTTAAGCACTGGGGAAGAAGTCTCGTCATTCCAGCATTTTTGGATGTGAATCATCCCTGCCATGAGCAAGATTTTGGTGCGTTTATTCGTCTTTGTCTAGTTAACTCTCCTCTTTCTTTTTTCATTCGAGTCAACTGGCCGAGTCTATAAATTGTTATATACGTCTATTTTATCATCCTTCCCGAAAAGATAGCCAAACAATAAAGACTTCTGAGCGCCTGCCCGAGTGCTTAAAATCTTTTGGGCTGCTTGCAAATTTGGTTGAGTGATCGCCAGTAGCAGCCCTCTTCCTAAAGAGTCCTATCCTTAGGGCGGGTCTACTGCTTGAAAAAATGACCATCCTCTCCTTCGTCCTCTTTTTGCGTGGGACTAGCTGCCTAACGTTGCCTATTTGAAGGAATAAGAACTGCAGCTACTGGGCCTAACGCTATTCCCAACCGTCGTGGAGTTCCCAAAAAGGCATACGCCCTTGAGACTTAAGATAGATGGGAGCTCCCCTCCCCTTGAAACGTAAAGGTCCTAGCTACAGCTCATATTTGACACATATTTCAATTCCCTACATATGAGCCAGATCAAGAGCCCTTAGTATCGAAGAGAGATGGGGAGAAAAGAAAGTCTTTGTCATTGGTTCACTAGCTGTGCCTTCTTCCAATTTCTTTTTCGTTGCCTAAGCACTTACACACCTCGGAGAAATCGCACATTATTAGATATGGTGTGATCAATGATGAGCCTTGCAAATCTTTCAAAAATATTTTGGGGTTATGCCCTACACATAGCCGAATACACTCTAAATTAAGTTCCATCTAAGTCGATCAGTTCCACTCCCTATGAGATATGGTGTGGAAAAAAATCAACCCTTAGTCATCTAAGGATTTGGGGTTGCTATGCTTATGTAAAGCGTAATGAGTTAGACAAGCTGGGAGCTAGATCCGACAAGTTTAATTTTATGGGGTATCCTAAAGAAACAAAAGGATACTACTTCTACCATTCACTCGAGCAAAAGGTTTTTGTCTCAAGGTGATAACGCATAAATAATTATCATTAAACCTATTAATTAATAATTTAATGTACATATTATTATTTAATATTTTAATATTTATATAATATTTAGTAAAAACCTTATTAATTTAAAGAGCTCGATTTTAGGAAATTAATGACGCAAACGACACTCAAATCGGATTTAAGATGAGCTCAAAATTGATTTTACATTGATTTATCCGTTTCAGCACGTATTTTAAAGCGAAGTCGGCAAACCCAGTGCCAACTTCATCGTCTTCTCAGCCGATTATTCCTTATTTTCATCCAATTCTTTTCCTATTTCAAATCCAACCGTTTCCTCCACCAATTAAGGAATAAATTGGATAAGAAGTTATCAAATTGAATGAATTAAATTCATCTTGAAGGAATTTTGATTTTATTTGTGATTTCTTCGAGATTTTCTTTGCGTCGCTCGTTCTCTCGCATTATTTCTGTTACAGGCTCATTGCTTCTCCGCATTAAGGCCGCGTTCGGACTTCTATAAATAGCATAAGGAGGAGAGCTAGGAGGATCTATCTGTTTGGGTCGTGTGCGGTGCCCGTCCGAGGCTCTGTTCCGTGGCTTGAAGGAGGCTCTGTTCCGTTGATTGAAAGTCTCTGGGCGGTGTTCGTGCTGCAATAAAAGAAGATCTCTTCCAGGCCGTGAAGAAGGTGCTCTGTTCCAGGCGATAGGGAGAGTCAGGGAGGCTTCGTTTGAGGGAAAGAAACGTCTGTGGAGGCGCTGCATCCGTTTGTCCTCTGTTCCGTCCGTGGACGTTGATCTGAATAGTCGGCATTGCATCCGTGAAGCATCTGTCCATGGTTCATGGAGATCAGATGTTCCCGTCCTTAAGAGTCGTTCAACCTGCTTTTAGCTTGGCGTGGTTCAGCCATTTAATTTATTGGTTTTTATTGCCTTTTTAATATTAGCAAATAAAACTCTTCTATTTTAGATTTTAATATGCACTCTTGGATGTTATTGAAATAAAACTTTATTCATGTTAAATTGTTATTAAATTCTATTTAAGTGAAAATAATTTAGACTGATTTATTCTTAAAAGGGACGGGCCGTGATCTACGGGTACGAGCCGTGCTCTAATAAGATAAACAATATCTTATTATTTGCACTACTAATTATCTACTTAGTTATCTATTTAGTTAAATTTATAAAATTATTTCAAGATAATCGCTAAAGTCCCTGTGAAATCGATCCTTTACTCTCGCTATTCTAATAGTGAAATTAAGGTATTTTAATCGTTGCGCTACGACATGCATCAGATTTTTGGCGCCGTTGCCGGGGACTTAAGTGTGTTATTTTTTAAAAAAAATTAATTATAAAAATTAAAAATATATATAAAAATATAAAAAATTAAATTAATTTCTCTTAATTTTGAATAGTTATTGTCTCTTTATTTTATTTCCTTAATTGTTAGAATTGCATATTTTCTTTTTAACACATAAAAAATATATTATTACTTTCCTTTTTGCCATAAATCCAATTTTAACCTAATCAAAATTTCCTTTTAATTAACTTACCTAAAAAAAAAACTGAAAGAAAACCCTAAGACATCTTCTATAAAACATAATTAATTTAAGGAAAAAAATTTATATAAAAATAAAAATAAATATATAAACAAAATAATTATTTTATTTCTATGCTTAGATTGACTTAAGTGGATGACTTAGGTGGATTTATTTTCTGCAAAACTTAAAATTCTTCCATTGACATCTCATAATTTATTAGGAAATTAGAAACCTAATCACAAATATCTCTAAGAAAAAAAAAATTTGTTTGCTTTAGAGTTATTGGTAGGGTGTATGCTTGGTCGCCGATTGTTGCAACCCAACCTTATACCCTTAGATCCTGAGATAGAAAGAACTATTAGAGCAAACAGACTCAGAATTATGGATCCTAATAACGAAAATAATCAACCACGACAGTTAAAAGAGTATTTCACTCCTTCAAGGTATACCTACTCTCCCTGCATTCAAGTGCCTCCAGTAGAGGCTGTCCAATATGAAATTAAGTCAAGTGTAATCCAAATGTTACCATCTTTCTATGGACTTACAAATGAGGATCCCTACAAACACTTAGATGAATTCTTGGAAATTTGCTCAACTGTCAAGATTCAAAATTTCTCCGATGATGCACTTAGGCTTAAGTTATTCCCTTTTTCCCTAAAAGATAAAGCCAAGTATTGGTTAAATTCATTAGACACTGTTATAATTTCAACTTGGGATCATCTTCAGAGAGAATTTCTTAAGAAATATTTTCCTATAGGAAAAACGAATCAAATTAGAAAAGCCATAACAAGTTTTTCCCAGACAGATGGAGAAATGTTCCATGAGACATGGGAGAGATTCAAAGAACTGATTAGAAAATGTCCACATCATGCTATACCCAAATGGCAACTGGTTCAGTGCTTTTATGATGGATTATCAGAAAAGCATAGGCAAATGGTTGATGCTTCATGTGGTGGGACATTTATGTTAAAAAATGAACATGAAGCTTGGCAACTCTTTGAGACATTGAGTGAGAATTCATTACATCACATGTCAGTTGCTCGTCGAGACCCTCCCATAGGACCTAAAAGAGGTGGAATATATGAAATAGGTCATTCTACAGATATCTATACTAAGGTAGATGAATTATCCCATAAACTTGACCGGATTCTACAAGTTGGAAACATCTCTTCCCCATCTACTCAATTACATGAGGTCTGCATAATTTGTTCGAGTCCAACCCATTCTATAGGTGAATGTCCAGCTGCATACCAATTTCCTGAACTTGTTCAAGAGCAAGCCCACCAAGCCCAAACCCGATTAGCTCCTAGAACAGGAAATGATCCATTTGCAAATACTTACAATCCTGGCTGGCAAATCACCCAAATTTTTCTTGGAAACCTCAACCTGTAGCCAATTCATCGATCAGACCTAATTATCAAGAAACCAATTTTAGAAGCATGCCATATTCACAATATCCAAACATCCCACAACCTCCACCGAATAATCATCCTACTTTTGAAGACAAAGTGTTACAAGCATTGAAAGGGCTAGAAATGAATACCCAAATCCTTCACTCCACACACAATCTATTGCAAACTAGAAACTCAGATAGGTCAATTAGCCACAGCATTCAGTAGAAGGGAGGAGGGTAAGTTACCTAGTCAGCCTATCGATAACCCGAAAGGACAATTCATGGCTGAAGGTTCCAATAGTCCTGACAAATTCCAGAACATGCTAAATCAGTCATGACTCTCAGAAGTGGAAAAGCATTGAACCCACCTGAACCAACCCAGAAATTAGAAGTGGCTAAACCAGAAAAGAGAAGAAATGAAGAAGAAAAGGAATTCAATGATCAAGCAATCATACCTAAAGCCCCATTCCCTAGTGCTTTAGAATCTCCTTTGCCTTCAGATAAGAAGAATATAAAATGAATGAGATGCTTGAGTTATTTAAGCAAGTCCAAATAAACTTACCTCTTCTCGATGCTATCAAGCAAGTTCCAGCTTATGCCAAATTTTTGAAGGATCTATGCACACAAAAACGGAAAGCCAAGACACAAATACCAAAAAAGATACATTTGACTGAGCAAGTCAGCTCAGTTGTTCAGCAAATAACCCACCCAAACTAAAAGATCCTGGTACCCCGATTATATCATGTGTCATAGGAAACTTCACAATCAAGAAAGCATTATTAGATTTGGGTGCGAGTGTAAACCTTCTCCCAAGTTCAGTGTATGAGTTATTCGGATTTGGAGAGTTGAAACCCACTACATAACACTACAATTGGCAGATAGATCAGTCAAAGAACCTCGTGGAATATTGGAAGATGTATTAGTAAAGGTGGATGAATTCTATTTTCCTGTCGACTTCCTTGTGTTAGATATGGAATCTAGCGGTAATCCTAACCAAATTCCCATCATCCTTGGAAGACCTTTTCTAGCTACCGCTAATGCATGTATAAATTGTAGAACAGGTGTGATGGATGTATCTTTTGGAAACAAGAAGATGAGATTAAATATTTTTAATGCTTCCCAAGGACCACCTGTGTATGATTTAAATGAAGTAAACATGATAGAGGAAGTAGTAGATAAGAAATTCCAAAGTTTGATTGATTCGGATCCTTTACAAACATGTCTTACACATTTTGGAATAGATGACTTTGATATTGATGAGTACACCAAAGAGATAAACATGTTATTAGAACCACCTAAGTTCGACACCATCCCGCCTTGGACTATAAAATATGAACCACTTCCAACTAAACCAAGTCCTTTAATACCATCCTTGGAAGAACCACCCCAACTAGAGTTGAAACCTCTTCCAGATGACTTAAAATATTCATTCCTTGGACCCAATGACACCCTTCCAGTAATCATTGCATCTACCCTAACCTCTGAGCAGAAGATAAATTGGTAGATGTACTTAAAGAACATAAAGAGGCAATTGGATGGACAATAGCTGATCTTAAGGGAATTGACCCTTCCGTTTGCATGCACCACATTCATAGTGAAATTGAAGCCAAACCACATAGAGACATGCAACGAAGGCTAAATCCAACATGAGGGATGTTGTTAAGAAAGAAGTAGTAAAATGGCTTGATGCTGGTATCATTTATCCAATTTCAGATAGCCAATGGGTCAGTCCAATCCAAGTAGTACCTAAAAAATTGGGTATTACCGTGATTAAAAATGAAAAGGGCGAATCAATTCCTACTCGCACATCAACTAGTTGGAGAGTGTGTATAGATTATCGAAAGTTGAATGCCGTGACTAGGAAAGACCACTTTCCTTTGCCTTTTATCGATCAAATTCTAGAACGGCTAGCGGGACAAAGTTTCTTTTGTTTCTTAGATGGATATTCAGGATACAATCAAGTCCCAGTATTTCCTGCAGATCAAGAAAAGACCACCTTCACTTGTCCCTTTGGAACATTTGCCTTTAGACGTATGCCGTTTGGTCTTTGTAATGCACCAGCCACTTTTCAACGATGTATGTTGGCCATATTTTCTGATATGATTGGTCAATTTTTGGAAGTATTTATGGATGATTTTTCAGTTTTTGGTGCATCATTTGATAGCTGCCTCGAGAACTTGACTAAGGTACTGAAACGATGTATGGAAATGAATTTAGTCCTAAGTTGGGAGAAGAGCCATTTTATGGTTCGTGAGGGAATTGTGCTCGGACACATTGTTTCAGAGCGAGGTATTGAGGTTGATAAAGCCAAGGTTGAATTGATCTCAAATCTACCACCCCCAACCTCAGTTAAACAAGTACGATCTTTCCTTGGTCATGCTGGTTTTTATAGACGCTTCATCAAAGATTTCAGTAAAATTTCTCGACCATTGTGTAATTTGTTGACCAAGGATAGTTCTTTTAATTTTGATAAAGATTGTCTAACAGCCTATAACATCCTTCGAACTGCTTTGACCACTGCACCATTATCAAGCCCCCAGATTGGACCATACCTTTTGAAATCATGTGTGATGCTTCTGATTATGCTGTAGGGCAGTTCTAGGACAGAAACTCAATCGAGAACCCCATGTAATTTATTATGCTAGCAAAACTCTTTCAGATGCACAAATGAACTATACTACCACTGAAAAAGAATTACTAGCAGTTGTGTTTGCCCTAGAAAAGTTTAGATCATATCTGTTAGGGTCTAAGGTTTTAGTTTATTCAGATCATGCAGCGTTGAGGCATCTTATATCAAAAAAGGATACAAAACCCAGACTGATTAGATGGATCCTTCTACTACAAGAATTTGATCTAGAAATCTTAGATAAGAAGGGTTCTGAAAATATGGTAGCAGATCATATCTCTAGGATCTCAGTGGAATACAATAAAGAAATAATCAGAGATAAGTTCCTGATGAGCAATTGTTTTCAATTTCCCATAGCAGTCTTCCCTGGTTTGCCCACATTGTGAATTATTTGGCAACAGGAAAAGTACCTTCCCACTGGACAAAACAAGAAAAAGATAGATTTTTCTCACAAATCAAATATTACTTTTGGGAAGACCCTGAATTATTTAAGTACTGTTCAGATCAGGTGATTAGGCGATGTGTCCCCGAAAGTGAATTCAAAAGTATACTTAACTTCTGTCATTCTCTTGCCTGTGGAGGACATTTTAGTGGAAAGAAAACTGCAGCAAAGGTACTACAAAGTGGGTTTTATTGGCCAACTCTTTTTAAAGATGCACATGAATTTAGCCGTAATTGTCTCCAATGTCAACAAACAGGAAATATATCTCGAAAAGACATGATGCCCCTAAACCCTATCTTGGTTGTAGAAATTTTTGATGTATGGGGTATTGATTTTATGGGCCCATTTCCTTCCTCTTTTGGATTTGAATACATTCTAGTGGCAGTTGATTATGTGTCAAAATGGATTGAAGCCATGGCAACTCGAACCAATGACCATAAAGTTGTAATCAAGTTTATTCAGCATAATATCCTTAGTCGTTTTGGATGCCCAAGGGCTATAATTAGTGATGGGGGTACACATTTCACGAATAGACACTTTGAAGGATTAATGAACAAATATGGAATTACTCATAAGGTAGCTACACCTTATCATCCCCAAACTAGTGGCCAAGTTGAAATATCAAATAGAGAAATTAAACATATCCTTGAGAAAACGGTGAGACCTGATAGGAAAGATTGGTCAGAACGTTTGGATGATGCATTATGGGCTTATCGTACTGCATTTAAAACTCCCATAGGAATGTCTCCTTACAGGCTCGTATTTGGAAAAGCCTGTCATTTACCTGTAGAATTAGAACACCGTGCATTTTGGGCCATCAAGCAATTTAATTATGATATGAAAAATGCAGGTGTCAATAGAAAACTCCAATTGAATGAGTTAGAAGAGCTACGAAATGATGCATATGAAAGCTCAAAAATTTATAAAGAACGAACCAAAGCATATCATGACAAATTTATTAGTAGAAAAATTTTGAACCAAATCAAAAAGTATGGCTTTACAATTCAAGATTACACCTTTTCCCTGGAAAACTTCGTTCACGATGGAATGGACCTTTTATAGTAACTCAAGTATTTCCCCATGGAGCTGTAGAGCTTAAAGACCCTAAGCAAGGAAATACATTCAAAGTAAATGGCCAACGTTTGAAACCATATATAGAAGAAATTAATGATGGAGAAATTGTTGAATCAATTGATCTTGTGAACCCAACATTATCATAATAAGTAGCACAGTCTGGCTGAAGACTTTAAACTTAGCGCTCTTGGGAGGCAACCCAGTTTATTAGTTATTTTTTTTTAACTTTCTTTCTTTTAGTATGTTCTTTTAGTATGACCAGAGAAGAACAGAAGCAGATTGAAAGAAGATGGCAACAATGCAACCTTCAAATACTCTACCAGGTAGTATCTTTCCTTGAAATTAATTTTTCTTCCATTAGGGACAATGGAAATTAAGTTGGGGGGAAGGAAAAAGAATAAATCCTCGAGTAAAACTATAATCAGATGTGTGTACCAAATTCTGTCTCGATTTGAAGTTAATCAAGCAGTCTATTAATGAATTAATGGTTAGATTATTTTTGAGATACTGAGGAATAAATTATTAAGAAAACCTAATAAAAGGTAGGGTTTAGCCCAGAAAATTTTTAGAATAATTTCAGACCCTCCTGACCACTGATCTTAATAGTACAATCTACTTAATAAGGGTATGGGTGAAAATGTTATTCAAAAAAAAAAAAAAACTCTCTTAAAGTTAATAAATTAGGTTCTTAGCATTTTTCACTAAGTAACCGGGCCCCGTCACCTAAGAAAGTGATGTTGTTCGCGTAAAAAGGTGGGAATGTAAAAGAACCTAAGTAGAGTCAGTCCTACCTAAAGCCTTTTTGACTCGAGTAAGTAAGTCCGAGGGGTGTTTTACACCTAATGCCCTAAAACCAATTGGTTTGGGAGCCATTGGCCTAAAGCTCGCTACAAGGGTTAATTAGAAAGCAAGGGGTTAGGACATTGCACTGACTTTACACAAGGGAACCAAATTACAAAAGACATTACACCCAACCCAAATTAAGTTAGAAGACTTAATCAGAGAAGTGGAAAGTTGGTGAAGAAAGACTTCTATAAATTCTTATGGACTACACTTTATCACTAAATGGGTAAACTTAATAATCCAATGAAGTACCTCCCTTATGATCTAACCAGAAATTTTTAAGAAGAACTGTAAGATAACTATCAATTCTTGGACTAGCTTGGTACATATTTCTAAATTTCTTATTTGCTCGAGGACGAGTAAGATTCAAGTTGGGGGGAGTGATAAACACATAAATAATTATTATTAAACCTATTAATTAATAATTTAACGTACCTATTATTATTTAATATTTTAATATATATAATATTTTAGTAAAACCTTATCAATTTAAAGAGCTCGATTTTAGAAATTAATAATACAAACGGCACTCAAATCGGATTTAAGATGAGCCGGAATTGATTTTATTGATTTATCCGTTTCAACACCTATTTTAAAGCGAAGTCGGCAAACAAAGTGCCGACTTCATCGTCTTCTCAGCCGATTCTTCCTTATTTTCATCCGATTCTTCTCCTATTTCAAATCCAACCATTTTCTCAACTAATTAAGGAATAAATTAGATAGGAAGTTATCAAATTGAATGAATTAAATTTATCTTGAAGGAATTTTGATTTTATTCGTGATTTCTCCAAGATTTTCTCTACGCCGCTCGTTGCTTCTCGCATTATTTCTGTTACAGGCTCATTGCTTTTCTGCGTTAAGGCCGCGTCCAGACTTCTATAAATAGCACAAAGAGGGGAGCTAGGAGGATCTATCTGTTTGGGTCGTGTGCGGTGCTCGTCCAAGGCTCTGTCTGTGGCTTGAAGGAGGCTCTGTTCCGTTGATTGAAAGTCTCTGGGCGGTGTTCGTGCTGCCTGTTTTAGGCCATGAAGAAGGTGCTCTATTCCAGGCGATAGGGAGAGTCAGGGAGGCTTCGTTTGAGGGAGAGAAACATCCGTGGAGGCGCTGCATCCGTTTGTCCTCTGTTCCGTCCGTGGACGTTGATCTGAATAGCCGGCATTGCATCCGTGAAGCATCTGTCCGTGGTTCGTGGAGACGGCTATTCCCGTCCTCAAGAGTCGTTCAACCTGCTTTCAGCCCCATTTAATTCAATGCTTTTTTGCCTTTTTAATGTTAGCAAATAAAACTCTTTATTTTAGATTTTAATATGCACTCTTGGATGTTATTGAAATAAAACTTTATTCATGTTAAATTGTTATTAAATTTTATTTAAGTGAAAATAATTTAGACTGATTTATTCTTAAAAGGGACGGGCCGTGATCTACGGGTACGAGCCGTGCTCTAATAAGATAAACCATATCTTATTATTTTGCACTACTAATTATCTACTTAGTTATATATTTAGTTAAATTTATAAAATTATTTCAAGATAATCGCTAAAGTCCCTGTGAAATCGATCCCTTACTCTCGCTATTCTAATAGTGAAAATTAAGGTATTTTAATCATTGCGCTACGACATGCATCAAATTTTGGATTCCTAGAGAATGAGATTTTTCTAAGAAACGATAGTGGAAGAAATATTGAGATTAGTGAAACTCAAGAACCACAAATTGACACAGACCGATTAGATGACATGGAGCAAATGTCAAATGCAGTAGGAGTTGAGCAGGAGACTCAACTCACATTCAGGCAACATTTACATGAGCCTCTATCAGAAATGATGGAGCCACAGGTAGCTCCAAGTACACATCATCTATGTAGGTCTAGTAGAACACATCATATTCCTGAGAGATATGGATTTCTTATAAAAGATGATGAGCCTACTAACTACGAGGAAGCAATTTGTGACATTAACTCCAAGAGATGGCTTGAAGCCACGAAGTCTGAAATGACTCCATGTACGACAACTAAGTATGGACTTTGGTTGATCCACTGAAGGGATAAAACCCATTGGGTGCAAATGGGTCTTCAAGAAGAAGATAGACATGGATGATAATGTGATTACCTATAAGGCGAGGCTAGTTGCAAAAGGTTACAAGCAAAGGCAAGGTGTTGACTTTGATGAAACCTTTCTTCCGTAGCCATGCTTAAGTCCATAAGGATTTTGCTTGCGATTGCAGCCTATTACGATTATAAGATATGGCAAATGGATGTCAAGACCGCCTTCCTAAATGATGATTTAGTGGAGGATGTGTATATGACACAACCTAAGGGTTTTGAGTTCATTGATTCTCAAAAGGTATGCAAGCTGCAAAGGTCCATTTATGGACTTAAGCAAGCCTCTAGAAGTTGGAACATCCGTTTTGATGAAACAATCAAAAAGTTTGATTTTATTAAAATGAGGATGATCTATATGTGTACAAGAAGGTTAGTGGCAGTGTTATTGTTTTCCTGATATTATATAGATGACATATTATTGATAGGAAACAATGTATCCTTGCTGCAAGAAGTGAAGGAATGGTTGTCCAGCAAGTTCTCCATGAATGATTTGGGAGAAGAAGCCTATATACTGGGTATTAAGATCTATAAAGATAGATTTAGGAGGTTGCTTGGATTGTTCCAATCACGTACATAGATAAAGTGCTAAAATGGTTTAGCATGAAGGAATCCAAGAAGGGATTCTTGCCGGTATCGTATGAGATACATCTCTCCAACGACATGAGTCCTAAGACCCAAATGGAGAGAGAGCACATGAATAGGATTCCATATGCCTCAGCAATCGGATCCATCATGTATGCGATGCTATGTACGAGACCTGATGTTTCTTATGCATTGAGTATCACTAGTAGATACCAGGCAAACCCTGGTGAGAAACATTGGATGACCGTCAAGAATATCCTTAAGTACTTACGAAGGACTAAGGATATGTTCTTGGTTTATGGAGGACCCGAACTCATAGTTCAGGGTTATACGGATTCTAGTTTTCAGTCTGATAAAGATGATTATAAATCTCAATCAGGCTATGTCTTTATACTCAATGGCAGAGCAGTCAGCTGGAAAAGTTCTAAGCAGGAGACGACTGCCGACTCTACGACCAAAGCTGAGTACATCGCAGCATCAGATGCAGCCAAAGAAGTGGTTTGGATCAAAAAGTTCATCACTGAACTTGGTGTGGTTTCATGCATTGCTGATCCAGTACACTTGTATTGTGACAATAATGAAGCATTGCGTAAGCTAAAGAGCCAAGGTCTCATCAGAGGTCCAAACATGTACTCAGGAGATACCATGTAATTAGATACATTATTGGTAGAAATGATATAAATAGAACGAGTCCCCACGGACGATAATATTTCCAATTCGTTTACTAAAGTCCTGCCGCAGCAGAAGCATGATGGTCATGCTGAGTCATTTGGTATTAGATATATGGGTGATTGGCTCTAGTGCAAGTGGGATATTGTTAGTGTATGCCCTAGATCCAATCGGATTGGATGCTATATACATTCTATGAATACAAATCAAATAAAATGATTTTTTTATCTATCCAGATGTCTTTTATTTGATATATTTGTCTGTGATAATGTCCAAAAAAATGTGAACCGTGCATATGGAATTTGTAATAGAGATTACAAATTGTGAGATTCAAATTGCACGTTATGGTTTGATTCTTTAAACTTCCCTAGTCGATGTATCGATGGGACTGGACACCATCAAACACCGTGAGACTAGCACACATTGCATATCCTCACCCTTGCGGTGAGCAACTGATTTCACAAGCTAAAGTATGAAGATACTTGGATAGGTGTGTGGATGCTCGTTTGTACGATGCATTGGATGACCCGTACAGAGATCCCATATGGATATTCTATATAGTGTCGATGGTTGATCTCTAATGACGGTGGTGTGAGTAATCCTTTGACTTGAGATATTCATTGCATCTCATATATGGAATGTCATGCTTTGTCGGCATCCAAACGTCGCTCTAGCCATGGGTGGAAAATATGGTGTCGGTTGGTATGACATGAAGCACATGAAGATGATGTTTGATCAAGACAGGATTCGTCTCCTTTGATAGCAAGGGTTATATTCCACGGCCACTTAATGGATTAAATTGATTATTAAATCCTTGCAAGGTTGAGTTAGAATTCGAAATGGTTTCGAAGTTTTAATTCATATGAGTCAATTTTTCTTGAGATCAAGTAAACAAAGATCAATTACAGGGTTGACACATTCCATACCACTGATTGATCTGGGATATATGATGAAATGATTTAATCATATGATAACCGTTCATAGACATGTGTTGATGGTCACGTCAATAAAACCTTTGGTAGTTGGGTGGTCATGATGCTTTGCTAGAGCCTCTCATGATCTATAATCATATTGTTGACTTGGACAAAGAGTTGTCCAATCATTCCTAGGGTCTATGATTAGGACATGATTATTGCCAACATGTTAAAGGGCCTAATGGGTCACACGCATTAAGGAGAATTTTGGATGAGTTAAAATGAAAATTAAATTAGATTTAATTCAGATAAGATGATCAATTAAATAATTGGGTGAGATCCAATTTAAAGAAGATATAATAATAGATATGATCAATTATAGTCGAAGGAATGTTAAGAGAAATTATTTGTGCGTATGATGAACAAATATTGGATACCCAAATATCACTTGATCATGTGATGGATGACTCTGATTATTCGGATATGAATGGCCAATCTCAGCCATGTGAAGATGGAATCATGCCATGGGATAAGGCATGATGAATCTCTACGGTTCGATGATGAACACGTATAAATTGGGGCATGTAGTTATGAGATACTCCTAATTTCAAAGGCTGAGATTGTGACACTTGGATTAACGTTACTATGAGAATGGGAGTTTCTTCCATTTCCTTGGATTAATGTTACCATGATGCTATCATGAAAATGGGAGTTTCTTCTATTTCTTTGGATTAAAGTTACCATGATGTTACCATGCCATGAAGAGAGGTCTCTTCTTCTCCCTTGGAACGTCTCCTTTTCACCCTATAAATATGGTTCTTCTAGGGAGGTAAAGTAAGTGAAGAAAAAGATTAGATCTTTCTTCAAAAAATCTTCTGTATTTCTGTAAGGGTGTAAGGGGATTCAAGAGGTGCTAGCACCCCTCTCTCTCTCCTATAGTGTCATCTTCATACTTGGAGGTTTTTATCCCTTCTTCTCCATGGATCACCGTTAGAGGCCGGACACGTGGACGGCTAGTAGCAAAGGATTAACCGGCTTCATCCTCATCTACATTGATAAAGGACTCAGGTATAAATAAAATTAGATTTTATTTGAGATTTAATGAATCTGTTCCTAAGGATCCTGGGCATTTGGGAACTTTATTTTATACATTCCGCAATGTTTATATGAATTAGATTCATATATTGTATACATAATTCCCAACACTCCCTCCTTGTCCAAAGGTTCGTCCTCGATCACCAGCATCTGCTCCTCCCCCACGGGCTGCACTGAAGCCTCGATCCTCTCACCAGCTCCTCCAACCTCTTCAGGAGGAAGCTCTCCAGCAGGAGACTCTCTCGAGCCTCCACCACTGTCGACCCAACACCACCACTCCTTAATCCCTCCGAAGGAGGCCCTTCGACAGTAGCTCATCCTGAGCCTCGGTGACTACAATTGCCCCTCCATTTCTCCTGCCGAAGCTAGAGACATTTTCTCGCTTGGGGAAGAAACCCCGGGATACCGACCTTCGCCGAACCTGGCAACAACTCATCTCTAGAAGAGGGGACTGCCAGACAGCCAACGGAGCCTCGTCCGAGCTGTCCACTATCTCCACCACCAAAGGACAAGGGATCTCAGCGATCCTCCCTGAGTCTCCTCTGCTCTCTGCTCCTCTGTCGCGGCTATCACTCTTCCCCCAACTGAGAAAATCCCTCTCTCACCGTCGGCGCTCCCACCTTTCTTTCTTCGGTGACAAGGAGCACGGGTTAACCTTGACTCGTCCGGCCTCCGGCGAGTGCTCTTCAGAAAGGTGAACCTTCTTCTCAAACTTGCGTCTTTCTCCACTATCGGTCTCTCTTGGGTGCTTGCCCAACCTTTCTTATACG